>JAKSZT010054515.1:6875276-6987900 GCA_026826555.1 Tolypeutes matacus
CTGCAGCAGGGCTGATCACCCTCAGGCCCGGAAACAAAGCGGCAATTATTATTTCATTTTCTTATTAATTTTATTTGAATATTTTGTTGGCATTGTTTTTGGAGAAGTTTTGGATCACAGAATGGTGAAAACGGTGGCAGTGATGATAACTGGTGTGGGGTGTTCGTGATGGGGCATGTATAGGGAAGGGTGCATCTGAGTCATGCCTCTAAGGCATATGAATATGTTCAAGTGTTCATGGGGCTTTGTCACAATGATATTGAGAGAATATTTCAATGATAATTGAAAGAATATTGAATTCCCATTCTAGGGAGTTGTATTTGTCAGCCAAAAGGATTTGATGCAAAATACTAGAAATCTGTTAGCTTTTATAAAGGGTATTTATTTGGGGTAGAAACTTACAGCTACCAGGCCATAAACCAAAAGTTACTTCCCTCACTAAAGTCTATTGCCACCTGTTGGGGCAAGATGGTTGCCAACGTCTGCCAAGAGTTCAGGCTTCTTGGATTCCTCTCTTCCCAGGGCTCCATTTCTCCTTGGGCTCAGTTGCAGTTCTCCTCTGTGTGCTTAATTCCTGGGCTCCATCTCAAAACTACAGCATCAAAACTCCAACTCCCTTCTCTGCAGTGTTTCTTGGTGAGTCCCCTCTCATCAAGGGGGCAAGGATGCAATGTCCTACTGATACCGCCCAGTCAAAGCCCTAATCATTAAGTAAAAGTAAAACTTCTGAATCCAATACACTCTAATAAGCCCAGAGGAAAAGACCAATTTATGAACATAATTCAATATCTATTTTTGGAATTCATAAATAATGCCAAACTGCTACAGGAGTTCTCCTATATTCTCTGATGAGAAGGCGAGAAAACCCTAAGTACAAGGGCAGGGTCTATTGAAGGAAGACAGGCCATTATGCCAGGCACTTGATATTTGTGATTGTACCTATGGACCTTTTTTGGAAATTGAAACTTAGCATACTATTATATATTGCCTAAGAGTTACCTCCTGAAAACCTCCTTGTTAGTCAAATGTGGCTTCTCTTTAAGCCAAACTCAGCATATAATGGCACTACCTTTCCCCTGGCATGGGACATGACTTCCTGGGATGAGCCTCCCTGGCACTGAGGGATTATTACCAAGTGCCAACTAGCAAAGCATCTGGAAAAAGACCTTGACCAAAAAGGGGAAATATTAAATACAAATAAGTTTTTATGGTTAAGAGATTTCAAAGCGAGTTGGGAGGTCATTCCAGAGGTTATGCTTATGAATGTGACTGCCGCAGTAAACAGTGCCTCAAACAGTGGTGCTCCTGAGGGCTCTAGAGATATTCAGACACTAGGAGCAGAACAGACAAACTCAGGAATTTGGTTCCCTGTCAGTGGGCCTTACTTTGGAATTTATGCTCCCCAGTGTAACAGAGTTAGACTCATTTATAACTTTCCTACACATGGGTCTTCTGCTCCTTTTATTTGAACCTGTAATTAGCACTCTACTTGATAAATATATGTCCTAGAGAATTAAATCTTTGGTCCGTTCATGTTCCAGTTGAACCCTGAATTTCAGTAGAGTTACAACACTTACTCTCTAGTTCATTGGACTCACCTAGGAACTATTAAGGAGATTATGAAGGACAATGCCCATCCCAAGGAACAGAGAGTATCTGCAACTGCAAGATAGTTCCAACCATCTGCCATACGGATCTAAACCCCCTCTCAATTAGAAACAGAGTGGGCATCACCATCCCTAAATCTGAACAATGGACTAAAGTAGATCTACCATTTTTCTAGTATATAGACTTATTATTATTCTAGCAATGGAAGAACTCTTGTCATTGATATTAAGGCAGTGGTAACCAGAGTTTCTGAGGAGAGAGAGAGGGAAGAATAGGTGGAACATGGAGCATTTTGGGGACATTGTAATTATCCTGCATGACAGTGCAATAATGGATACATTCCATTAAAAATTTTGTCATAACCTACAAAATTGTGCAGGACAGAGTGTAAAGTATAATGTAAACTATAGTCCATGGATAGCAGCAATGCTTCAATATGTGCTCATCAATTTAACAAAGGTACCACACTAATGAAGGATGTTGTTAATGTGGGAAAGTGTGGGAAGGGGAGGAGTTGAGGCATATGGGAAGCCCCTATATTTTTTATGTAACATTTATGCAATCTAAAGCTTCTTTAAAAATAAAAAATAAAAATTAGAAATAAAAATAGATCATATTTATAATGGGTTCACAGCCACAGGAATGGATTAACATGGTGAAAACGCCTTTTTCTGGAGTACATAATTCCAGCTACATATGAACTATGTGATGTCGAGTAAGAAAATTCCTTTGTTTCTGTTTCCATTTTCTTCTTCCTCAATAAAAAACAACTTATATTTATTTGCCTTTTTACCTGTGTTGTCATAATGACTAAATGTTATAGTGCATGTAATACACTTTACAAATAAACTTTATCATGCAAAGGAAAATAGCAGTAATAGTGTTGGTGCTAGTGGTAACAATAGTAATAATATAAGCAGTACTCTTATTCATAGGAATTGCAATAGAATTAATATGGTTGGAAAAGTAAAACCCAGAGGGGGAAGTGAGGAATTTTCTCCTTTATATAAATGGCATTTATCCAAAAGGAAGTTTTTATATCATGGGTCTCTTTTGGACCTGACGAAAGCTGTTAAATACCAAAAGTTTGCCTTCCCTATGATGGTATCGAAATGTGGCATACCCATATGTATCTGAACAGTGATTATAAACATTGAGGATAGTGCTATACAAAAGCTCATTTACATACAAAATCAAATATTGTTACTGCTGAGAAAGGTTCCTAATACATTTAATTGCCATGATGTTATTCCTTTTGCAATCTGAACCAATTTACCCTGAGTCAAGTTTGTTATTATGCTTATTTGTAATATTTCTTTCATGAAGCATTAGAGAAAAGATCAGAAAGCAAATGCAGAATGGCATCAGTTGTAATACTAGAGCTTCTAATATGATATCCATTTTGAAAATCCAAAGCTATATCTTTATTGTCTGTTTGTTTTAATTATACTCTTGAACCTCAAGATTTCTTTACAGGTGTTTTTTGCTTAGAAAATTCATTTGCAACCAAAATAATACCAGCTGAAAATATTATGAATGTGTTCATCTATTTAGAATTTTTAAGCCAAGTGTCAGTAAATAACATATTTGACTGATTTTTCCCAATTGTGGTGCTAAATAGTTTTCTCAAAGATAACCAAGTAGATGTTTTAGAATCTTATGGCAAACTCTAATGAAAATGCTCAGAAACTATACCAAATATTAGTATGCAGTATTAAAATCTGCATTAATATTGGAAATTTATATTGTGCATTTTATTTTTGAAATGCTTTTGAACCATTTATTTGTTAACACATAGGTTAATTTTCTCTCCATAATTTGCATTCTCCCTTTCCATATTCTTGATAAGTTCTACTTAATGAATTTTATGATGTGGTGTGAGCTTTATCCAGTGTGATTCATTTAATTTTCTTTTGAATGTTTTCTACTTAATAAAATGATATCTAGAAATCTATCAGTATATTGTTATGCTTGCTATTAAATGATAGATCTTTTACTCGATGAAGCTGCAAACAAATAGTCTTCTAGCAGATGAAAAGCAAAAAAACAAACACAAATCAACCAGTGCAAAGCTAATATTTATAGATGTACTTGATCTAATAGATCAATCATTCCTTCCTGTATATAGAAATAGTGTCATAAAGGCTTATTAATGCCTGCCAAAAAGTGTCCAGTATGTAATGGTTGAAGATTAGTCAAATATAACAGATATTTTTTACCTGGTTATATTAGTCAGAGTTCTCCAGAGAATCAGAACCACAGAACTACATTGTCCCCTGCAGCCATGGGAGCTGGCACGTCTGAATTCCGTAGGACAGGCAGCAACCTAGAAACTCAAAGGTGAAGTTGAAATTCCCAGGAGAAGCTGGCTAGCTGAAGTAAAGGCAGAAATTCTTCTTTCTGACCTCTGAAATCCTCAATTCTGACTTTTAAGGCCTCCACCTGATTGGACAAGGAGACTCCCCACATTGCTTAGGACAATCTCCACTCTTGATTGTAGATACAATCAGCTGTAGGTGCAATCAACTGATTATTTATGCAAATCCATATATGAAATACCCTTACAGTAACAAGCAGGCTAGTGCTTGCTTCACCAAACAGCTGGACACCATAACTTAGCAAAGATTACCCATGATATTGATCATCACACCAGTGATTGGGTGACCCACCAAACAAAGAGAGTATATGCCTTTAATATATTTTCTCTCTTCACTTCCTGTCCATTGGGCTGTGTTTGGACTCTTCTGTCTAGAAACACAAGGGTCAGAAACTAAGTCATTTAGTTTTCATGAGATATTGATGAGTCTATGAACAGGTTTTGGTCAATGGAGAGATTTTTTGAGGCTCTAAGTCCAAGAGTAGATTTGTAGCCAGATGAAAAAAGGCATTGCAAAGTTGGTGATAAGGAAAATCTGTCTCTCTCTACCTGTTACATAAAAATATCATGGCACCAGAAGAACAGAACATGTTTTTATTGAATTCCAGAGTTTGCTGTGCCCTCAATTTCCTTAACTATTAAAAGAGGAAAATAATCATTACAGCACTTTCTTTACAATGTTGCTGTAAGTGTTAAAATGGGACATCCCAGGCCAACTACTTTGAAGAATGCTTGGCACATTTACTGAATGACCAGCCACTAAGTAAATGCCAAGATTTATTTTATTGTATAATTACTTCTTATCAACATTAGAAGTGTGATAATGCTGAGGCTTTACCGAAAGCCTTTGTATGGTCCCCTGCTATATAAAAAAAGTTGATGAAAAATATATATTACAAAATTCCCAGGCATTTGTGGGCTATAGTGATATATTGGTGAAGATTTAATAATGGGTAAAGAAGAGATAGTTATATATTGGCTTATTGTCTAACTGGTGCTATTGAAGATTCTTTTTAGTGTCCATGAAACATCTCTTCTTATTCTTTATTTTCAAATGTGTTGTTCCTGGCTAATTTCTCCTTTCTCCGTATGCCATGTGTTATTAGTCACAATGTCATGGGTCTTTGGAATATGTTTATATTGAAACAATATAGATGTTCTTGCTTCCACAGTCCCTTAATACCATTTATTTAATTCTGGTTACATATTACTCATGATACTGTGACATTCCTTGAACTATCTATTGATACTGGCTTCCAATGACTCTCAGAGGTCATTACTATGCTCCCGTTGACAAACAAATGGATGTCTTACCTAGGAAATGCATGTCTTACCCAAAAGACGTAGAAAATGTGAATGATAATTTATTTTCTGGTCATATTGTACAATTTTGATCAAGCTCATTGCTGTTCAGTAATCATACTTTCTTCCACTTCCAGCTTCTACTCAGCTCCTCTATTCAGCATTCCTCATAGCCCAGTGATCACGTTTGTGTCCTTCTGATGAATTTCATTAACAGTTTTGTGCCATATTTACAGCATTTGTTACATACTTCTTTGGCTTTAAGAGTTTATCAAGGTACTTTCCCTTATAAGGAATTTTAAGTGTTTTAGAATATTGACTATATCTCCCATGTTCTTTTCTAACACATATCCTTGCATGCATTAGTTATTCAATAAATGCTCACTGAATTATAAAACATAGTTTATTTTCTCCCACTATTAAATAATGTTTTTCAACATTCATATTCTGTTTACCTCCTGTTTTCTTTGTTGTTGTTGTTTTTGTTTTTTTTTTGTTTTTTTTTTTTGCATTCTGTCCCATTAACTACTGATACAGACCATCATCACTAAAAATCTCTTAACATTGTCTAAGCAGATGTCTTAGTACATTCCCCTGGGACCCACAATATCTGCTAATTTCCCTGCGCAATTTCACAATTAGAACTTTATCCCTTTGGTTTAAGGTTTTAATCCACATTAAATTATTACTAATTTCATGGATTTAGCCCTTTGAACTCATTTTCTATTCAGACATTTCTAGTAAGGAATTTGATATCATTTCTGAACACAAGATTTACAATGAAAAGTAAGAAGAAAATATTAGGGAGCAAGGAGCCAGAGAAGTGTAAAAAATTATATAACCCTTCCATGTTCCAAAACTTCTTCAAAAATGAAGTCAACAAAAGTAACCAAATACAATTAATAAGAAAATGAAATAATAATGATAGTTTTTAAAATAACAAAATAAAAAAAAAATTAAATTTGAATTAATAATAAATAATAAAAATATAAAATAAAAAAATGTTTTTGGCATTATGTCTTTCATCACTGTAAGATCTGAAGAAATTTTGGATCACAGAAGGGTTACAACTGTGGCAGGGGAGGATCATTGGTGTGAGTTGTCAGTGATGGGGAATACATGGGAGGAGGTTCACCTGGGCATACCTATAAGGCATATGAACACATTTAAGTGTTCATGGGGCATTGTCATGGTGGTTGGAGATTCACACAATAACAAAAAGAGTATAGAATTCTCATCTTGGGGAGTTCTGCCACATTCTCTAATGGGACAGCAAGAACCCGCTGAGTACAGGGACAGTGACTAGTGAATGAGGATGGACATTGATGGACCCTTGATATTGATAACTATACTTATGAACCTTTACTTTTGAAATAGAAACTTAGCCTAGTATTATAAACTTAGCCTAAGAGTTATCTCCTGAGAGCCTCCTTGTTGCTCAAATGTGGCCTCTCTCTAAGCCAAACTTAGCATATAAATACGTTACCTTCCCCCCAGCAGGGTCATGACTCCCAGGGATGAGCCTCCCTAGCACCAAAGGATTACTACCAAGTGCCAACCAGTAATGCACTTGGAAAAAGACCTGGATCAAAAGTGGGAAAGGGTAAAGACAAATGAGTTTATATGGCTAAGAGACTTCAAAGTGAATTAGGAGGTCATTCCAGAGGTTATGCTTATGCACATTTCAGCAGGATCTCATTGACTGCCAAAGTAAATATTGCCTCAAATAGCTGAGCAGCTGAGGGCTCTAGAGAAATCCAGATACTACAGGCAGGGCAGACAGCTCAGGAGTTTGGCACCCTGCCAGTGGGCCTACTTTGGAATTTTGCTGCCCCATGTGACAGAGTTGGACTCAGTTGTGGTTTCCCTACACATGGTTCTTCTGCCCCTTTTATTTGAACCTATAGTTAGTACTAGAGTTGATAGATGCATGTCCAGGAGACTTAAATTTGGGGGCTGTCCATGTGCCAGTTGGACCTTGGATCTCAATAGAGCTGCAACACCTACTCTCCAGTTCACTGGACTCACCCAGAACAACTAACAAGGAAATGAAGATGGACAATGACCATTCCAAGAAACAGAGTCTGCAACTGCAAGCAAGATAATCCTATCCATCTGACCCATGGGATCCAAGCCCCCTCTCAGTTAGAGGCGGAATGGGCATCATCATCCCAGAATTCTCAGGATTGGGGAATGAACGATGGACTAGAGTAGACTTATTGTTATTCTACTATAGACTTATTGTGATTCTAGCAATGGAAGAACTTTTATCATTGATGTGGAGGCAGTAGCCACTGGAGGTTCTGAGGGGAGGGAGAGGGAAAAATAGGTGTAATGTAGGGGCATTTTCAGGACTTTGGAATTGTACTGAATGACACTGTAACGACAGATCCAGGCCATTATATATCTTGTCATAACCTACAAAATTGTGCCGGAGAGAATGTAAACTACAATGTAAACTATAATCCACGCTTAATGGCAATGCTCCAAAATGTGTTCATCAATTGTAACAAATGCACCACATTAATGAAGGATGTTTTAGTGTGGGAAAATGTGGGAGGGGTAGTGAGCAGGGCATATGGGATTCCTCTAAAATTTTTATGTAACATTTATGTAATCTAAGTATTTTTTTTTTAAGTATATTTAAAAATATATATAAAGTGGATATTGAGTGAGCTAAGGCTAAACTTTACATATGTTAGAGTTTGCTCTATTTTGGCCTTACTTTCAAAGATCACTCTTTCAATCTACATTTTTTAAAAGTTTGTTCTGTCTTCTCCAGAACATCCTTAATCACCAATATTAAATCTATGAACTGGAATCACGTAGAAAAAAGATAACAAAGAAATCTCTAGTTTTTTAATCTTAAGAAGGTTTATTTTTTCTTTTTATTATTGTGTAAAAAGAATTTCCACACCTAAAATAATGAAGTGTAAACTGTAAATCCTTTGTAAAGTAAGTGGCAAATCACTTCTTTCTCTAAACATAAGCTGCATTCTCTTTACATATAAATCACATCATTTGCCGTATGTGTTCATTTTTGATTGAGTTTCTAGATCACTTTGTACAATTGACCAGTTATCCCCCTCTAATAAATAAGATTGATTCATATTATAGGCTACAAAAATATGACATCATGCCTTACTTTGTTACATATGACGCAATGATAAATTTGGGTTTATTTCCCTTCATCATTTTAGCAGTTGCCTACAGAACTACAGAAATATCCTAAGAAAACAGCTATGTTTCCTAATAAATCTGTAAGATTTATGTCTATGGATTGACTTATATATAATCCATTTTGCCATCTTAGTTATGTATCTATCACTAAATTGGATTAAAACTTATGAAGTCTGCTCTCTTCCACCATTATTAATGTAGATATGCTGTTGTCCCAGTTCATCCAGTTTTGGCCGAAAAAGCAAAAACAAACAAACAAACAACCACACACACACAAAAAAAAACTCCAAACAAACAAGCAATCAAAAAACTATGCCCCCAAGGTTTGGAACTGTACTATGGGAATCCAGGTCAAAAACTTTTAAAAACTTTTTTTAACAACAATTATGATACATAGATTAGTTGATTTGGGCAGAACCAATATAATGGTTATAATTCACTATCTTCTTTTCCCAAATCTGGTCTTAATAAAATGTTTCATTTTCCAGTTACTGGCAATACCAACAATCCAATCACCAATCAACTCCTCTTTCATAACCTGAACTTTCTTTTAGTTTCCTTACCACATGACTTCAGTTGTAATCTCCTATTGTCTAGTCTATCTATCTCATTATATCTCTTCTACTCCCAACCCTGAATTTCCTAGATCAGAAATGAGGGTTTCATGTTTGATCTTTCCCTTTCTATGGTAGGCAGAATAATGACCTTCAAAGATGTCCATGTCCTAAATCCAAGAACCTATAACTATGTAACCTGACAGGGCAAGGGGAGTTAAGAACTTTGAGGTGGGGAGTTTGGCCTGGAATTCCCAGGTGTGCTCAAGCTACCTAATCCTTAAACTAGATAACCTTTTCTAACTGTGATAAGAAAGAGCACTGTCACTATGGAAGCAAAATCAGATTGCTTCCTTTAAAGATCGCAGAAGAAGTCATGAGCCAAGGAATGAAAATTGCCTCTAGAAGCTGGAAAAAGCAGAAAATAGATTCTCTACAAAAACTTCCAGCCTTGCCAACACTTTGATTTTAGCCCAGAGAGACCTGTGTCAGACTTGTAATCTATGAAAGGTTAAAATAATAGTTCTGCATTGTTTTACACCACTAATATTGTGATAATTTATTATATTAGCAATAGGAATCAAATATACTTTCCTTTATCCCCAAATCACATGACTTGTGATATGTATCTCTTTTGTATCTCTCAACTCTATCTACTTTTTCCCCTTACACATTTTCTCTCTTGTTATGACTCATTACATTTTTGGATCATAGCAATAAATTCATTCATATTTAACTTTATTTCTAAAGTTACTTTATTCTAATTCATTTTCCACACTGCAGTCAGAATTGCCATACTAAGAGAACAATGTGACTATAAGTTACTACTAAATCTCTTCAATCCTTCCTTATTACAACTCAGGATAAAGTCCAATCTCCTCATATGTTTCACAAGGCCCTTCATGATCTGGTTCCTGATCTCTCTCTATTTATCCTCCAATGATTTATGATCCAGATATACATGAAGTTTGTGGAAAACACCGTACTCTTTCTTACCTATGGGTGTGTAAAAATTTTCTCTCATCTGTGCTACCTCTTCCCTGGTATCTCACCAACTAGTTAACAAGTGCTTGTCATTTACCTATAAATGTAATATTGCCAAATGCAAGAAATCTTCTCTGAACCCATAAAATTAGGTTCTATGTGCTTGCTCACATAAGCACCCTTTATATCCTTTGTCTTAGCACTTACCAGTCTACTGAATATGGAGTTTTTCTTTTAATTTGTATGTATCCTTCAACAGACTCTAGCTTTCTTGATGGTAAGATCAACTATCAGGTGTTGAAAATAATATGTAAATCAATGAATAAATATAAATGTTTAACTTTTACTAAAGTATGAGTGTTTTAATACTTAGTGAAGTATCTACTTCATTATAACTTTAAACAGATGGTTGCATATTACAATATTGTTTTAATCATTTTCCTAATCCTATAGAAAAAGCAATGCTTTCTGAATGATGTGGAAAGTGTCATTAGAGAGTAATGCCTGGTATTAGTCTAAGTTATTGATGCTAGTCATCCCATGGAACCCAAAAATATGCATCTGGTAGGTCTTTTTTTAGTCATACTGCTTGGAAGGAATTAACTAGCTTTTTGAAGTTTGCCTTGCAAATTCAAATCTATTAAATGACACAGAATATCTCAGCATGCCATGCAGTAAAGCAATTATCAATGATGTTAATTATTACATTCTAAATTGCCTTTTTAATCATGTCTTCAAAGAGAAAAATACGATTACTTTCTTCTCTTTATCATTCATATCATCTCAATGTATTTGAAGAAGCTGGGTTTGGGCCCAAAATAATTGTTATAATAAAACCATCAATAAATATTTTAGTTAATAATACTCCTAAACTTTTCCAGAAAAGTCCTATAAATACTGAAAATGTCTAGTATATTAGCTATTTCTACTGATGCTAGTTGGTTATTTAATCAATCAATTCAAAGGCCATTATAAAAACATTACTCTAATAAAGAAAAATTAAAATTTTTTATTATAAATACAATTATGGAATACATAACTTAGAGAATATTTAATATGGAAACCAAATATAAATATAAACTCTGAATTTTTGCTGCTGAAGGGGAGCATTTAGGTACTCAATGACTTACGATATAATATAATATTCATATTCATTATATTAAAAGTTCAAATAAACTTATTCCAATTTGGCTTTTCCAACCACTAGTTACTTGTCCTTTTTAAGATACATCTTACTTTTTATGGGATACAGCTTATCAATCTATAAAATGGGCTTAATATTTATCTTACCTCCCTAAGTAATCAAATTAAGAAAGTAAATCAAACAAGATAGAATTTTATAAAACCTAAAATTAAACAATTTGATATTATTACTAAAATGAAAAATGAGCAGGTGAACATTAAAGTAATAAGTAATATAAATTATTTGAGAATAGAAAATGTTCCAATTAAACTTTTTAACAGTCACTGAATTTTTAAAAATCTCCCAATTAAGCTATTACATATGGTAAATTCATTAGGTTGTTATCAACTGTTGGATAAATTTTATAACATTTTAGAGCATGAAAACCTGATTGCAAAGTGTTACCACAAAGGACTAAATATTTTGTAAACTCCCCAGCTTGAATCATGTGCCAATTCTTGAAATAAGTCAACCATGGCCAGAGAGATGGAGTGAGGTAAAACACAGGAGTTGTTCATAAAAACAAATGAATGAGGTGGGGAAAAAACAACTTCTCAAAAGAAAATGAGAGAGCGAGAATCTCTTAGAAAGGACAGTGTGACAGAGCAGGGGAAAAAAAAGTTTTACTAACCCTTGAGTCCTTATTTTTTATTCCTGGCTGCTAAAACAAATACCCTACAATGGGTTGAATTAAACAATGGGAATTTATTAGTGCGCAGTTTTGAGGCTAGAAGTCTAAGGTGTCATCAAGCCATGCTTTCCCCCAGGAGACTTGCATTCTGGGGCGTTCTGGGGCTGGTTGCTGGTCCCCTTTGGTCCTGGCTTTTCCCGTCGCATGGCAATGCATATGGCAGCTTCTTTCTCTTTTGGGTTCCGATGACTTCCAACTTCTGGCTGCTCTCATGGCCTCCTCTCTATGGCCTTCTCTATAAGGCCTCCAGTAACAGGATTTATGGCCCAGCCTGATTCAGTTGGGCCACACCTCACGGAGTATTCTCATCCAAAGGTCCTATTTACAAGAGTTCACACCCATAGAAATGGATTAAGTGTAAGAATATATTTTTCTGGGGTACATGGCTCCAAGCTACCAACAGTCCTATTCTCATATATGTGCAAGCATCATAATCAAGCAAGCATTTCTTTTTCAGATATAGTTTTCTCAGATTAACTTTTACCAAGTATCAATGAGGCAAAAAATATTAATGATAAAGTCAGTGCTAATTATCAATGGACCATATAAAATCATAATTAAATGGGTAGAATTCAGACTTCTCAGAGTCACAATTTTAATTAAAATTACTGAAGAATATAAATGAGAGTTATTTAATTTACACTATTGCTAGAACCAGTCTTTTGAGGTTCCCTGTTAGGATCTATGTTGTATATATGGTTCCTCAACAAAACCCCATTTCTAGAGAACTCCAAAGACTGGATCATCTTTGGATCACTAAGGTTTTGATTGGATTTTTATAAATGTAAGTTGATATTAAGCTTTTTTAAAAGTTTTGGAGTGGGATTCATTAAAATGGAAAACATGCATTACCACACACATACATATTATGTGTGTTTAATTTAAGAACAACTTATGGAAGCGGCTGTGGCTCAATCAGTAGGGCTCCCATTTACCATATGGGAGGCCCCGGGTTCGGTTCCCGGGGCCTCCTGGTGAAGGCAAGCCCGCCCGCACGGCGTGGTTAGCTGACCCAGCGAGCACAAGCAGCAAGGGGGGGATAAATGAATAAATAAATAAAATCTTTAAAAAAAAAGAACAACTTATTTCACATAATATGCTTTTATGTAATGAAATACAACTTTGATTCTAAACAAAAAATTCATTCATAGGTTGTAAATTATAATGAAATAATTAAAATTCTACACTCTTTAGTTTTATAAATTATCCATGTTAATGTTCAAAGAAATATCATCTCATTTACTCTTTGATACAATATTTCCATGATTGTTGTGTCATTTGCTTGTATTTTTGCCTTTCAGCCTTATTTTAGATTTGCAATAAAAAAATTAATTATCTTTTTTAACCCATTCATTTAATGTATCTTGATTCTGTTTTCCCAGTTTCTTTTGGGGTTTAATTTTGTATTATACAAACTCAATCTCAGACAGGCTCAACATTGAGTATTTGAAATATTATCTACAGTGACCTCACATCATTATTCAACAGTTATTAAGCTCAAATTAGTGTGTTTATCGCATTAATTTAAATTTTGTATATTCTCATCCAGACACTCATTTCTTCTCCAAGATTCTCTTAAGAAACTAAAATATAAAAACATATAATGCAATATTTCCCATAAATTTCAAGTTTGAAATATTTTCAGGTCTAGCAATTGATATCTCTTCATTATCAGAAACATGTCCTGCATTGGCTGTGTCCAAGGCACTCTTCTAGTATGTTTGTATCTTTCTCATCACAATACATACACTGTTGTTGTTTTTTTAACAAAGTGTTCAAGTATATGCTTTTCTTAATCTTGGAATTAACTGAAATTTGTGTGAAAAGACAATAAGGATAAGAAAGCGAAATGTATATCTAGAATGCCTCTCATTGTCTTTCAAACTGATACTGTAGCTTGACCATTCAGTAAAAAAGTCTTAAAACAAGACTGATAATTTCTTTTTATATTTTCCATCCTTGAAAGTTTTCAAGAGAAAAACAAAGGAAAGGAAAAAAGGTTGATTCAGTGTTTCTTGATAACAATTTAGTTATTTTCATAAAATGCAACAAGAATGGGATTTGCTATTGTATTTTTATATTTTAGTATTAGAAACCATCTCTGTGCATACATTCCATTAGCAAATAAAATATATCGATAGTTAATACAAATAAGTGTATTGTTGATGGTAGTTTATATATGAGTTACCTTTTTTGGATCTCACAAATGAGTGTATACAATTAAGGCAGTAATGTTGCTATTAGTGGGATAAAGTTTTCATAAACACAGAAGGGAAAAACACAATGAAGCTATCCACAGTGCTGAAATAGAAATATGAATTATTGTCTGTATAAAGTTATAGGATTCTTTGGAGATAGAAATAACCTTTCTAATTCTGGCAATATTCAAGGTATAAGCTATCTAATATTGACTATTTCCTCCCTTCTTTGCTAACATTTTATTTGGTGCTATAATTGTCAATGAACTTCCAATGCTTGGACCCAGGTAATCAACATGTGAAGAAGTCTTCTCTTCTTTCTTAGCTATAGAGATAACATTCTCTTCCAGAAAAGTTTCAGACCTGGATTTATTCTTCTACAGAAAGAGATTTTCAAAGCCCAGCCCATCCACTGTTACCTCCCACTACATTTGCACAGTCCTACATTCTATTTCTAGAAGAAAGGAGTGGGACACATTCAAAAGACCACTGGGCTAGAAGACAATGGATTGAAGGTTTTGTCCCACTTTCCACTGATTATCTTTGTGATTTTGGATAAGGCACTTAATCTTCTTGAGTCTCAGCTTTCTAAGTGTTAAAGCCATAATTATGGCAAAAACAATCTCTAGAATCTCTTTTATACTTAAATATTTTGTAACTTCTAAATAATAAATAAGCTAATTGACTAAATAAGAAAATTCCCTTGCTATTCCTGACATATTAAACAAAAGCGGAATCTAATAAAGTCTTCCTCATATGTCCTTAAACAAAATTGCAATTTCAGTTGATGGTCTACTTACTAATCATTATCTGTGATGAGAAAGTAAAAGATGTTGACCTGGTGTCCTCTTCCTTTATTAATTTCTACTTTGTTCATGAATCAATAGTGGCATCAGGACATACATGGAAAGCATGGCTACAAGAAGACCCATTAAAAGTGACTGATATTTCTGGATTTCCTGTTTTACTCCAGAGAATGATAGCCTCTTTTCTTCATTTTGTGCTGTAGTGACCTGGCTACAGAATCACTGATAAATCAATATTGGAACATGCCAAGTTCTTACCAAAAGATCATAAATCTACATATCGTTTGTTATGAAAAATAAAGCCAACAGAACATGAGGAATACCTATCAATTGATTGGCCCTGATGTTCCTGGGCACTGAAAAGCATGGGTTTTTCTAGATAGAAAGTGCCCACTATATGTCCCTTTTTTCTCTCTCAGATATTTCTACCCTCTGGACAACCGTAATCCTGACTAGAGGCTGGTTGTAAGATACAGTCTACTTGACTAGATATATCCAAAACAAGTTGCAATAAGTCACTCAATCACTATATGCAGGAAGCTCCACTCCTTTTCCTTCCCTAACATACACTTCTGAAGCTGACAAGGGCCATAGAGCACATGAGAGCCCATGGCTGTATGCAATTTACTTTCAAATGTTTATAAGATAGCTATATAGATAGACGTAATGACACAACAGATGTGGCAAAATATTAAAAGTAGGTAAATCTGGATATCTGAGTATGGGGTGTAGTAGTTTCCTTTACTAGTTTTGTACAATTTTTGCAACTGCCCTGTAAGTTTGAAATTATTTCAGAATAGAAAGTTTTTAAAAAGAGTGCAGACCCATGCCTAGAAAAATGTAGACTTATATCAGTACTTTTTTTCCTAAATATGTAACACCAAAGTGGAAATTTAAAAAAATACCCTATACTTCTCAATTTTTCAGAAAAAAAAATGACCTGTCATAAGACAAAGTTACCTTAGACCAATAATTCTCAATTTGGACAGTACTTAAGTATCATATCTCTACTTATTTAAGGCAGATTCCAAATACCCACACCTAGAAATTTCTAGTCAATGAATCTGTCTGGATCCCAAGAATCTGCCCTTTAATCAATAGTACCAAGTGATTTTGTTGCAAATTTTATATGAACAAAAGTTTGAGGAGCAAGGTTTTAGATAAATTCACTACATATTGGCTATTGCACCTGTGCTTATTATAGGTAATTCAAAATTATATTTTTGAAAATACTCTATTTACTAAATTTTCAGAGTAATGTGAGCAGTAAAGTTGCACAGTCTGTCTTGCACTGAAGAAATGCCTCTTCAGATAACAATTCAGTCCCAATGGCATTGGTCAAGCTCACAGAAATTGAAGCCTATATATAAACTTAGTTTTCTAATTTTAAGCTAATTAATGAACTAGCTTTCCTGTGTTTGAGTTACATGGGAAGTTAAATTTATAAATTGGACAATGTTAAAGACATGTTTCTCATCTATGGTAGCTAAGGAGACCGAGTCTTCCGTCCTCTAGTTATATGTAATACCCTTTTCCTTTTATAATCTTAGGGAACCTCCCTGGTCCTCTTTTCTACTGAAATTTTCTCCCCTTGATACAGTAATATCACCAGTTGTATATGAGCTATTAAAGATGAATTTTGACTGCAAGCTATTTTCTTCAGGAAATCCCTCATATAACCACCTGTAAATTTTATGGGTTTTTAAGGGGGTGGAGTGGAGTGGAAAAGTATTCCCTTGAAAACTTGATGAAAACTGGAAATGCTTTCCCCTGGAAATGAATACATGAATAAAAATGCTATATTTTGCCACAACTGTGTGAAGGGGTGGGTGGATGATGCTAATTACAGTCCTAGGACCCCTAAAGATCTTTTACTACATGTTATTAATGCTGACTAAATGATTTATATAAGCTAGCTACTCCTATCATTTCATTTGCTTGGTTTAATTCTCTGATTCTAATGGCATCTTCCTTCTTTTCCTGAAGAAAGCCAGTGGCTGTATTGGATACAAAGATGAGTGAGTCAGGGTTCTGGCCTCAGGAAGTTTACATTTTATTTGAAGCAAACAACAAAATAAATAGAACACTTTTGGTGTTTGTTCGCCCATTTTTTATATTGTGCCTTCTCCATTTTAAGAACTATAACCAGTAAACAAATTGGTAGGAAAAAAAAGAAATAATGTGAAATGTAAAGGTAACTTTACTCCTAAAAAAAAAAAATAGAGAATAATGAGAATAAGTCTCTAGTGACTCTGTATTGATGTACATAGGAAATGTAAACTAGGTCATAAAACTCCAAAATAGGATCCATGTCTCCTCTTGAGACAATGTGCATATCTACAAACCCAGCACCCAGGCTTTGCTGCCTTCTTACTGCTTAAAGTCACGGAACACTGGATGGGTGATGTATTATGATTGTGTACCTAGTTTTCTGTCATGTCACCTTGATTCATTGGTAAATCAATGCAATTCCAGAAGGCCATTTTCACAACTATCCCTCTGCAATGAGTTTCTTTGTTTCTTTTTCACCTCAGTTACTTATATATAAATAGGTATCAGTTGTGCTAAGTATAGGAAAAATAGTGATACCTTTATACTACTTAGAACAGCAGTCCTAGTATAGTCAGTGTATGATAACAGCAAGCAAACACTATTTTATATATGTTTTAAATATATATATAAATTGTAATATATGGCTAAAATTACAATTTAATATAATTTTGAGAATATATGCCTTTGAAATCTGGTGGGTAGCATGAGCTGAAATAAGGCCAGGGCGAAAGCTTAACAACTGTAAGTAATGCATAAAATGATCCTACTTTCAGTACCAGATAAGTTTAACCAGAAACATCATCCTCATGGAAGTTTTCAAGGTAGTAAACTAGAAGTAGACTGAAGTTCTAAAGTAGGATTCTGATAACAAAACATAGTAATAGTAATTCAATTGAATGGTACTAAAACATAATTTTATTAAACAAGACAGCAAATATAAAGCAAGGCTACCTGCATCACATACTATTCTGATGTCTAATTCTAAATGTATACTTGTTATTAAAATCTTCATTCAAACTGTTTATTCTTTGATGGTAAAGATTAGTTTTCATTACAGATCATTACATATGCTTTCAGATGTTAACTAAATCGGTGGTGCTGTACAAAAAAATCATACATTAATATAACAAAGTATTAAAATTATGTATCTTAAGTAGGCTCTGAAAACAGTGTTAAAATGCAATAATAGGCAGTGTATAAGAACAGTAAACTCAAAGAAAATGGGGACACATAACCAAAAGAACATCATGTTGATCCAATGGTGTTTTCTGTTGACCTGTACAAGAATATTTAAAAAACAAACACATCCTGAGGCCTCGATAAGTATTGTTTTGGAAAACCATATTCTATAGCATGGAGCCTGGTCTAGTTTGAGAATTAAAAAAAAAAAAAAAAGATTTATTTCATTTTCATATTGAAAACTGGCTTGTGAATTTCAAGAAAACCATCTTGACTGCTTGAGACACAGGCATGAAGCCCAAAACATGAAGGAAAGAATTTCGTGTGATTCTTAGGAAAAAATACCTCTAGAAGTCAAAGAGTTAATATTTGACATACAAATAAATTCTATACCCAATACACATTAATAATATGAAATAAAAATTGAAAATTAGGCAAATCAGCAGTAATTTTAGTAGTTATAGAATTCATTTTTCAAAGTGCATATACTACAGAATTAAATATTTGTTCAGTAGGTCAAAAAAATTAGACTTCTGATATTAGTTACTCAGTTTGGATTATTATGAAAATATCATATCAGTAATCAGGAAACATATTTTAAGGGGTGTAACTTTTATATTTATCTCAGGGTTTGTGAAAGATTATACATACTTTATAATTTTTATATATTGTAATACTCAGTTGTGGCTTGGCCTCTCTTCATTAATGAAAGAAAACGAATCGACTTTGGGTAGGAGAGGAATATAATAATATTATACCATTTTTAGTAGCAAAACCTATAATGAAAGCATCAAAAATGGCCTTTGCCATTTCTAGATGCCTTTGCAGTATCTAGTTTTCTCTCATAATTTTCCTACTATTCTCTTTTGAAGTGAAAACTTACCCATTGTAATCTAACCCAGAAAGATATTTATTATGGGAAATTTGATCTAAATCAATTCAGACATTTTGAATTATACTTGTATAATATTAAAAATATATTTATGATGAAGTAGGAATATTTCAAATACTTCTCTTACTTGAACTTCTACAGTTGTATTCACAATAATAGTGGTTGGCATATAAGGCAGCACCTTACTGTAAAGAGACACAGATAAATTCAAATTCTGCAGTCTTTCATATGACATATTAATGAGAATATACTCAGAGAATAAAAAGACTTACACTGAGTATAGCATTCATTTAAAATTCTAAATGACTTGTTAGTAGTTTTTAGAATATTTAAAGTAATATCTTCTGGTATTGGTAAAGTAGAATTGATAACTAAGTTCTTCAAAGAGTCAGAGTTCAACATTAAATTAATTTTATGCTTTCATTTTCTTAGAGAATTTTCTTGTTTGTAGATACATTTTCTAGTGCACGTGTTAGAACACACCTCAGATCTGTCATCATACTATTGGAGTAAGAGAAAGCGATAAGACACAGGTTGTACCATGTGTGAAGTGTTTGTTGGGGGTAATCGCAGATATTGTGAAATCTTTTTGATGAGAGAAGAGAAAGTCTGAGGAGGAGTAAGAAAATACTAACCTTCAGGCAAAAAGAAATAAAAAGCCTTGCAATAACGTTGACATGAACAGGAGAAGAAAATGAGAGAGAGGAAAAAATACTCTTTCTCTCAATGCTTTGTAGGCTGAAGGAAGAAGGCACACATGACTTGTGTATTTTGCTATATTCAAGGTAAACGAGCACAGAGATACTGAAAAATGACTAAGAAAAAGGAAGGGCAGGGACAAGAGCTTTCCATTTTGTGGTCTTGTGTGTGGAGGCACATGACTGTAGTTATGGTGATGCTGCAAAAGGCATCATCCTGCAAAGGGAAGCTTTGTCATATTGGGCCTTGTGAGCAAACAGGAAAATTTTATACTTAATATTTACACATTTTGTAATTTTGAAATATACATATTTCAATTGTTTAAGGAGATTTTTTATAAGTATATTACAAAGATGTTTTCAAAAGATTAAAATGAAGTAAAGAATAATGATTTATTATATGCAATAGTTAGTTCCAGTTTTTATTATTCTACAAAAGGGAAATTCAAAAGAACCCTAAGTCAAATCCTATAGCAAAAGGGGACCATGTGCGGCTCAACCTAATTGGCCAAATATATCAGTATTTCATCATCATTACAAATCTACATATACCAAGTCAGTTGTTAGAAGTTATTTTACACTTGAAACTTTTGATTTTATCCATGTATTATCTTTCATTTTATCTAAAAGTATAGTGGAGGTATACAATCTGCTATATAAAGTGATATCCATTTCCAACAAACTTGCTGTCTTAGTCTGACTGGCTGCTAAGACAAATAACACACACAGTTGACTTAAACAAAGAGGATTTAGTGACTCACAGTTTTGAAGCTAGGAGAAGTGCAAAATGGCAGCATCCACAAGGCAATATTTTCTCCCCAAGGTTTGTAACATTCAGATGCTGGCTGCCAGTGATCCTTGGGCTTCCTTGGCTTGTATCCCTGCCTCAAATCACCATGGCAATTTCCTCTCCTTTCTCTTCCTATAGATTCATTGATTTCTGGCTTCCAACTTTTCCCAAACCTTTCTATAATTTTGTGTTAATTTCTTCTGCATATAGAGGAACTTCAGTAACCTGGATTAAGGCACACCGTTACCTAGTTGGACCACACCATAACTAAAATAATATCTTCACAAGATCCTATTTACAATGGGTTCACACCCACAAGAATGAAGATCAAGACCAAGAACGTGTCTAAATTGAGGTATATAATTCAATCCACACACTTGCCTAGCAATGGCCTGTCAACACTTTTCATGATTTACTCTCTCTCATATGCATGTCAATTATATGTTGCATGTTTGTATGCATGAATAAGTAGGTTCAATTTATTGTAAAATAGAGAAAACCTCTAGGGAAAGATAACCAGAATATCTAAATCACACACTCTACTATACTGACAGCTTCTCCACAAGCACATTTTTAGAGACTTTGATAAAATGTCTGGGTTGAAAACATTCTGAAAAATGAATTACATCATATTAGACTTAAAACACTATCACATAGAGGTAAAATAGTTAAGCTTCCATAAGCATATGAATGAATAAATGAATCTCTGTCAGCAAACATTAGAGTGATATAATTTATATGGTAGGGGAAATATTGGAGTTCCTATTCTTAAATTCTAAAATAAGAAATAGTAGAGAAAATATTGGGATTAATTTTTTTATCTAGTTTAAATTTACTCAGTTTTCTATTGTTGCAGTGTAAAAAGTTTAACAAAAGATAAATCTGTATTTTTTTTTTCAAATAAAAAGTCAAAACTTTATCCATCTGAAGATAAGCAGCCTTTTACAAATTTCATATGTACACTATTAAATTTCCTTTAGGGTCAACCTAAGGAAAACCAACCTGTTTTCTAAAGATAAAATGTAATTAGAACCATATTTTGCTATTTCTATTCATTTTTAAATGTTATAGATATTTTTCCTTGAGTAAGAAAATCATGTGCATAAATGTTTGGGTTATTTCCAATAACCATCAAAAATAGACACTAAAATGATACTCTAAACACAAATCAGCTATTGATCAATATTTAGTTGGGTATTTAAAGCCAGGTTTCTGCTATTTGAATATAATTAATTTTCAAGGCTTAAATTTTAATCACAAAACTATTTCTTAAGTTAGTCTTAATAAAATCAGATATAAAGAATAAATGCTGGCACATGCTGTTTATGGAAAAAGGGAAGTGACAATAAAATTTGGTTGAACCGATTACTGTATTCTGAAATATGCTATGCATAGGTAATGCTGCAATATACATGTTAATGTTCTCCTTTTAAGGTAGAATTTTTATTAAATACATGCTGCCAAACCCAGTAGATTATAAAATTTGAGTACTTTTCCTCTCTATAAAATGCTTGTTCACAAATTATATTTTTAAAAATCCAAATGTGTAATTGGTAATGATGTTTTAAACTTTTTCTCAATTAAATAGCTTAAAAGTTTTGTGAATTTAATTGGGCTATAACTTAATGTGGCCAATGGCAATTCTTGTAGAAAACATTTTACAATTTACCAAGCACACAAATCTCCATTCTTCTCACTGTTGTAATTAAAGAATTAGATTTGCTAGCCCATCAAATCAGATATTTTTATTAAAAATATTAAATGCCACAAGAAAACTGACTTTATACACTTACTGCTTTAAGCTGATTAACTTCTTCCTCTATAACAGTGAATCTTTCACATTTCTACAGTATGTGGATGTTTGCCTGGGTTCATCTATTTGTATTTGGACTATGATAAACCAAGGTTGCTCCATCTGCCTCTCCTGCCTTTCTGCAAATGATAATTATACGCAATTTGGAGAGCTTTGAATATACTTTGAATTATTGGAAGACTCTGAGCGTGCTTCCTCTATTACATCCAATCCATTTTTGAAGGCCACTATGGTGAGTAGCAATCTTCCACTGCCAAGAGATTGACCATTTATACTCTTCTAAATCTGCAAGGATGTCTGCACCAATAGCCTGAGCAAGCCTATTCCCACTATTTCTAGAATACCATAGCCCATATGGTGGCATTCTTGCTACATGAATTGTAAGCAAGGTGATGATTAGCATCTGGTTAAATCAATTGCCTGCCATCAGTGCAACTAGATTTTGACCAAATGGCATCAGAACCTGTTTTTTCCAGCATGCTTTTCTCTTTTTCTTCTTATAATTTGTGCTTTAATTTTTCTAGTATGTGTTTTACATAATATTCTTTGATTCTTAATTATTGCCTACTATTAATTTAAATTCAAGGTTTTGGAAAAATTTACATGTGACATGAAACCTTTTTTAATAATATTTTTCTAGCTCTTTCACATGTTTATTTTACAAACAAATTCAATTTATAGTTTACTTAACCATAACTTCCCTCATTGCCTTTGGACCTCAGATTCACAGAATTGGATTGTAATATTTAGTTGATGGTATACTTTTATCATTATTTCTATAAAATGTATGGTATTTGATTTTATTATTTTTAATTTATTTTCCATTCATCTTTTACATGTAAATTCATTATCCTTTGCCATGAGGCACTCTTTCTTTTGTATTAAATTTATATTAATGTTATCTTGTCTCTTATACTTTTTCATAAAATATTATATATTTAAAATATTTCTATACTGACATGCTGATCCATTTACTTCATTGTAATTGCTACATAGTTTCCATACTTAGTATGATACACACTTTATTTGCTCATTTTTTTATTAATGGATATTTGGAGGGTTTCCATCACTGTGTTATGACAAATTTTATAACACTGTGCTTCCTCATACACTAGAAAATAGCAAGTGTACACTTAACTAGTAACTAGTAATACCTAATAGTAACCATGAGTTCCTCATGTCAGAATTCTCTGGGCATATACTTAGAAGGGGAGTTTCTGAATGCTCATACTATAACATGAGCACGGTAAACATGATACAACATAGCTAAGTTTTCCCCACATGATATACCCTCCAACAGTACATAAGGGTTTATATGCTTCCTTTCATTATCACCCATTGTTTAATTTTATTTTTTCTACCTGATGTGCATGGAAAACTACCTTACCCCCTCCCACCACTTTTCCTTGCTCTTCTTTGACTACTAAGAATTTGAGCATCACTTTCTATGTTTATCAGCCAATGGGATTCCCCTCCTGTGACTTACATATTAATTTTATTTGCCTGCTTCTTTTTGGTGTTTACTGAATGATTCTTGCTAATTTTAAGTTTCCTATATACTAGATAATAATGTTTCACTGGTTATTTATGTTGCAAATATTTTTGCCTAGTGTTCATTTGTCTGCTAAATTTTGTTCTTTAATTTTGATATCATTCTATTTTTACCCCTTTTTGAGTCGGTGCTTCATGGGATTTATTGAAATAAACTATTTTCTACCACAGTCATTTTTTTCTTATAGTTTTAGAGTTTTTGTTTTTCACATTAAATCTTTAATACCTATGGGTTTATTTGTTGTATAGCATGTGAAAGAAACCCTTTTATTTTCAAATAGCAATTTAAGTTCCCTTAAACAATTTAGAAACTTCTTGTTTTTCATTTTGCTATTGAGTAGACTGCATCTTTTGATGAGTTAATTCACCCAAGGCCACACAGCTACTAATATTTGAACCAAACACCATAATGTTTTAATTAAGTAAACACAATTCAATGCCTCTTAAAGGTAAATATATTTCAAATACAAATATTATTTTTCCTATGATATTCTCGCTATTTAAACGTCTTCAGTTTCTCTCAATCCCTACAAGAAAATGCACAATCTCCTTGACATGGTTCAGAAGACTTCCTTCATCCAGCCACGCCCTACAATTTTACAGGCTCACCTGCTTTCTTTTCCTGATTCCTACTTTCTATGCTGTCCCTATAACAGCATCTTGCTTCCACATGATATTAATATTTATGGTTTTCACTTTTGACAAATGCCCCTTTTCTGTTAGGAAAGCAGTGACCAATTTCACTTAGCCAACTCATAGTTGTACTTGGGAGAACTTTGGAATCAAAATTGGAATCTCCTAGGAGGCCTGTCCTGGATACCCAAGTTGGACTGTGCCCTTACACTGTTCTTCTATGTATACTCTGCCATGGTATATTACACCTCATACTTAATTGAACTGAAGAATAGATGACAAGCAGCCAAAAGTAGAAATGATAGCTACTCTTTGTATACTCCAAGCACATGGTAGAGTGTCTGATATGTAGTGAACACAAAATAAACCTGGTTCAACTAAACTGAAAAGGGAAATTTTATGGCAAAAGGCATAAAATTAAACATTTAAGTAAACCTCCATAATCAAATGCATTCATCAGTGGCTACAAGCATTAGCTAATTGACCCATCTAAACAGTCTAATTTTCCTAATGTGAATTGAGATCCAAGCAGTGAAAACGTTATCCTTCTCTAACCAGAAAATATTGGCAACTACATGCCATGTAGTGTGAATTGAGCATCTACTATGACCTCAGTTCCTCACAAACCAGGAAATGTGTCCAATTCAATACAAAATATGAATAGGCTGCCAGCTCATCTAGCTAAACAGATATTCTTTATTTAACATTTTTCCCAAAGAAGGGTTTATGATTGATGTCCAGTGGATTTTAGTTACAGTATCATATTGTTTTTTCTGTCTATTGCAGCTATATTGAGTATGAGAAATGTGAAAATTTATTCCATATTGACATAAACAATCAAATTGTCACAAACTTTCACCCTTTTTACCTACAGTAAATAGGAATGTGTTAGCAGTTCTGGCATTTGTTTTTCACAGAAAAGAATGCATAAGTTATAAAAATTTCCCTATTTGGGACACACTTTCAGATTTCATGTACAAGCTTTTGAACAAGTTAAATAAAACAGTTTAATACAACAGATTTCTTATTTATCTGATACCATACATTTAAAAATCACCCATTTGTGGCTGGCTATGAGATGCATACAAGAAAGAAACAAATCATTAACAACTACTCAAAAGAGAAATAGTTTAACAGAAAATTTTCTCCATAAATCATTAGTTGAACCCAACTTCAAAATAATAATCCTGTTTTTAGTCAAGAACTTTGTAGGAGTAAGGCCGTTTGTGAACTCTGACAAGAACCTCAGGCTTCCTGAAGACTGAAATAACCATGCTTCTGGTTGTCTGCTGTGTTGGAAGCTGAAACTAGCAGTTACTATTCTGCCATTTTTCTTGTGAAAAACATCTCTAACTCCTTATCTCATTCTATAATTAATTAAAACAACTTCACATCATTCACACTGCATAATGTCAAATTCTCTTAAAATCCAGCTCTTTCCTTCTTAGACTAAAAAATCAGATAAAACTGACCAAATAAATTTAACAAACACCTAAATCAAGAGCACAACATCATTCTTCACAAAAAGTGCAAGCAAACAGTTTTATTCCTATTTGTAGAGCTTAACCTTCTGCAAAAGTAATTAGGTCTATAATTAAAAAGCTATTTGAAATGATTAAAATCCTGTTATCTTGTGGCATTTAAAGACAAATGCAAATGTCAGAAGGGATGAATGCATTAAAATTTCTATTTAAGAGACAAATAAGTGAATGGAGGGTGTTATTTATTAAAATGTTACAGTTCCAGGGAAGGTTTGATCTGCAACGAAGTCTCTGAAGGTGGAAGGTAGCTTTCTGTAGCATTTGATAGAGCAATCAGCTGCTATTAACAAGTATTTATTTCTGGGGTTATTTTAAATGAACATAATTATAATGACACTGTGTCATTTTAAAAATGATGCCAATCCTCTAAGCTGCTGGATATTTTTTAATCACTTAGGAATTGTGTCAATGTACATTACCCATGTATGTAAGTTCAGTAACAAATCTGGCAGGTTATGGTAGGTTATCAATCTAGATTTTCAAGCTGTGAACTCAAAGACAATTTTCTTTGAAAGATATATTCAATTATTAGTTTCCTCTTATCCAAACAAATCATGTAATAAAATGCAAGAGAGTGTGGGGAGGGGGTTGTTACTGGGCTACATGCTGTTTAATGACCATTCTTCATGGACAGTATAAATTAATTTTTATTTGTAGACATATTATGGAATAAAGACAATAAAATTAACTTTTACCAATTTCATCATCATCATCAAAAAAAAAAAAAAAAAAAACCTAGAAACTTAACTATCTTTTAAGTATATCCTGTAATCTAGACATTGAATAGACGATAAGTACTGGAAAACATAATGGTAGGTTAGAAAGAAGAAGCATTTTGATTATTCTGTGAGTTTTTATTCATCTATGAAGTCAAAAGAAAATTAGACAAATATTGTCAAGTGGGATATCAATCTTGAATTTTAGAATCAGAATCCTTCTTTTAATTTGATATAGGATATCTCTTGGCATCAATTTCCCTATTATTTAAAAACATATTATATATGGAATTTCTACCCATGTGCATGATTGTTTTGTAAGATCACAACTTTTGCAATAAAAATATATTTTAAAAAATACATATGTATAGTAAGAATACTTAAAACTCAACAATAAAATTAACAACTGAATTTTAAAAAGAAACAAAAAAAAACCCACATTATAGCCTCATCTTAAGAGCTACTTAGCACAGAGGGCAACACATGGCACTGATCTCTCAGGATGTCATTATCAAAAAAAGAGGCTTTAAGAGACCTGAGCATTTTTTGAAAACCTAGTACCTTTGGACAGCAGCCAGTCTTTGTAGTGATGTAAACACATACTTCTTTTAGGAAGAATGGGAACCACTTTAATTAAAGGCCTTTAAACAGGAGAACTTCAGACACTTGGTTTTGTCAGGACTTTTATTTCTAATTCATTGTTGATTTCCTGATTGAAATAAGGGGAGAAAACTTGGATGGTGGACCTAAAACTGACAAGAGACCTATATTCTGACAAGGGCTCAAGGGATAAGACCAAGAAATTATTTTGCATTTATAGATGAAATATAAGCATTCAAATAGTAGATGATAGAGTAATGGAAGAATTACAATGGATGGTTAATTCCCTTCCTAAAGAGATATCCAATTTCAAACACACATAAAAATGGTTCTCAAGAAGACATTTCAGCCATGTAAAAGTCACCTAATAAGACAAGCTCACATTCAGTACTGGCTCCTTAATCTACATCAAACTACTAAATATGAAGAGACTTCTCTGAATAAGTATAGAAATAAATTTATTTATGGTTCAGAGTTTGTAAAATTAGAGGTCACTCTGGTGAGAAACTATGAATGTGTGGAGTCTAGGCATGCTTTTGGTCTGCACTTATAATTAGTTACTGGATAAGTCACATTTAAAATTTTTTTTTAATGTGGGAATACTTTTAATATGGATCATATTGTTCACAGTATCTGAGAATTCATCCAGGTGGAAAATACTCTAAATATAAGGGACATAGGAAGTGCTGTGCACAGGGCTTATGACTTAGCATCAGAAGAGTTACAATGGCCAGAAACTACATAAACATAAGGGATGCAGGGAAGGATTTGGGAAATTTTCATGTCTTACTGGTTATCTCATTAGTTATACTGGTGAGAAATCCTTTAAATATGAGAAATATGGATTGCCATCTTTACATAGTCTTTGGTGAAATGGATGTTGAGTTATTTTGTCATTTTTTAATTGGGTTGTTTTGTTTTTTGGTGGTTGAGTTTAAAGAGATCTTTGTATGTTTTGCAAATATTTTCTTCTAGTCTGTGATTTATTTTTACATTCTCTTAAAAGAGTCTTTTGTGGAGTGGAAGTTTTTAATTATAATAAAGTCCAAATTGTCCATTTTTTTTTCATGTATTGTGCTTTTAATGTTGTATCAAAATACTCATCACCAAACCCAGGGTTGTCAAGATTTTCTCCCATGTTATCTTCTAGGAATGTTATAATTTTATTTTTACATTTATGAAAGTTCTGTGATTCTTTAAACTTTATTTTTGTGAAAATTTTAAGTTTTATATCTATTGATCAATTGATCAATCTACAGACACACATACATACACACAAACACACACCTATATATATGTACATAAACATATTCACATTTATATATATATATATATACACATATATATATATATATTTTTTTTTTACATGAGGTTTTTGCTCTAGGACCTTTAAAAAAAAACTATTCTTTCCCCATTAGTTGCCTTTGATCCTTTGTCAAAGAATTGTTGACTGTATTTATGTGGGTCTATTTCTGGACCCTATTCTGTAACATTGATGTATTTGTCTATTTTTCTCCAATACTGCATTTTCTTACTAATTATAGTGCTATAATAAGTCTTGAAATCAATTAGCATCAGTTCTCAACATTGTTCCAATTTTTCAGAATCACATTGGCTATTCTGGGTCTTTTGCCTTTCCATTAAATTTTAGAATTAGTTTGCCAATATCTATAAATTAACTTCCTGGGATTTTTATTGTGTTGGATCTATAGATCCATTTGGGAATAACTGATAGTTTATCAATATTGAGTCACTCTATCCATGAACATGGGATATCTTTCTATTTATTTAGATCTTATTTGATTTTGCTCAGAAATTTGTAGTTTTCCTCATATAGATCTTGTACATATATTGTTAGATTTATAACTATTTAATTTTTTTCACTACTAACATAAATGGTGTTGTGTTTTTTCATTTAAATTTCCAATTGCTCATTGCTTTTATATAGGAAACAAATATACTTCTGTACATTAACATTGTCTCATGCAACCATGCTATAATTTCTTATTAGTTCTGGGACTGTTTATGTTTATTCTTTAATACCTTCTACATAGGTAATCATGTTATCTGTGAACAAAGAGAGTTTTATTTCCTTTTTCCAAATTTATATACCTTCTATTTACTTTTCTTGTCTTGTTGCACTAGCTAGAAATTCCAGTATGATGTTAAATAGGAGTGGTGAGAAGGGTCATCTTCCTTGTTCCCAATTTTAGGGGGAAAACATCAAGTTTCTTATCATTAAATAAAATGTTAGCTGTAGGGTTTGTGTAGACATTATTTATCAAGTTGGGTTATTCCCTTTATTGCTAAGAGTTTTTATGAGGAAGGTGTGTTGGATTTTGTCAAATGTTTTTTTCTACAGCTATTGATATGATCATGTAATTTTTCCATTGGCCTGCTGAATGTGATGAATTACATTATTTGACTTCTGAATGTTGTATCATCCTTGCATACATGAGTAAATCCACCTGGTCCTAGTGTATAATTATTTTTATACATTATTGAATTTGATTTGTTAATATATTATTGAAAAATTTTGCATCTATATTCATGAGATATATTGGTCTGTAGTTTTCCTTTCTTGTAACAACTTTGTCTGGTTTTGCTCTTAGGGCAATATTGACTTCATAGAATTAGTGCAGGAAGTATTCCCTCTGATTCTAATTTCTGGAAGAGATTTTAAGGAATTGCTATCATTTCTTCCTTAAATGTTTGGTAGATTTCACTATTGAAATCATCCAGTCATGGTGCTTTATTGTTTGGAAGCTTCATAGTTATAAATTAAATAGATACAGGCTTATTCATATTATTTATTTCTCCATGTATGAGTTTTGTTAGATGGTATCTTAATAGGAATTTTTCTATTTCATGTAAGTAATCAATTTGTGGGCATAGAGTTGCTCATTATATATTCCTTTACTATCCTTTTAATATCCGTATAATCAGTAGCAATGGCCCCTCTTTCATTTCTGATACTAGTAATTTGTGACTTCTCTCTTTTTTCTTGGTTTGCCTGGTTAGAATTTTTTTCAGTTTTATTGATCTTTGTTGAAATTCAACCTTTGGCTTCATTGTTTTTCCCTGTTGATTTCCTGTTTTCAATTTCATTGTACTCTACCCTAGACTTTATTATTTATTTATTATCTGTTTGCTTTAGGTTTATATTGGTTTTCTTTCTATAGAAGTAGAAATGAGAGGAAGAGACAAAAAAGATGGATCTTTCATATGAGAGAGGAAGAGACTGAGTCACCGTCAGAACACTACAGACTTTGGAGAAAACACGGCTTGTTAATACTTTGTTGTTTGGACTTCCAGCCTCCAAAACTGTGAGCCAAAAATTCCTATTATTTAAGCCAACAAGTTTGTGGTATTTTTCATAGCAGCCCTGGAAAACTAATATGTCTCTAAGATTTCTTAGATTTCTCTACCATTTTTTAACTTGTTGCTGAATATTTATTCAATCGAAGTGTGAGTAACACATTCCTGCTGAACTGTTCCCAAAAAATTAGAATGAAATTCTAATTAGATACTTGTTTTTTTTCCTTAGGCTTAAGACATCAATGTTTTAAAAATTAAAGAATATCTCAAAGACATAATTTTATGCATTATACATACTATATTTCAGAATTATTTCTACATGTAGCCCAGTAAAAATAACTTAATGAGTATTTTTTCAGCCTTTCTTAATAGAGTCTGTTTATTTATGAACCTTAACAACTCAGCACATTCTATTTAGTTTATTACTCAGTAGCATCTTGCAGTCTGTTTTAATACTATCGAAGTAAGCAAAGAAAGCAGATGCTTTAGAGATCATCCATTTCTATTAACTAACCAAGCTAAATCTAAATAAGCTGACTCAGTGCAATTCCAACCTGGCTTTTTTGTTTTTCATCATTTTTCACATTCTTAATGTCCAGGTTGCCTGATGGTTTCTGAACACCCTTGATTTCACACTATATGGCCACTCACTAAAAGAAAGTTCTTGTTTTCTATCTCAACTTCTGAAACAGAACAGTAATTTTATAGATCATAAATAGATTATGGGATGAACAAGTTCATATAGTGTTTTGATCCAGTGGTATATATAGAAAGTGATCCTTCAATTTTCTTTAAAAAAATAATAAAGGATTTCACATTCTTTCTTAGCACTGGAATCAGTGCAATATAAATATCAGTTCTATGAAATTGACATATAGTTAAACATCACTCCCAAGATATAATAAACCAATCTTTCATTAATATTTTATTTGTATGAGTTATTCACATCAACCCTTTTCGTAAAGAGGCAATGAAGTAAAAACTCTTTTTCCCTGATCACATAAACCAGTAGGTAGTACAATATACTGCTTGCTGTTAGCAGGTCCTAAAGGCAGTTGTAGGATATACGTTGCACTATTGTATTTAGACAGAAAGACCTCTGATGGTGAGTAGAACCTACCTATGGAAGTTCATTATTGTACATTAAAGTAACTCAAACCCTTTAGACTTGGCATGACATAACTTCAAAGCACACTGGAATTGTAAGCTAACATACTAAATCTGTATCGTATTCAGGTAGAATCAAAGGCAATCTTATGGTAAGGAGAGCATGAGACCTATAGTCTCTCTAAAGGAGCAGCCACAAGGGAACATAAGTCTTTTTAGGAGATTTTATTTTGATGCAAGATGGAATCTTACAGTCAGTAACTCAGTTTAAAAGGAGTCAGTAATTATAAAAGGAACATTCCATTTGTCTGTTTTTAAAATATGATAGATATTATGATTCCTGAAAATGGCTTGTTTAGAAAAAGATTTTTCAATTTTCTGGCTGAAATATATTCAAGTCTAAAGATTGTATATCTAAAATATCAATTTACTATACTTTGGCTTTTGATCAAACTATAACCATTAAAATTTTTATCATTTTAGTGTCCTAACTCTTTGTTTCCTAAAATCAATGTTATAAGAGACCAGAGTTTATTGACAGAAATCTACATTTTCTCCTAGCTCACAGATGGAGTTTCTAAACATCTTCACTAAGTGTCTTGAAGGCAATCACAGAATCGTCTCTATTCAGTTTGGCATATCCCTTGGTTATTTTTGGCTAGAATGTCTGATGGTTTTCTGTGCTACTGTGGAATTTATTTAACATGACATAAACAATGATAGCAAATGCTGCAGTTAGCAAAGCAGGTGCTGATATAACCTTGGAATCATTTCAAGTGAAATATAACACTTGTATTTGTTTATATTTGAATATTTTGAATAGCAAAGGACAAAGATGATATTCACTTGGTGCAAAGACTGAAGAAGTGATATGAGCAATACTGTCTATTATGAAAGATAATCTTAAATATGCAGATTAATTGTAACCAGTCCAGAGATTGAAATTTTGTCTAATATTAATACTAACAAGTATATAGTGTTTATAGTATGTGGCAGGCATGGTTCTAAGTGCTTTTTTATTTTTCAATTCATTACCTCATGAGGAAGATACTATTAATATTATTTTCCACAAAATTCAGAAAGGTTATTTGCTTTGCCTAAATTTACACAGTTAGTACATAACAGAACTAGGATTTGAACACGGGAAGCCCATACTCCTAACACCATGTCTAATCAAAATGGATTTGTTCACTACATATTGCAACCTTGATATTCCCCTTATAAACCAGGATAGAGATAATTTACTCCAGTATATTAAAGCAGGATTATCAAAAGCCAGAGAATTATGTCAATATTACATCATTACTACCATAAGTTCAGGAGCAAGATCAGGAATTGTGGTCAGAAGTGTGAGCACTAGACAAGGGAGAAGTCTGAGGCTGTATGTCTAAAGGAGCAAGCTCTACTTGAGCCCTCCCAGGATATGTTCTTGTATTAGAATCTTTATTATACTCTGGAATTCGTCCTTATGGTGGTGATGGATAATTTCATGTGTCAACTTAGCTAGGTTATGGTGTCCTGTTGTTTGGTCAAGGAAGCACTGGCTTGATTGTTACTGTGAGGGTATTTTATGGATTTAAATCAGATTGGATCTGTGGCTGATTATATTTACAATCAACAAAGGAGATTGCCTTCAGCAATGAGAAGAGTCTCCTCATTCAATTAGTTGTAGATCTTAAAGCCAGAACTAGAATTTCAGTAGTCAGGAAGAATTCTATCTCTACTTCAGACAGACAACATCTCCTGGGGAATTAATTGTCACCTTCATGGAGTTTCCAACTTGCTGTCTGCCTATGGAATTCATGCTTGCCAATCCCCCAGGGTCGCATGAACCAATTCCTATAACAAATCTCATAATCTGTTGGATCTTTTTCTTTGGAGAACCCTGAATAATACAATGGTACTACCCCCAAATGGAATTAATTATTCATAAAATTATTTGTATAATAATGCCTAATTCTCTACTAAATTGTATTTCCAGTTTGAACACAATGCCTAGTATATAAGTATTTGACAAAACATTTCGAAAGAATCACAGGTTGAATGTTCAGAAAGAAGACTGAATAGAAAAGAAATCATGATTCCACAAAGGAGGCTCAAACTCTGATGACACCGTTTTGCTGATCTTTCATTCTGTTTTGTAACCTAGCAGGCTTCATGGTGCTATAAGAGGTTTCTAAAGGCACCATTCTCTTTGGGAAATAACCGTCAAATACATCCATTCCCAAGACATTTAGTGTAGCCGTTGGCCAATTTGATGTAATTATGAATTCCAAAAATATGATTGGATCATGCTTGTAAACTGACCTGTTAATCTGGGCTTGATTAGGTTATGATTAGGGCGTTGACTGAGCCACATCAGTAGGGCATTGAGCCCCACCCTTTGGTGGGTGGGGAATCAAATATAAGAGGCATGGCAAGAAAAGAGTTGAAACAGTTTTTAAGAAGCAGTCTTTTGAGAAGCAGTTTTGATGTTGGAAAGAAGGCCCCAGGAGAAGAGAAGCAAGCCGTTCGCCTGATCGTCTACAGCTGATCTTGTGGAGGAAACAGGAGCTAAGCCCGGAGAGAAACGCAGCCCCAGGAAGAGAGGAACCCCAGAAGCCTGAACCCTGACAAACGCCAGCAGCCGTCTTGCTCTAACACGTGGCAATGGACTGTGGTGAGAGAAGAAACTTAACACTTTATGGCCTGGTATCTGTGGACTTCTACCCCAAATAAATACCCTTTATAAAGACCAACCCATTTTTGGTATTTCACATTAGCACCCCTTTGGCTGACTAATACATCTAGGTACCTTTCAACTTTGATCAGAAACTCACTACTGTCTTTCGTATAATGAATTTACTGTGAAAACATGGACTAAATGAGAAATGTAATGTTAAATCAAATGTATGAAATTGTCCAAGCATATACCTATGGGGGAAAGTAATTCCAGTCTATCTTTAGAATTTCATTTTCATTTTCAATCAACATATATTCAGAAATATTGTTGAAGTGTATCCAAGTTTTTGGGAAATAGTCATGGTTATTGTTGAATCTATTGGAGATAAAAATCATAGGATTTATCTTAAATCAATCAATTGGAAATCTAATTTGAATATTTTAATATCCTTGTTTCTTCATTATCTAACTCATATATTTTATATTCAAATAATTTATCAATTAGTTAAGATATCAACTCTATTTTAATAGTTTAAAAATATCAATATTATAAGTTAGGCACTCTGATTTTGTATCTTACATGTTTTACTAATTGCATGGGCAAACTTGATAAGTTATGCTCTGGGTCTTGGTCTTAGTTTATATTTATTTAAAATAAAAACATGAATTTTATGTAATCTATCAGAATCTTGTGATAATCAAAATTATGTAAATTATTTTTAAACCCAGACATATAAACACACAATAGAAGGTGGTATTATTGATTATATACAAAACATGAACAGATATTAATTTCTTTATGAATATTAATGGATCTGTATGGACTTTGCTAATCATAATATTATTATTTTATGCTAATTTCACTGAGATCTTGCTATTTTCGATCTCTTTTCTATAATATGCATTTGTACACTGGCAAACCACAGAATTAAGAGTGTGGGCTCTGATATCAGCCTTCCTGGGAACAAACATCAAATCCAACTACATACAATTAAAAGGCCTTGGCAAGTGCTTCAACTCTCTGTGCCTCGGTTTTCTCATTTATATAATAGAAATAAAAACTATTTCTACTCCCCTGCAGGTGATGTGTGGGTCATATAAGTTACTATATTAAATGACTATAAAGTTCTTTGGCACATATTTAGCCCAAAATAAGGGTCAGGTATATTGTTATTGCCCAAATGCATAACACTTGGCATCATACTGAGATTATAGACAGGAATTTCAAAGCATTTTAAAAAGGAGGTTATGAGTAGGTTATGTAATAGTCCTCATGGGTCTTCAGAGGTTACTTAATGGAAGTATTTTCAAACCATTGACATGGTTAAGATGATAGCAATGATTTTAAAGCAAAATCTCTTAAAGCAATTCAAAACTACTGTATTGGTAAAGAAAGATACAGTTATTGTAGCATGACATTTTCTGTAATACACATTTATATGCAGAAAATAATCCAGATTTTAATGCTAATCTGTGGTATAAGATAAAAAGGGATCCTATTAGAATTGACTCCTAAAATATTCCAGATTTTCTGTTTCCTTGAGAACAAATGGAGAACAATCATTAGTCAATATTGTGTCATATTTACCTCATAAGTTTTATGAATCCTGACCTTTACCATTTAATAAGGAAGTTATTAAATAACTATAATACATAAATTTCACATCTATTTACCAATATTCACAGAAAAGGACATTTTCTATTTTAGGGACAATAATCTGGATATATCAGAAAACCAAAGTATGCAAAACTGAACTTCTTAGTCTATCATTCATCTATTTAAAATGACATATAAATTGGAACAGAAAATGAAATGTTAATAAGACAATGCTATATAATAAAATAAGTGAATTTCTCCAAGGTAATTTTGGATATGGTACATTGAGACGTTATAATAATGACTATTCACAACAGATGTCAATCATAGTTCATTTTAAGTTGAAGAGTGATCTTTTGTCAGAAAGATAATTTATATATAAATGCCAGGAAATAGGGACTAATATTTCACTCTTACACAATTATTTAAGAATATTTTTCAGGTATTTCTATTCTTGTAGGGAAATAAATATATTATATTGATGGCTCAAATCAGAAAAAAAGAAGAAATAAAGAAATAAGAAAAAAATCTGAATTTCAAAATTCAGGGATACTTTTTTGACAACTCTTTATCATTAAACAACATTTTTGCTATGGTGAGTGACAAGACATGTGTAAATAAAGCCACTTCTCAGATTGCTAAAAATTTTTGTTTTAAATAAGTCAAATTATGAATAAACAAAATTACGAATAACTCTGACTCAGAGCTGAAAAAGTGGCTGAATCATAACCATAGAGTTATCATATTTGTGCATAATATCATAGTACAAGGAAGAAAATAAAGCAAAATTTCCAAATAATTTTAAGACACAAATGCCTTGCTACAAAATAATATTTAATGTCTGTTCAGGCCCAGCATTATAAAGGAGTATAAAGAAGCAAAGTAGAATGCAAAGAGAGGAAAAGAAGCTCTTCATTTATATGAATCAATTATTACTGACTTAATCTCAAAGAAGTCTGAATTAAAAGAATGATTGTCATAATTTAACCTAAATAAAACCCCTGATAAACTATAACCCCAGTTTTATTAGTCAGCCAAAGGGGTGCTGATGCAAAATACCAGAAAATCAGTTGGCGTTTATAAAGGGTATTTATTTGGGGTAGAAGCTTACAGTTACTAGGCCATAAAGCATAAGTTACTTCCTTCACCAAAGTCTATGGCCAAGTGTTAGAGCAAGATGGCTGCCAACATCTGCGAGGGGTCAGGCTTCCTGGGTTCCTCTATTTCTGGGGCTCTGTTTCTCTCCAGGCTCAGCTCCTCCTTGTCCTCCACAAGGTCAGCTGTAGACTACCAGGTGAACGGCTCGTCTCTTCCCAGGGCCTTCTCTTCTTTTTCACAAGCAAGCTACTCTGTGTGCTTACTTCCCCGGGCTCCAGCATTAAAATTCTGCATCAGAACTCCAGCTCAAAACTCTGTCCTTTCCCATGTCTTTTATCTTTGATTTCCCACTCACCAAAGGCAGGGCTCAATGCCCTACTAATGTGGACCAATCAAAGCCCTAATCATAACTTAATCACGCCCAAAGGAACAGACCAGTTTACAAGCATAATCTATATCTAGTTTTGGAATTGATAACTGTATCAAACTGCCACATCAGTATAAGTGTTATACCTTTTGAAATTATCTCACAGGTCTTGGATATTCTTTTCTATCCATTTCATTATTTATCTCTTTGCATTTCCAGTTTGAAAGTTTCTATTGTCATAGCTTCAAGCTTGCTGATTTTTTTCCTAGGCTCTGTCCAGTCTACTAATGAGACTATCAAAGGCATTCTTCATTTTTGTTACAGGGTTTTTGATTTCAACCATTTCTTTTTGAATCTTAGAGCTTCCCTCTCTGTTTACATTACCCATTGGTCCCTGCATGTTGACAACTTTTTCCACTAGAGTCCTTAGCATATTAATCACAGTTATTTTAAATTACTGGTCCAACGTCTCTCTCATATCTGAGTCTGGTTCTCATGCTTACTTTGTCTCTTCAGACTGTATTTTTTCATCTTTTATTATGTCTTGTAATTTTTTGTTAAAAGCCAGTCTTGCTGTATCTGGTAAAAAAAAGGACTGAGGTAAATAGGTCATTAGTATGAGGTGTTATGTTTCCCAGTTAGGAGTTAGGCTGTGTTTTCTGTTTGCTGTACCTGTAGGTGTCAGAGGCTAAAATTTCCTTTGATATCCATGGTTTTGTCTTCCCTGTTGTCTTTGATTTTCCTCAGAAACTTCTTCAATAAGGTCTGAGCCTTGCAATTCTTTCTATTGTAATCTCTGTTATAGGAGGGCTGCTGATGTGGTAGTTGGAGGGAGTCGAAGCTCTCTATGATACTAGGATTAGTTCTCATTCTTTTAAGGGGCTGTGCCTTTCATAAATGTTTTCAAGAATCCACAACCCCTTTGGTTAGACAGGAAATCTAAAGGGGGGCTGAGCTTGGGTATTTCCCTTCCCCCACATTCGTTAGGCTCTGGTAAAATTATTTCTCTTGAGGGCTTTTTCACAAGAGAACAGAACATTTAGGGCATATTGCAAAATGGTTACCTTTCCCTTTTCCCAGGTGAAAGCAAGTGGGGGATTTTCACCCTTCTTCCCCATGAAAGCCAGGCAGGGCTTGAATTAAACTCACAAAGTGTGGGAACACCCCTATGACTGGACTCCCTAGAGATTTTACTTCTCAAGTTAGTAAACTTGACACTGAGCCTCCAGCAATTTTTCAATTACAGTTTAAGTATTCTCAGGACTGGTTCCAGCAGGCAGGTTTCCATTCCTGGGATTTTCCTCCAGGGGAGCTGTGATTCTCTGAATCTGTCTCTGTCTCATGATTTCAGGACAGTAGCTTTAGCTTGCCCTATGTCCTCAGTTCTCTGATGGATTTAAGAATTGTTGGTTGATTTGCAGTTTGTTCCATGTATGTACATACTGGACCCATAAGTTTTTATCTTTTGTTTACTTATTACTGACTTAATTTTTTAAAATGCTTTGTTCCCAAACAACTATTTGATGGCCTACAAAAGTAGCACATAATTAAGAAAATAAAATGAATAAGGACAGATTTAGCCATATAGAAGACAAATTATAGGAAGATAAGTAATAAGATTTTGAAAAGTGAACATGAGCACTATGCCACGAATTCTGTGCATTTGCCAGATATGGATACAAATAAATGTAAGTTTTCCAGGGCCATGGGTAAAACACAATACTAGGTCAAAATCACCACTGCAAATACTTCAGAGAGAAATTTTCTCTGTGCCATACAAAAAGGATTTCCTTAACATCTTTAGAGAAGAATTTCTTAATGTTCCATATATTATCATTTTCCTTGAGATGGTCCACACAACAAATAGACAAAGGACTTTATGGCCAAAAAAGTTGGGAAAAGTTCTACATTTCCTAGCACACCACCTTCAAACTATTCACAGCAAGGATCAGCATATTAAAACTTCTAGTTACGTTATTAAAAAAAAAAAAAAAAAGATACTTAGATTACACAAATGTCACATAGGGGATTCCCATATGCCCTGTTCCCCATACCACCCACTTTTACCCACATTAACAACATCTTTCATTAGTGAGGCACATTCATTGCAGTTGATGAACACATTTTGGAGCATTGCCACTAAACATGGATTAAATTTACATTGTAGTTTACACTCTCTCCCACACAATTCTGTAGATTATGACAAGATATATAATGGCCTGCATCTGTCATTGCAATGCCATTCAGGACAATTCCCAAGTCCCAAAAAGACTCCTGCATTACATCTGTTTTTCTCTCTCCCTTCCCCCAGAACCCCCAGTGGCACTGCCTCCACATCCATGATATAAGTTCTTCCATTGCTAGAATCACAATGTTTATAGTAGAATACCAGTAAGTCTAATTTAGTCCATAATTCATCCCACAATCCTGAGGATTCTGGGATGGCAATGTCCACTCCACCTCTAATTGAGAGGGGACTGTGAAATCATGGGGCCAACAAATGGGACTATCTTGCTTGCAGTTGCAGACTCTCTCTGTTTCTTGGTACAGTGGTTGTCCATCATCACCTCCTTATTAGTTTTCCTGGGTGAGACCAATGAACTGGAGAGTAAGTGCTGAATCTCCACTGAGATTCAGAAGCCTGCTGGCACATGGACAGCCCACAGATTTAAATCTCTTGGATGTACACCTACCAACTCTAATACTAATTATAGGTTCAAATAGAAGGACAGAAGAGCCATAATTAGGGAAACCATAACTGAGTCCAACTCTATCACACTATTTACTTTAAATTAACCTAACTTTTTCCCTTACTTGTCTGACAAACAAACAAACAAACAAACAACAACAATAAAACCACTTCATTTCTCTTAGGTCTCTCAATTTATCTTAGACCTTAGTGTTTTGTGTGTGAAGGAGTTTAGAGAAAGGGTGGAGGCAGTTGCCAAAGATTGGACACAGAAAAAACAAAAACTCATTGCATATGATCTAACCTAAATACAGTTTAGCCAAGGCTTAGGGCTTAGATAGGATGCAGTGCCACTGTGCAGTGAAGAGGCTCATCATCTTCAACTGTTAAAAGGAAGCTCTCCATCTGCCCCATAAGATCTAAGCCCCCTCTCAATCTGTAGCAAAGTGGATATCACCATCCCAAAATCTTCAAGATTTAGAAATGAACAAACATAAGGGGGGAATACAACCATAGACCAAAGTAAACTTATTATTATTGTAGTAACAGAAGGACTTGTAACACTGATATAAAGACATCGGTTACCAGGTGTTCTGAAGGGTGGGGGAAGGAAGAATTGGTGGAACATAGGGCATTTTTAGGGCAATGGAATTGTTCTTCATGATTTTGCAATGATGGATACCGGCTATCATTCCTTTTTTCAAAACCTATAAAATTGTACAGTGCAAAGTGTAAACCATAAAGTAAATTACTGACCATGGTTAGTAGCAATACTTCAATATGTGTTCATCAATTGTAACAAATGTACCACACTCATGTAAGATGTTATTAACAGGGGAAAATGTGAGAGGGGGAGGGGGTAGGGTATATAGGAATCCCCTATATTTTCAATGTAACATTTCTATAATCTTAAACTTCTTTAAAAATAAATTTATAAAAAAAATTAAAAGGAGGGCCTGTGGGGGTGTATGAGGCTTACTTAGGAGCCTGGCAGTCTGGTAACAGACTCTACTAATTTTCTTTTTTTTTTTTTCCTTTTTTTTTAAAGAGATACTGGGGATTGAACCTGGGACCTGGTATGTGGGAAGCAGGTGCTCAACCACTGAGCTACATCCCCTCCTTACGCATTTGCTTTTGACCCTCAGTCAGGCTCTTTTCTCCTGAGTCTCATCAACTATCTAGATCTGTCACTTCAACTCAGTCTCTCTTTCTCTAGCCCCAGTAAGAGAACTCCTTTACATTGTGTGGGGAGGAGAAAGATTGGAAGAAGGAGGGAGGAAGTTCTTCCCATAAACACATAATGCATTTGCTTTCTTCGCTGAGCCAGAATCTTCTCTATGGTGTAGCCCCTCAAAAGTGTAGGCTTTGAATCACAATATCAGAAGAATTTTCTTTTTCTTTACTTTTTGCTGTCATATCCTTTCTTGGAGATATATAAGGATCTAAAGGCCTAGCTACTTAAATAAGAAGAGGAAAAGAAGAAAAGGTAAAAATAAATAAATAAATAAAAAATAAAAAAATGAAACAATAGTTCAAGGAGATGTGGATAGAAAAAGTTGGTTAAAATCTAAAAACATCTTCTTGGTACATGTGGAATATACTAGAGTAAACACTGCTCGTTAATTTACCATTTCGTTTTTTTCAAATTAAGTCCTTTTCATATGCTTATGTAAGCAAGTCAAAATGTGAACAAATAGGTAACGAGCTGCAACATGAATATAGTACAGCTTTATAGACTTTTGTTAGTGTGAACATAGGTATAGAAAGGTTTTTGAGTATCTAAAGAAATAGATATGTTGCACATCCTCCATTCAGTCAGTCATTCATATATAGAAATAACCTCAGGCAAATATCAAAATATTTTAGATATATTTCTCTATTATGTTTAGTTTGCTTTATGTGATTATGTGTTTGATTATAACTATTTCATCTATTACTTCTTTACTCTCTCAAATTTTCACTTACAAGAAACCTGATGTGGGTATTGTAAAGTAAAGTATCAATGTATCTAATGTACTACCCAGCCCTATATTAATAAAAGCAAAGGAACTAAAGTGACTGGTCAGAAGCTGTGGCATGATTTGATTTGGTCACACATCTTAAACGTTCTTTTAACATGTTGAAATGTTTTTTCAGTTATAAAATTCTTCAAATTGAGTTATTTGTTAAGAACAAATATTTAAAACTTCTACAGTTTATAAGAAAAGTAAATCTGACATGATAGGGACAGGGGATAGGAAGAGACAGAATTTCTATCCCTATCATACTAGATTAAATTATTTAAAGGAGTGGTCTTATCTCCTCAGCAATTTAATAGCTATAAAAACAGCACACTCTTCTTTTCCCTCTTCTAGCTGTCCTAGGTATAACCACTGCCATGGGAACTGGGGTTGGCAGTTTATACCAAACCCAGCAAGTCTACCACAGCCTCTCTCTGGAGTTAACCAATAGCACAGAAGAAACTAGCCATGAAGCCCACCAACTTAAAGAGGATGCAGCCTCTGGAGGTACCTGGCCTTTCTCATTCTCATGGTCCAGTATGTAATGGCTGGCCCCCTTTTGGGGCCTACTTACAACCACCTTCTTTATCCTTTGAGTGGGACCATGTTTCTTCAAAATTCCAACTAAGTATATTTCTTCCAAAATCAATGACTTCCAGAGCAAGATATTAGACATGGGGGGATTTCATCCAGTTCCAGCCATGGTGCTGGACCCATCTTTCCTCAACCTCAATAGAATAACCAGAGGGTTTTACACTGTCAAGCAGGGACTACTGCACTAACCAGCAGGAAGCAGCTACAGAAGAATGACCATCGCCCTTCAGCTCCCCCTTAAGAATAAGTGTGTAAACTCTCTGAGGGAGGAGTTAAGGCAAGTTAGTATAGGCAAAAGAAGAAAAGATGAGACCTTGGCAATGAGGTCCCATGTGGAACTCTCCCTGAGTCAAGGGGAGGCCCTGGATAATTCCAAAGAGGCCTCCCCATTGGTCCTGGATAACCCCAAACGAAAGGCCTCTTCATTGGTCCCCTGAGAACTAAGAGATGGGGCAACCAATAAGAACAACAAACAGCTGGGTTTCTTCCCCAACACTAGAAAAGGGGAAGAATGAAGAACAGCCTTAATAAAGGCAGCTCTCCAAGCCCAAATGCTCTTCTTTTCCTGGTGGTAGCCCACATCCATGTCGGGATGTGTACAATTTTTCCTTTCTCTCATTTCTTTCAATAAACCCTTTTTACTGGCCTGAAAAAAAAACTGCACAGATCAAAATTCATGGTCTTAGGATCCCTCTTCTCAGCTCCTATTAAATCTATTTTTTTTTCAACTTAGGGAACCTATTGAATTATTACAATAAACACTATGCTCAAAAGTGCTTTGCTTTTCTCTTACATTTTAAGACTGTATTTTTACATATATTTTCTGACTTGGTAGCATAATTTTTTATAGCTCAGTGAATGACAGATGAGGGCTGAAAAAATAACATCTATGGGAATAAATTTCTAATGTGCCTGATGAGCCAAGTATAGTAAAATATAACCCAAAGGAGGAGTTCAGAATTACGGTAGAAAAAAAACTTAGGGGGAATCTGTGTTAGTGTAGGCTATTCATGCTGTATGGTGCAGAAAATAAAATATATATAGAAGTGACTTTTAAATCCCTTGAGCAAAGCATAGTGAAATTTCCCTAAGTAAACCTTGTAAAATTCTCTGATAATACAGAAAAAGTTCAATTGTCTAGATTTGTTCTAATGTAGAATACTATAAGAGCTGTTAACTAATCAGAATGTAACATTTCCATAATGACACTTTATAAGACACATTTTCTACCTTGCTGCTTCTAAAAATTAAATTACATACATTTTGCAATTTTCTAAGTGCTTTGAAAATGCCTTTGTTCTCTCATCTTGCTATTTGAAGCTTTATTTTTCAAAATAACATTTTCCACAGAAGATTACAAGGAAAAGAGAAATAAGAAAGGTAAAGAAAACTTTGAAATAACATTTCATCTTCTCTTAAGTTTACTGGCACCAAAGGAAAATTCTTTTTAGTTTACCTTAGATTTGTTTTATTTTGCTTATATGTTTTGTTGTTCTTTCGAAAAAAAAAATCATAGTAGGAATACTGACTTTCCTCAAATTCATTCTTGAAACTTCAGGAGAGCATCTGGGGATGACCCACTGTATAAATGGCAATTTAATTTTAAATAATTTCTCTTCATGGACTTTAGACACACACTTGGAACTTGGAACTCTCAGACTCTCTTAGCTTTATAATCCTGAGACCCCAAATAGGATGTCTTCATCTAGACCAGAGAAATTAAATTGAAAGTGCAGTTTCTAGAGAAGTTAAGATGCTTGTCCCAGAATGAAATTTAAGGCACTGCTTCCATCCTTTAATAACCTTATACATGTACACATGTAATCCATAAAGGAGAGAAGATCAGGGAAAATAAGAAAATCAACAGCTGAAATTTTTCCAAATTTGATGAAAATTATAAAAATCATAGATATAAATACTTCACCAGAGAAGCAGCAAGATGGCATTGGTTTAAAAGGACACTCACCATCTCTCTCACAAAAAATGGCTGCAAGGCAAGATCCTGCCTGACAGAGCTGTTTTGGGAAACTACAGAGCAGGTGGCTTGAGGCATTGATCTGGACAGAACTGGACAAAGAAATAAGTTGCTCAAGGCTTGTTTCTTTTTTGCAGTGTTTCCTATTTCTTGATTTCCCCTTTTCTGTTTATACCAATTTTGTCTACCAACACTATCTCTTTTCATTCCTACATCTTTCTATCTTCCACTTTCTGTTGTTGTTCTTACATTCCACCTTTCTTTGATTTTTTTGGTTTTTATTTCTATCTCATCTATCCTGTTTTCTTTCTTTTATTAACTTTTTTCTTTTTCTCTTTTCTTTCCTCCTTCCTTCTCTTCTCATCATTCTGGTCTTCTGTTACATTCCATATATTTTTCTCTATTTAGTTTCCCATTTCATTGTTGGTACTCCACTTTTTCATTCCTATTTCTCTACATTTCTTACATGAGTTAAATATTCATTTTCCAAGGTCTTATTGGTTCCTCTTCTAACTTTTACCATTATTAATACTATTGTCCTTTTTCCTTTCTTACAACTTTTGCTTTCTCTGACCCTAATCTTTTTCCTTCAAGGGATCATAGACAACAGCAAGGAAATACAATAAAAGGAACAAAGTCTCCAAGGGAAAACATAATACACACAGACACATACTCAAATAAAACAGCAACTAAATAAAACCCTAGAGTAGAGAGAGAAGCTAATCAACTTAATAAACCCATCAAGAAAAAAAAAATGACCACACAGCAACAAAAAATTACGAATCATACTAAGAAAGAAGAAGACATGGCCCAGTCTAATGAACAACTAAAACCAGAAAGAGATGCAGAATATTGAACAATTAATCAAAGCTGTCCAAACAAATAACATGGACCAACTTAATGAAGTGAATTAAGAGATTAAGTATATTAAGAAGACATGGGAAGAACATACTGAGGAAATTGTAAACATACATAAAAAGAGAATGAATACAATGGTGATGAAAGGCACAATCCAAGAAATCAAAAATTTACTGGAAGGCTATAACAGCAGATTTGAACTGGTAAATAATCAGCAATGTGAAAGACAGTACATCTGAAATCAAACAGATAGTAAAACAGATTGATAAAAATATAGAAAAAACCCAGCAGGGACTTAAGGATTTGACCGACAACACAAAATGCACAAACATACACATTATAGGCATCCCAGAGGAAGAAGAGAAGGGAAATGGGACAAAGGGAGTGTCAGAGAAAATAATAGCTGTAAACTTCCCAATCCTATTGAGGGAGATGGATGTACATGTCCAGGAAGCACAGTGCACCCCACACAATACAAATCCCACCAGGCCTACTACAAGACATATACTTATCAAACTGGCCAAAACTCAAGACAAAGAGAAAATATTGAAAGCAGTAAAAGAAAGGGGAACCATCACATACAAGGGAAGCTCAAAAAGATTAACTTTTGATTTCTCATATGAAACCGTGGAGGCAAGAAGGCAGTAGTATGACATAGGTAGTGTACTAAAAGAAAAAATAATCCATCCAAGAATTTTCTATCCAGCAAAGCTGGCATTCAAAAATGATGGAGAGTTCAAAATATTCACAGATAAACAGAAATTAACAGAGTATGTTAAAAAGAAACCTGCCCTTCAAGAAATACTAAAGGGAGTTCTGCATGATGAAAGGAAAAAACAAAAGAGATTTAGAGGAGAGTGTAAGAACAACTAAAATGACAAACAGAGAAACTGAAACAACATATGACACACATATCACCAAAGAAAATATAGCTAGTGTAAGTAAGAGTAGTAACACTGAATGTTAATGGACTAAACTCACCAGTCAAGAGACACAAATTGGCAGAATGGATAAGGAAATATGACCCATCTATATGTTGTCTACAAGAAACCCAACTTAGACCCAGGGACACAAGGAGGCTGAAAGTGAATGGCTGGAAAACAATCTTACAAGCAAACAATAACCAAAAAAGAGCGGGAGTAGCTATACTAATATTAGACAAAATAGACTTTAAATACAAAACTATTTTAAGAGACAAAGATGGACACTATATATTAGTAAAAGGGGTAATCTTTCAAGAAGATAGAACAATCATAAACACTTATGCATCTAACCGGGGTACCTCAAAATACAAGAGGCAAACAGTGGAAAAACTAAGTGGAGAAATAGATGCATCTACAATTATAGGGAGGGACTTTAATGCACCATTACCAACATTAGACAGAACATATCGACAGAGAATCAATAAACAAACAAAGACTTTGAATAATACTTTAGAAGATCTGAACCAAATAGACATATACAGAACACTACACCCAAATAGAGCAAGGCATACATTCTTCTCAAGTGCACATGAGTCAGTCTCCAAGATAGACCACATGCTAGGCCACAGAAAAATTCTCAATGAATTGAGAAAGATTGAAATTATGCAAAGTAATTTCTCTGACCACAATGGAATGAAGCTGGAAATCAGTAAGGACCAGAGAAACAGATCAATCACACAGATACGGAAGTTAAACAACACACTCTTAGTCAAACAGTGGGTCAAGGAGGAAATTTCAAAAGAAATCAGTAACTACCTTGAAATGAATGAAATAGACAGCACAACATATCAAAACCACAAGATACAGCAAAAGCTGTACTGAGAAGGAAATTCATAGCCATAAATACATATATCAAAAAAGAAGAAAGAGGTAAAATCGAAGACCTAGCTGCACATCTGGCACAAAGATAGACATACCAACCAATGGAACCAAATTAAGAGTTCTGATATAGATCCTCACATATACAGCAATCTGTTATTCGACAAGGCCAACAAGCCCACTCAACTGTGAGAGAAAGGCCTCTTCAACAAATGGTCCTTGGAGAACTGTATATCCATATCCAAAAGAATGAGAGAGGAACACCATCTCACACCTTATAGAAAAATCAATTCAAGATGGATCAAAGATCTCAATATAAGAGCCAAGACCATGAAGACTTTGGAAGATAACATAGGGAAACATCTACAGGACCTTGTAATGGAAATGGTTTCATGAACTTCACACCTAAAGCACAAGCAGTGAAAGAAAAAGTAGATAAATGAGATCACCTCAAAATTAAAAACTTTTGCACCTCAAACAAGGTTATAAAGAAACTAAAAAGGTAGCCTACCCAATGGGAGAAAATATTTAGCAACCATATATCTGATAGGAGACTAATATCCAGCATATATAAAGAAATCCTACACCTTGAATATAAAAAGACAGATAACCCATTTAAAAAATGGTCAAGTGACTTGAAAAAATACTTCTCCAGGGAAGAAATACAAATGGATAAAAAACACATGTGTGAATGCTCATCACTATTAGGGTAATGCAAATCAAAACTACAATGACATACTATCTTACAGCCATTAGACTAGCTGCCATTAAAATAAAACAGAGGACTACAAGTGTTGGAGAAGATGTGGAGGAATGGGAACCCTCATCCACTGCTGGTGGGAATGTGGAATGGTCCAGCTGTTTTGGAGGACAATTTGGCAGTTCCTCAAAAAACTAATTATAGAACTGCTATATGATCCAACAATTCCACTGCTGGATATATACCCAGAAGAACTGAAAGCAGGACACGGACAGGTATATGCACACCAATGTTCATAGAGGCATTATTCACTATTGCCAAAAGTTGGAATCAACCAAAATGCCCATCAACAGATGAATGGATAAACAAAATGTGGTACATACATACAATGGAATATTAGCTATAATAAGGAATACAGTGCTAACACATGGGATAACATGGATGAATCTTGAGGACCTTATGTTGAGTGAAGCAAGCCAGGCATCGAAGGACAAATATTACATGACCTCACTGACATGAATTAAGCAAATCAAGCAGACTCAGAGAGCTATTGTCTGGAAGATAGGTTTAGAGGAAATAGAAAGACAGAAGAAGTTTGTGAGCCAATGCCCATATGGGCATAATTTATGATAAGGTGGAAGTGTGTAGTTGGGCATTGAAGGGATATGACAGGAAGATAGTGATACTATTGGGTTGGGAAGTGCAGGTTTAACAGGTGGCTAGAAGGTGGGTTGGTTGGTCCGTGGAACTGTGTTGGGGGAGGGACCAGCTGAACACGGGATTGACAGGTATATGGTTGAAAGTACAAAGTTTGGAATGCTCTTATGGCAATATGAAAAGGAAGGGTTACTTGTTTAGGGTGTTGGATGAGGGGGAATTCGAGACAGGGCACACCGGAGGCAGGCTTCTAAGGAGTGTGCAAGTGATCATTTTGTCATAATGTGTTGTATCAGTGAGTGGAGACTCACATAATGAGTGGGAAAGAGCTGGACTCCTATCCTGTGGAGGACTGATATGTTCTCAAACAGAGGGGCAGGAGTCTCTCGAGAACATGGGTGGTTCCTAATAGGGGAGGACAAAGCAGTGTGTCAAGACCTCAGTGATTTTAGAAGTAATTATCAATCTTGTACTTCAAGGAGTGAAGCCCAGGGGTTGCCATGGGCCCTGAATGGAGGGGGAGGGAGGAATAGTATAGATGGAACAGGGGTATTTAGTGGGCAATGGAAGTGTTCTACATCATCTTGCAGTGATGGACATAGGCCATGTTAAATATCATCAAAATTTATAAAAGTAAAGAGTCTAAAATATAAACCATAATGTAAACCATTCACCATGGTTAGTAGCTATGTTTCACTATTTGTATATTAGTTCTAACAAATGTACCATCCACATATAAAAAAGGTATTAATACAGGAAAAGGGAAAAGGCAGAGGATGTTGGGTATATGGGAGTCTCCTGTATTCTATATGTGACTTTACTGTGACCAAAAACTTCTTTGAAAACAAAATGAAAACAAGTAAGACACTGAGGAATAAATGGACGAAAATGTCACTGTACATACAGGACAAGAGATAATTACAGTAATGAAAGGCAAAATGTCAAAAAAACATTTTTTAATGATTTTTCGTTATTTTTAATATCCCAATTCTTATATTGAATTTTATTTTTTCATTTTCTTTAAATTTTTATGTATTTTACTTCTTATATTTAAAACAACCATTATTATTTCATTTTCATATTAATTGTATTTGGCTATTTTATTGGCTTCATTTTTGAAGAAGCTTTAGATCACAGAAGGGTTACAACTGGGGCAGAGGAGGATCATTGGAGTGGGGTGTCAGTGATGGGGGATATATGAGAGGAAGTTCACCTGGACATACATATAAGGTATATAAATGTACTCAAATGTTCACAGGGCATTGTCACAGTGGATGGAGATTCACACAATAACTGAGAGAATATTGAATTCCCATCCTGGGGAACTCTGTCATGTTCTCTAATGGAGCAGCAACAGTCCCCCAAGTGCAGGGGCAATGACTGGCAAAGGAGGAAGGTCCATTGATGAGCCCTTGATATTGATGACTATGCTTGTGAGCCTTTGCTCTTGAAATTGAAACTTAACCTGGTATTGTAGGGTGTCTAAGAGTTGCCTACTCATAGCCTCCTTGTTGCTCATATGTGGGCTCTCTCTAAGCCATTCTCAACATTTAAATGTATTACCTTCCCCACAGCATAGGATATGATTCCTGGGGATGACCCTCCTTGGCACTGAGGGATTACTACCAAGCACCAACTAGCAATGCAACTGGAAGAATACTTTGAATAAAAGGGGGGGGGAAGGTAAAGACAAATGAGTTTATATGGCTAAGGGACTTTAAGTGAGTCAGGAGTTCTTCCCAGAGAATATACTTATGCATATCTCAGCAGGATCTCATAGACTGCAAAAGTGGATACCACCCCAAATAGTGGGGCTCCTGAGGGATCTGGAGAAACCCAGGTCCTATGGTCATGGCAGATAGCTCTGGAGTTTGGTGCCTTGCCAATGGGCCCTACTTTGGAGTTTGTGCTCCTGAGAGTGACAGAGTTGGACTCAGTTATGACTTCCCTACACAAGGCTCATCTGTCTCTTCCATTTGAACCTATACTTGGTGCTGCAGTTGATAGGTGTACTTCCAAGAGACTTGAATCTTTGGGCTATCCATGTGCCAGCTGGGCTCTGAGCCTCAGCAGAATTGCAACATCTACCCTCCAGTTCATTGGACTCACCCAGGACAACTAACAAGGAGGTAAGGGTGACAACCACCATGCCAAGAAAACGAGAGCACCTACAACTGCAAGCAACAAATTCCCATCCATCGCCTGTATGGGATCAAAGCCCCCTTTCAATTAGAGGTGGAGTGGACATCACCATCCCAGAATCCTCAGGATTGGGGAATGAACTATGGACTAGACTGGATTTACTGGTATTCTACTATAGACTTGTAATTCTAGCAATGGAAGAAATTACAGCATTGATGTGGAGGCAGTGGCCACTGGAGGCAGGGAGAGGGAAAAACAGGTGTAATGTGGGTGCTTTTTTGGGACTTGGGAATCTTCCTGAATGGCATTGCAAAGACAGATATAAGCCATTTTATATTTTCCTATAACCTGCAGAAATGTGTGGGAGAGAGTGTAAACTACAATGTGAACTATGGTCCATGCTCAGTGGCAATGCCCCAGGATGCATTTATCAATTGCAATGAATGTGCCACATTAATAAAGAACGTTGTTATGTGGGAGGGTGTGGGAGGTGTGGGGAGCAAGGCATATGGGAATCTCTATATTTTTTGTGTAACATTTGTGTAATTCTATGTATCTTTTTAAAATTTAAAAATGTATTAAAAATAAATACCTCACTAAACCCCAAGTAAAAGAAACAAGAAAAAAAAAAACATATCAAAGTACAACATAAACAAATTGCTCAAAATCAATGATACAGAGTAAATCATCAAATCAGCCATAGGAAAGATGACATGTTATATACACGAGAAAAAGACTGTAATGATATTACATTTCTCATGAGAAACAAGTAAGCCAGAAGATAGTGGAACAATATCATTATTGCATTGGGGGAAAAACAAAAATATTGTTGACCTAAAATTCTATATCCCATGAAATATCCTTCAAAAATGAAAATGAGATCATTAAAAAAATAGAAAGGTTTAAACAATTCATCAGCAACAGATCTGTACAAAAAGAAATAGTAAGGAAATGGAAATGCCTTAAGCAGAAGGAAATGATACCACACAGAAATTTGAATCTAAATAAAGAAATGAAGTAAGCCAGAAATGGTAATCATGTAGGTGAACATATAATATATTTTCTTATTATCTAAATCTTATTAAAACATAACTGACTGTTTAAACAAATATAATAATGTAGAGCATAGTGCATAAAAGATGAAGAAGTAAAATGAATGATAAGACAGAGGCCAGAAGGGAAGAAATGAAGAAGACTATCTCGTCATGCATATGATAAATAATGAACTCCAATCTATACCTGAAATCAGACTAAAAAATTGTCTCAAAATGTATCAGACATAAATATAAAATCTAAACTATAAAACTATTAAACAAAAGATAGGAGAAAAATTTTTGTGATACATCATCTAAAGCACAATCCATTAGAGTAAAAAATGTAAATTTATATCAAAATTAAAAATTAAAAATGCCTGCTTGTCTAAAAATGCTGTTAAACGAATGAAAAGACAGGCCATAGGCTGGGAAAAATACTTGAAAATTACAGATCTGATATGGACTCTTATTTGGAATATACAAAAAACTTGTAAATATCAATAATAAAAAGCAAATATCCCCGTAAAAGAAGTGAACCAAAGAATTAAACAGAGCCTTCATCAAAGAAGATATGAAGATATGACATTGACAAATAAGCTCATGAACTTATGCTCAGTATTATTAGTCACTAGGGGAGTGAAAATAAATACAATGTGATACCACTACACATCTACCTGAAAGATTAAAATTTAAAAGACTGACCATGGCAAGTATCAGTGAGAATGTATAGGAAGTAGAAATTTGATACCCTGCTGCTTGGAAATGTAAAATGGTACAAACATTTTGGACGACTGTGACATTTCTTAAAAACCTTAAACATACACCTCACATATAATGTAATTATCCCACTCCAAGGTACTTACCCAAGACAAATGGAAATTCATGTCCATACAAAGACTTCTACAAGAATGTTCATAGTACCTTGATTTAAAATAGCAAAAAAACTTTAAATAATGGATAAAACACTTACAGATATACATATAATAGAATACTACTCAGTAATGAAAAGGAACAAACTGTTGGTAAATGCAACAACAGGGATTGATCCCAAAATAATTGTTCTGAGTAAAAGAAGCCAGGAAAAAAAGTTTATATATGTTTCTGTTTATATGATGTTGTAGAATGTGCAAACTATTAATAATATGGAGGGAGAAAGGAGATCGGATGTTGATTTTGGTGATGGTTTAATGAATACACACATATACTAATGTGTATCATATGGTAGACTTTAAATATTTGCAGGCTATTGTATGTCTATATAGCTCAAAAAGCTTTTTAAAAATCATACAAATAACACACAAAACATTGGTATACTTTGCCAGAATCCTTTTGGCATTAAGAGCTTGAATTATTTTACTAGGATATTACACTTTCTCTCTGATGAACTACAACTTGGAAATCTGAGGGCACATCTTGAAGACTGCCTAGAAAATAGCACCACATTCATAATTGTGAACATGCTAATTACATTATACAAGAAATTTTGAAAAAGAAATAATTGGCAATAGGTAGAGATAAGTGATACTTGAAATGAAACTCTCCAAGACCAGTAAAAAAAAAAAAAAAAAAAAGCTCTAATTATAATATCTTATCTTTATAGGCCCTATATGAGTCGTTTCTTACCACTCCGCCATTGCTGCTAACATGAACTGTCACTGAATTCCACTGGCGCTGGCAGGGCTGCGTGGGGAGAGGTTACTTTAAACATTACAAATACTATCAAGGTAAGACTGTGAATAAATATTTTATTGTAATTGCATATTCAGAATGACTTTAAGTGTTGTCATATAAATTTATTGATATTTCCTATTTCTCTTTTGGATCCTCTCTCTCCCCACACCTCTTCCTCCATCTCCTTTTCCACACCTCCCTCTCTATTCTTCTCTTTGTCCCACCTTCCACCCTCCTCTTCCTTCTCCCACTTTCTCTCTAAATTTTGCTACCACAGAGCATAAGAATATGTAGGGCATTTCTATTGTAAAAAGTTTATAGAACCTCCTATTTATAAATCTTATATAAATAAATAATGAATTGAATAAAAGCACAATTATGAAACAGAAATGAAATCAGTTGTTTTCTCTTATAATAATAACCTCCCACTAGGAAAGAGACCTGTATTTGATCTTAAAAGAGGATTATAATGAAGTTTGATCTGCTATATTAGCCCCTAAATCTCATCTTTTATTGGTGTAGTTATATGCCAGCATTTCCTAGGCAGTATACAACTACAAATGCAATTTCAACAGAATATTGTATATTATAACTTTCAGCAAGAAGTTTGATATTAACTTGCTTGTCCTTTCACAGTGTATTAGAAATGAGAAACACTACAAGAAAATTGAACCTAGATTAGCATTTCAGGCTTCAGCTAATCATTAGTTTCTTTTTTGATGCAGCATGTAGAAATATTCCTCCTTTTCACTTCTCTTCATGTCATCTTTCCGTACCAAGGTTTATTCTTTTGGTTTGTTATATTCTTTTGCTTCTGAAATTATATTCATAGACAAAAGAGATATTATTTACTCTCCTTCTTACTTTGTGTACATCATGATTCTAATGTTACTTACAACTCAGGCAGCATAAAGAAAAATGGCATTTGTAGTGAGAAAGGAAAAAAGGTTTCAGAGTCACTACAAGATACCAATGCAAATTAAATGAAAATTGGAAGAGCTAGATTTTTTTCACATGAATAGAGATAGTCTTACAGAATAAATACAGGGTTGCTTAAGCAGAAAAACCACAGATGGAAGAAAAGCAATGGGAGAAATGTTCTGTTTTACACATAATGAAACAATGATTTTTTTAAAAATTGTATAATGAAGTTACAGAAACAATGTGATCTTATAGAAACCCCCTTCTACTAAAAAAATTACTATCAATCTAATTAGTGAGTATTTTTTCTACTTATTTCTGGAACTATTTTTAAAAAATAAATTTAAGCTGCATCTTCCTTGCACAAACAAGCAAGATCTAAAGCAAAAATTAAAGCGTTACCTTCACAAAGAAAAAAAAAAATCTAAAAAAAAAAAAAAAATTCTGAGATTTAGTAGCTGTGTTTTATTAATTTAAACTAAAACACATTTGTAATCAGAAGCCTATGATGGGGCATGTTAATTTTAATTAAAAAATTGTCCCAAGTAAAATTTTCAGAAAGTCCAAGAATGGATTACCCAGTGTTGAGCTATTTGGCAATTATTATTCTATTCTTTAAAATGCAAATGCTTTGCTATTGTTAATTGATAATTTTTCAAAATTGGTATTTTTCAGCAAGAAAATACTTCATTGGAATTTTAATTAAACTGTTATCTTTTATAATAGGTGCTGACGAAAGAGAGGCTGAATAGATGGCTAGCTATCTACCTAGCTAGCTGGATAACATACAGAGATAGGGAGATGGAAATGGGGATATGATGAGGTCAACTTTCTGACAAAAAGTAGCAAAATAATGTTTATAAGAATCACTTATTTTTCTACTAAGAAGCTTAATTCAATGTTGGCTTGGGAAAGGACAACGCTTTAGTCCTAGGAATGGGATTAAAGCTATCAGAAGATTAAGGGGACTTATAGAGCAGTAACTGGTTATGTCACTGCCATGATGGCAAACTAAAGTGCATGCCTGCAGGATAACCCTAACTAGATTCTTGCTGAGATGAATACATAAAAGTTTTTAAGAATATCACTTGGCATGCTGGCTTATTAAATTGTTAACTCCATTATAGATTATAAATTTTTCCTATTTTCATGTTCATCATAATTTTACAGATTGATTGCAAAATTAATTTTTGAGTTCCATAAATATTCTCTTATGTCAAAGCTAAAATATAGGGAGATCCAAGATGGCAGAGCAAGGAATGGCAGGATGCACCCTTCCACTAGAAACTGTAAGAAGGATACAGAATAAGTGGAACCAAGTGATAAAGAGAACTTCTAATACAAAACCAAACAACAATAAAACCCTAGACTAGAAGGAGAAACTAACCAATTGAATAAGCCCTTCATGATAAACCGATGCCTAGATATAAGCAAAAAAATTTCAAGTCATACTAAGAACCAGGAAGTCATGGCCCAGCCTAATGAACAAAAATCAGGAGGAAATGGACAATGTGGAACAACTAACCAAGGATGTCCAAACAAATATAAAAAAGATAGAGATAAAGAGATAAAGAAATATCAGAAGACACTGGGAGAGCATACAGAAGGAATCGTAAACATACATAAAAACATAACAGGTCTTTTGGTGATGAAAGGCACAGTGCAAGAAATTAAAAATACACTAGAAACATGTAACACAAAATTTGAACGGGCAGAGGAAAGAATTAGCGATGTTGAAGATAGGGCATCTGAAATCACACAGATAGTAGAACAGATAGAAAAAATAAGGAAAAAAATCAGCAGGGACTCAGGACATTGAATGACAACATGAAATGAACAAACATATGCATTATGGGCATCCCAGAGGGAGAAGGGAAGAGAAAGGGGGCAGTAGGAGTGTTTAAGGAAATAAAAACCAAAATTACTAAACTCTTGTGAGGGACATGGATATACACATCCAGGAAGCACAGAATACTCCAAGCACAATAAATCCTAGTGGATGTACTCTGAGCCACATAACAGATTGTCAAAAGCAGCAAGAGAAATGAGATCCATCACATATAAGGGTAGCTTGATAAGATTTTCTAATCTGAAACCATGGAGATGAGAAGGCAGTGATATGACATAGTTAAGGTGCTGAAGGGAAAAAAACTACTAGCCAAGAATTCTGTATCCAGCAAAATTGTCATTCAAAAATGAGGGAGAGTTCAAACTATTCACAGATAAACAGAAATTGAAGAATTTGTTAATAAGAGTCCTGCCCTTCAAGAAATTCTTAAGGGAGTTCTACAGGTTGAAAGAAAAAAAAAACAGGAGAAGAAGAGAAACAAGTTCAGTAAAGTGGCAGGATATAAGAGCAACATGCAAAAATCAGTAACATTTTTGTACACAAATAATGAGCAATCTGAGAAGGAAATTAAGGGAAAAGTTTTTATTTACAATAGCAACTAAAAGAATCAAGTATCTAGGAATAAACTTAACTAAGGATGTAAAGGACTTGTACATAGAAAAGTGCACAACATTGCTAAAGGAAATAAAAGAACTAAATTAATGGAGGAATATTCCATGTTCATGAATGGGCAGACTAAATATCATTAAGATGTCTATCCTATCCAAATTGATTTACAGATTCAACACAATCCCAATAAAAGTTCCAACAGCTTTATTTACTGAACTGGAAAACCCAATTATCAAATTTATTTGGAAGGGTAAGGGTCCCCAAATAGCCAAAAACATCTTAAAAAAGAAAAACAAAATTGGAGGAATCACGCTAGCTGATTTTAAAGCATTCTACAAAGCTACAGTGGACAAAACTGCATGGTATTGGGACAAGGTTAGACATACTGACCAATGAAACTGAATTGAGAGTTCAGATACAGACCCATGTATATTTTGCCAACTGATATTTGACAAGGCCACCAAGCACACTCAACTGGGACAGAATAGTCTCTTTAACAAATGGTACTGGGAAAACTGGATATCCATATCCTAAAGAATAAGAGAGGATAGTCATCTCATGTTCCATACAAAAATTAACTCAAGATGGATCAAAGATCTAAATATAAGAGCCAAGAACATAAAACTCCTAGAAGATAATGTAATGAAATATCTACAAGAGATTGTAGTAGGAAATGGTTTCATAAACTTTATACCCAAAGCATTATCATTGAAAGAAAAAATAGATAAATGGGACCACCTCAAAAGTAAAAATTTTGTACTTCAAAGGAGTTTCACAAGAAAGTGAAAAGGCAGCCTAATCAATGGGAGAAAATATCTGAGAACCATCTATTTATAAGGGCCTAATATACAGCATATATAAAGAAATCTTACATATTGAAAACAAAAAGACAAACAACCCATTTTGTTTTTAAAAAGTGGGCAAGATATATGTCGCAGAGACTTAAATCTTTGTTCTATTCACATGCCAGTTGAGCCCTGAACCTCAGCAGGGTTGCAGCCAACACCTACTCTCAAGTTCATTGGACTTGCCAAGGACAACTAACAAAATGATGATGGTGGACAATGCCCATCCCAAAACACAGAGTGTATTTATAACTGCAAGCAAACAAGACAGTTCCACCCATCTGCTCCATGGGATCCAAGCCCCCACCTCAATCAGAAGCAAAGTGGGCATCACCATCCCAAAATCCTCAAGATTGAGGAATAAGCAAACATAAGCAGAGAATGGAACTATGGACCAGAGTAGACTTGGTATTGTTCTAGTAATGGAAGAACATGTAACATTGATATAAAGATAGTGATTACCAGAGGTTCTGAGGGGAGGTGGAGGAAAGAATAGGAGGAACATGGGGCATTTTGGGGACATTGGAGTTGTTCTGCATGGTATTGCAATGATACATACAGGCCATTACACATTTTGTCAAAACCTATAAAATTGTACTGTGCAAAGTGTAAACTACAATATAAACTATAGACCATCATGAGTAGCAGTGGTTCAATATTTGTTCATCAGTTGTAACAAATGATCCACACTAATGAAAGAAGTTATAAATAGGGGAAAATGTGAGAAGGGGAAGGGGTGGGATATATGTGAATCCCCTATACTGTCGATTTAACATTTCTGTAATCTAAAACTTCTTTAAAAATAAAGTTTTATTTTAAAAAGCCAAAATAAATGGCAAGAGATTTGAATGGACACTTTTCCAAATAGAAAAAATAAGTGGCTAAAAATCATATGAAAAGATTCTCAACATCACTAGCTAGTAGGGCAGTGTAAATCAAAACTACAATGAGATCAGCATACACCTATTAGACTGACTGCTATTAAAAAAGAAACGAACAGAAAATTACAAGTGTTGGAGATGAGGTGGAAGAATAAGAACATTCATCCACTACTTGTAGGAATGTAGAATGGTGCAGCCACTGTGGAGGACGGTTTGATGGTTCCTCAGGAAGCAAAGTATAGAATTGCCATATGAACTAGCAATCCTGCAATTAAGAATATACCCAGAAGAAATGAAAACAGTGATGTGAACAGATACATGCACACCAATGTTAGCCACCACATTATTCACAATTGCCAAAAGTTGGAAGCAACCCAAGTACCCATCAACAGGTGAATGGATAAACAAAATGTGGTATATATATATATAATAGAATATTACTCAGCTGTAAGAAGGAATGAAGCATTTGCACATGCAACAGCATGGATGAATCTTGAAGACCCTATGTTGAGTGAAGTAAGCCAGTCACTAAAGGAAAAATAGCACATGATCACATTGATATGAACTAAGGATATTGAGCAGATTCAAGAGGTAGAGTCTGGAATATAGGTTACCAAGAGATAGAAAATGAGTCAAGAGTGGTAAGCTGATGCTCAATCTGGGAAGAATCTATGATAAGGTGGATCGAGGATGTTGAAGGGGGTGGTGGTGGTGCAGTGATGTGAGAGTGGGGTTGACAATGCTGGAGCGTGACTGTGAGCAGGTTTGGAGAGGTTTGGAGAGGTAGGTTGGGCTATCCATAGAGCTGGGGGGGGAGGGCTAAAGGGAAGAAAAGGTGAACTCTGAATATGTAGAGTACTGTGTTTGAGAATACAATTGTGGAAGTGTTCTTTTGGCAACTATGGCAGCGAAAGGTCACTAGTGCAGTGTGTTGACAGTGGGGGGATATGTGGGGAAAGGTGCAATTGGGATATACCTTTATGGATGAATGTGTTCATGTGGTCATAGAGCGTTATCTCAGTAGGTGGAGGCCCATACAATAACCAACAAATTGTTAAATTACCATCCTGGGGAGTCCTGCTATGTTCTCTAATAGAGTAGCAAGAATCTCTAGAATACATATGCAGTGCCCAATAAAAGAAAACAGAATAATATACCAAGCCCTCAATATTACTGCTTGCATTTATGAACCTTATTCTTGTAAAATTGAAACTTAGTCTAATAACATCTATTGCCCAAGAGTTACCTCCTGAAAACCTCCTTGTTACTCAAATGTGGCCTCTTTCTAAGCCAACCTCAGCAAATCAACTCACTACCTTCTCCTTCACCCCAACCCTCCTCTCCAGCATGGGACTTGACTCCCAGGGATGAGCCTCCCTGGCACCAAAGGAGTAAAACCAAGCACCAAGCAGTGATACATTTGGAAAATATTTTGACCAAAAGGGGGAAACATTAAATACAAAAGAGTATTTATACCAAGAGATTCCAAAGTGAGTATGGAGGAGGTCATTCCAGAGGTTACACTTATGCACATCTCAGGCAGATCTCACTCACTGCCACAGTAAACAAAGCCTCCAACAGGGATGCTCCTGAGGGCTCTAGAGACATATGGACACTATAGGTAAGGAACACAACCCCATGAAATCAGCACCCCATATATATATATATGATAACCTATTTCCCCAATGTAACAGAGTTAGACTTATTTATAATTTCCATACACGTGATTCTTCTACCCCTTTTATTTGAACCTATAATTAACACTATACCTGCTAAATATATTCCCCCAGAGACTTAAATCTTCCAGTGTTTCATATGCCAATTGAGCCCTGAATCTCAGCTGAGTTGCAGCCAACACCTACTCCCCAGGTCATTGGACTTGCCCAGGGCAACTAACAAAATGATGATGATGAGCAGCCGCCATCCCAAAAGGCAAAGAGTATCTACAACTGCAAGCAAAACAGTTCCTTCCATCTGCCCCATAAGATCTAAGCCCCCTCTAAGTCAGAAGTAGAGTGGGCATCACCACACCAAAATCCTCAAGAATGAGGAATGAACAAACATAAGGGAGAATGCAACCATGGACCAAAATAGACTTATTATTATTATAGTAACAGAAGATCTTGTAACATTGATATAAAGATAGTGATTGCCAGATTTCTGAGGGGAGGGGGAGGGAAGAATAGGTGGAACATAGGGCATTGGAATTGTTCTGCATGATATTGCAATGACCCATTATATATCATTGTATAATATAGATTTTTACAAAATGTAGAGGCCATTATACATTTTGTCAAAACGTATAAAATTGTGTGGTGCAATGTGTAAACCATAATGTAAACTATAGACCATGGTTAGTAGAAATGCTTCAATATTTGTTCATCAATTCTAACAAATGTACCACACTAATGAAAGATGTTGTTAATAGGCAAAAATGTGAAAGGGTGCAGGGGTGGGGTATATGGGAATCTCCTATATTTTCAATGTAACTTTTCTGTATTTTAAAGCGTCTTTAAAAATTAAGTTTTAAAAAAGCTAAAATATAGCTCTTAAAAAAATAAAAATAAAAAAACTAGGAAGACACCAGGAGCACTTATGTATACATGTTATAGACTCAGGTTTCTCAAACTACCATTCACTTTGTATTTACTTCGTAGAGTCATATGAATGAAGGATTTTGAACCACCACATATTTTAACTCTTTCTCTTCAGATAAGGTTATACCAAAGCAATATAAGATAATATATCCAGCTATAAAGAATTTTAACACAAGTAAAGAAATTATGATTGTACAAACTGAATTATTTTGTGTTTAAATAGTGACTAAGTTTGTCAAGGCAGTACATTCTCTAGCAAAGATTCTTTAAGAAATGGATGGTCAAGGTCAGTTTGGAAATATTAGCTAGTATCTTCATGATCACATATTTGTTAACTTGTTCTACATTTTGTGTTATTTTAACCAAAGTACTACTCCATGTAAAATACAATTCTTTATAGACCTGACAAAGCACTGAGATATCAACAGCTGGGAGGAATACAAGGTTTCAGATCACTCTTTCTGAATTGGTGTCTAGAGCTTTTACAGATATTGCATAGAGAAGCTTGACATAAATTGCTTTGGAGTATTAATGGTGATAAATAATATATGATTCAAGTGACTCCAAAATTCTTCCATATCAATACTCTGCTACTCTCTCTGACTTGTTTTTCCTTAAAAATTATTTGTTTTTATGTTTTATATTTATTTTATTTTTTAATATCTTATTTCCACTAATTTTCTGACATGTGATATTTTAATCCTTGATATTAAAATGAGGAGCAAACAAGCTGAGTTGGAAGATAAAAATAGTTTGCTAAAACATAGGCTTAGCAAATGAAACTTGAAGAAGTTCAGTTTGTCACTTAGCTCTTTCCCACTATTTATACAACTTCAGCCAAGATTCTACCCATGAAAACATTTACCAAAAAAGCATATATTGAAATGCACATCCAGTAGGTAAGATGAAATCATGCAAGAATATATTTTATACTCCAATTTTCTGCAGTTACTATAGTAGTATATGTACTGTCCGCTATAATTCAGAAATATGTATATATATATATATATATATATATATATATATATATATGTATATATATATATATGCATATATATATATATATATATATATATATAGCTATATACATAGCTAGCTAGATATACATAGACAGACATACATATAGAATATAGTTTATTTAATAAAGGATGTTGACACTTACTAAATATTCAAAATCAGTGAAGAAATATAAAGGAAGCAAACTGTTAGTCAACTTGAGGGTTTTTTAGCACACAGTATGTTAATGAAGTATCTCTGATTATGCAAAAAATAATAATAAAGAGAAACTAACAAGCACACAAAAAAAGAAACTATTAAAAGGACATTGTGAGACCTCAAAGAATTAAAGGGAGGTCCTAGAAGCCTGACAGCTCCAGAAATTAGAGGAAACAAGCAGTTGACAACCTACCCAGGCTCCACAACAATAATGAGTAATTTCCTAATTGTTCTTTCCATTCTAGAATCTACTCCTCAGAATCAAAGGCCTTAGATGAAAGAATTTAGTTGGCTAAGCTCTTCAGTAGGTCATAATTCTGTCCCAGTGAGGTGACTTAAATCTCCTTGTCTGAGGGAGCTGAACCCCCAGTGGCCCTGACTTTATAGAGTCATAGCAATTTTCCATTATCATATAGCACTGAGCTTTGTAGCATAAGAGAGCACTCTGGTGGCTCCATCTATTTTTATCTTGCTCCATGCTGTGTACAAGGAATCCAGCATATAATATGACATTTGGGTGTTTTGGTTGTTTTTGTTTTGTTTTGTTTTGTTTTGTTTTTGTAGAGGGGTGTGCTTTTTTGTTTTTGCTTCTGAGTGGAATGGGCATTTCTAAATCATTCATATGCAAGTCAGCTTCCAGTTATATGGAGTGTAGTAGTCAGCCAAAGGGATGCTGGCAAAATACCAGAAATCGGTTGGCTTTTATAAAGAATATTTATTTGAGGTAGAAGCTTGCAGTTATCAGGCCATAAAGCATAAGTTACGTCCCTCACCAAAGTCTGTTGCCACGTGTTGGAGCAAGATGGCTGCCGACATTGAGCCTTCCTCTTCCTCTTAAGGCTCCATGGTCCCAGCTTCTTCCAATATCATATGTAGGCTGGGATAAGTCTCATCTTTCTCCCAGGGCTTGATTCTCTCCTGGATCAGCTGCTCTGTTGCCTCTGAAAGGTCAGCTGTAGACTATCAGGCTTTCTAGGCTTTGTCTTTTGCTGTGTCTAACAGTACCTTCTCTCTTTCCTCACATATCTGCTTCTCCTGCATATTTACTTCCAGGGCTCCAGGATCAAAACTCCAACTCTCTCCTCTGCCCTGTAGTTTTCTCCATGATTCCCTGCTCCCCTTGGGATCCTACTGACGTGGCCCAATCAAAGCCCTAATCATAATTTAATCAAGGCCAGGTATAGACCAGTTTACAAACATAATCCATATCTATTTTTGGAATTCACAAACAATGTCAAACTGCCACATGGGGCAATTGTTTGTGTTGTTCTTATTTGTTTCCGGTTTTCCCTGATAAAAGAATTTCTCTTCTGAGCACTGAAACCAGCAAAATGGTAGTGCTAATAACTGTAGGAATAGGGAACACATTATTTTTGTTGCAGTGCTATTAGAATGAATTGTGGGTAGTGATTTACCCACATGTAAAATATGGTTCATTGATCATATTTTTAAACTGTTAGAAGTACTATCACATCATATAAAACGTCATATAGTTCCACAGTCCAAATTGACAAAACATCCTCTTTCATCAAACATCACAGCTGAATCTTCAATAGATCCTTCCTTTGTATTCATAGTACTTCTGAAAAATGAAATGCATAAGACCAGCATTCTTCTTTTATTATGAACTAAATACCTGGGTCCAAAGTTATATTGGATTTGATCCCACTACAATGTATAAGTCATTCAATCATTCCAAATTCCCTAATACTACAGAATCCAAACACTGAAAAAATGTCTATCCCGATAAGTATAATTTGCTGTCTTTTCCTAGGAGAAGGGCTCTAATTTCTTCAACTCTTAGTGCCCTATTGGGATCTCAAGAATTTTTTTTGTTTTTGCTGATAAGAATTTTTTTTGCATTTTCATTTTTAAAATACTATCAGGTCAACTTTGCTAAGGTCAAGGTGATGTTTTGGAACTATGCATATCCACCATTCCTGCCTGCAGCCATCATGATTATGAGCCCATTTGGCTTTCTGATGAAAGAAGATGCTTAACATCCATAGGGGGAATTACCCACAACAAATTATCAAATGTCTTCTTGAAGTCAGAGATTTCAATTGAGCCCAGGGCAGAAATACTTTCAGGCCAATGAATTTCATGTGTCGACAGTGTTTTGTATAAAGGTTAGTGCTTGATTCTGAAGGTCAAGTTTTACAAGTGGGTTTCTACCATCATTGATACCTCCATTCTCACTTAAATGATGCAGTATATTTCAATTGTAGTATTTCACCATCACCTTGACCTTCTAGAGAATAGCTTCCAAAGTATTTAATTGTTTGCTTTTAATATTATGGTTTTTCTTTCAACAGTGTATGTTTCAAGTCTTTATTATTTGCTTCAATTCCAAATACTTACTCAGGGAACATAGTTATTGGGTGAAATTCTATCCCTTATGTTCTGTCCTCTGATTATTCTATCCCATATCTATGTCTTGAAGTATTTTATTTCCTTTCTCTTACATTATGCTAAAGTATCTTCGGCATCCAACTATTTTACAGTGAAAATCCCTAAGCCCTTATTTAATTAATTAAGTCATCACACTGTTAGTGAAACTCCAGAAAGTTAACATTTCTTTAATGCAGTTCAGCTAGTATGAATTATCTCAGCTTTTGTTTACCAGAAATTGTCTTTATTTTCTTTCATTTTATTTTATTTTATTTTTTCATGTATTTCCCTTCTTATCTGTATCAAAACTCATACTGAACAATGAGTTCTTGGTTTGCAAAAGAGGATTTATTCTTTGCACCTGTCTATGGGTCTTTGTCTACAAATTAACAAAAACAAAAGCAAGTGCCATCTTTCATTTTATTTTTTAAATAACTTTTTTTTATTTGGGAATAACTTTAGATTTGCAGAAAAGTTGCAAAAAGAATACAGAAATTTCCTGTGTACCCCTTATCAGTTTCCCCTAATGTTAATGTTATATATTACCATGGTTTATCAGTCTGCCAAAGGGGTGCCCATGCAAAGTACCAGAAATATGTTGGCTTTAGATGTTTATTTGGGGTAAAAAGCTTACAGTCCCAAGGCCATGAAAGTCCAACTCAAGATACCATAGGAGGTACTTTCTACAATAAAGTCAGCTGCCACGTGTTGAGATAAGATGGTGGTGGATCTCTGTTGGGTTTCAGCCTACTCCTCTGGGCTTCCTCTTCCTTTGAGGATTCATGGGTTCAGCTTCTTCTCAATCTCAGAAGGAGGCTGGCAAAGGGCTTATCTCTCAAGGCTTCCTGTATCAGTCTCGGCCCTCTTCCCAAGGTTAGCTATAAGCTATCAGGCAAAGGTCCATCTCTCCCCAGGGCTTTAGCTGGTTAAGCCTTTTTCTTTCTGTCATATGGCATGATCAAGAATGACAAAGTTCTCTACCCTGTGTGTATTCTTGTGTCTGTCCATGTGAGTGTCCATTTATATCAGACTCAACAAGAGGTGAACTCAACCTGAATCTCACCTTACTGATGTGGTTGAATCTGAAAAGCCCTAATCTTAACAGCTAATTTAATCAAAGACATTTCAGCTGAATTTTAATACAATCAAAGGGTATCACACCCAGAGGACTAGATTAGTTTACAATCATAATTTTTCTCTTTTTGGGATTCATAAAATAATCTTAAATTTCCACACATGATACATTTATCAAAACTATGAAATATTGGTACACTAACATTAATTAACTCCAGATCCTATTCAGACTTCACTAGTTTTTCCACTAATGTTCTTTTTCTGTTTTTTTTCTTTTTTTTTTTTTTGCTTTTTCTATTTCAGTGTCCAATTGAGGGTTCCACATTTTCATTGAGTTCTCATGTTTCCTTAGTCTCCACTCAACTATGACAATTTCCTAGTCTTTCCTTGTTTTTCAGGATTTGACAGTTTTGAGGAGTACTGGTTAGGTATCCCTTAAAATAGTCCTCAATTTGGGATGGTCTGAAATGTACTTTTTATTAGCGTGGAGATAGAAATTTTTGGTGAAAATGTCACAGAGGTAAAGTGGTCTCACCACATCATATTGGGATTCATGATAGCAATATGACTTATCACTGGCAATGTTAACTTGCTCATCTTGCCAGGATAGAGGTTTCCAGGTTTCTCCAGCACAATTTGTTGAAAAGACTATCCTTTCTTCATTGGAATACCTCTCCATTTTTGTCAAAAATCAGCTGACTATATTTCAGTAAGTCTACGTATGGACTTTCTATTCTGTTCCTTTGATCTATATGTCCAACTATTGCTAATCTCTTGACTACTGTACCTTTATATTGTCTTGAAATTGGGTAATATTCTTCTCAATTTGTTCAGAATTGTTTTTATTTATTATAGCATCTTTGCATTTCCACAAACATTTTAGAATCAGCTTTTTGATACCAACTGAAAGCGTCTTGGAATTTTGATTGCAATTGTGTGGAATCTAAAGAACAAACTGAGGATAATTGGGATCACAACTTTCTAGTCTTCCAATCCATGAACACAGCATATCTCTCCAATCATTTGGATCTTCTTTTGATTTCTTTCATCAGTGTTTCATCATTTTCATATATAGATCCTGAATGTATTTTCTTGGCTTTGTACTTATACTTTACTTTGTTTGCTACTGAGAATTGTATTATTTTGTTACATTCTAATTTCAGTTGCTTATTGCTGGTATATAGAAATTCAGCTGACTTTTCTACATTGACCTTGTATCCTGAGACCATGCTAAACTCACTTGCTGGTTCTAGAAGTCGTTTTTGTTTTTGTTTTTGTTCTTGTTTATTTGTATTTGTTTTTGTATATTCTGTACAATTTTCTACATGGACAAAATGTCATGTATAAATGAGGAGAATTTTAATTTTTCCTTTCCAAACCTAGCTTTTTATTTACTTTTCTTTCCTTATTGCACTAGCTAGTATATCAGCACATTGTTCAATAGAAGTGGTAAGAGAGGACCTCTTGTCACGTAAAATTAAAGTGCTTCTAAAAATAAAATTGATGTAATAGAAAGAAGATAATAATTCCTGGAAGTGTATAATTTAAAACAACAAAGTAAAATATATGATTTTCATTGGAAGTATGAAAGCCATATAAGTATTTTTAAATATTTCTTATTCAATACGCTCCTAAACTTTCCCTTATTCTTACCTTCAAAATATTTTAATTTAAAAAGATGGAGATTTAATATAATCCACATTTTAAAAAATAATAAAGCAAAGAAATGCTTACCTAATAGACCAACAAGTTTGTTGCTTTTGCACATTTGATTAAGTTGTTAACTTTTGGATGAGACCTAGAAATAGATGAACTCCATATTAAGCATGATTCCCATAGGCTATAAGGACAGCAGGAGACTGGCCATCCCATTTTGTTCATTATGTTCAATAGAAGACTGAAGGAAGAAAACAATTTAAAAAGATAATAAATTTCAAAGCTCCTTACATTTAAAAGATCTCAATTACCTCTATCAGACCATTCATGTTTGGAAAGTACAAGTTTTATAAAGGTATAAAAGGTTCAAGAATTCAGGGCATATGGAATGTAGTAAATAATAATATATTAATATTTTTCTATCAATTTTTAAAATTAAAATAAATATTAAAATTATTTATCAAATAAAAAAAATTCAGGACATGGTGACTTTCCAATTCTTCATTGAATTGGTGACTAGAAAGATGGCCATCATTAACACCACTGTGCAGAGAACATCCTTTAGAACAGAGAAAGTGCATTGAGAGCTACTCCCTCTACATCCCCAAGAAAGCTCTGTACTGAACCAAGAGAATCCCAAACAACTTTTCTCTACTGCATACCTGGTACCCTGGATTCTACTGCCTTCTCTGCTCTACTGTATGGGGAGAGTTATTTGTAATACTGATATTCTGTTGTCATTGTTCCTGTCAATGCAAAGATAGCTGAAGTTATATACATGCACACACATTCATACAGGCAAATGAATATATCTTTACCCTTATATCAGACTGCATGGATGTAGGACAAACTTATTCCTTTTTTTTAGCTATTCAGTGTTGAGATCCACAAAATTTTCTGCCTGCATATATTTGATTAAGTGGACCTGATGCATCACCATCAAGTAATCATCTTTTAGGCCCAGTTCTTCTCTAGTTAATTTGTTATTAAAGAACAAGTTTTTAAAAGCCACTTTACAAATCAGATATTGTCTCAAATGTGCACATTAAAGGGAAAGTAAAATATATCCATGTCTTAGTTGGCCACAGACTGCTCATTCAAAATACCAGAAATGAGTTGGTTTTTATAATGGGAAATTTATTAAGAGTAAAAGTTTACAGTTCCAAGTCTGTAAAAATGTCCAAATCAAGGCATCATCAGAGATGCTTTCTCACCAAAGGTCAGCTACTAGCAGGTTCTGGAGTCCTGCCAAATGTTGAGGCAAGATGACAGGTCTGCTGATGTCTGTCTACTTTCTCTTGAGCTCAGCTGTGGGTGATCAGGCATCTGTCCCTAGCCCATGCCTTGACTCCTTGAGCCTCTCAGGGTTTCTCTGTCTTTCTACAACTGTAGGCAAATCTGGAGTCCTCTCTCTCACATGGCCTGGTCTAAATAGCAGAGCTCTCTTTTCTGTTTCTTTCTCTCCCCTCTCTTTGTGCTCTCAGTTTATATAAGACACAACAAGAGGTTGGAGAGCCAACCTGTGTCATGCTCCATTGACCTCACTGACATAGTCCAAGCAAAAGAGATCTGATCAAGTGATCTAATCAAGTTCTCTTAACTGAATCTAATGCACTCAAAGGGTCTCACACCTTCAGAAATGGACTAGTTCAAAAACAATCATTTCTGGGATTCACTAAATTCAAACTGTCACAATCCAGTTCAAAAAGCTTGTTTGGTATTGTAGAGACAAAATAAAGCTTCCCAGCTTTAAAATTTCTATGAAAAAATATTAGATTATAAACTAACATCTTAACATTTGAATACTTGGAAACCAACCTGAATACGTCTTATCTTTATGCATTTGCTTATTTATTCATTCACTTAATATATAATGTGTAGCAGTTTGAAATTATCTTATGAATCCCCCAAAAAAGAGAAAGATTATGTTTGTGGGCTTGTCCACTCCTGTGGGCATGAGGACTTTTTCAAATGTACTACCTCAGTGAGGTGTGACTCAGGTTGAGTCTCTGCCTTTTTGCTGGGTCTGATAAAAAATTGAGACACACAAGAAAAAGAGAACTCTGCCACTTTTGATCCTGCCATGTGACAGAAACGAGAGGCTCAAGGTGCTGAGGTCCTGGGGAGAGATGAGCCATATTGCCTGATAGCTTAAAGCTGAACTAAGGAAGAAAGAGGGACAGCCTAGCCTGACTGAGAAGACCTGGTAAGAGACAAGCCTTATGCCTGCATGTGCACAGCAGAACTCCAGGAGATGGTACAGCCCAGAGGAAAGGAAGAGACCAGGCAGCGATCATCCACCATCTTGCTTCAACACCTGGCAACTGACTTGTGTGAGAAAGAACCTCTTATGGTGCCTTGAATTAGATTTTTAATAGCCCTGGAACTATAAACTTTTATACCAAATAAATACTCTTTATAAAAGCCAATGCATTTCTGGTACTTTGCATAGGCACCCATTTGGAAAACTAAAACATTATGTATCTACTATGTGCCTGAAAATTGCAGGTAAGGATCACCAAACTTGCTTTTTCCACCTCAGCCAAAAACCTCAAAAAATATATTTATATGTAGAATTCATATATACACACACACACTGTTAAAAATAGAAAGCATATGTGTTATATAAATCATTATTTTTACCTGAATTTTGCATATGTTAAAATGCCTGTTCACAAAGGGTTATTTTAGGTCTATATTTTTCCATACCCTGATACATTATAGAGTCTATCTCTCATTTATCTATTACATATATACTGAGTGTACATAGTAGGCAGTCAACAATTAATTTTAATTAAACACAGAAATACATAGATTTAGATATCAAATTGAAAGTCCATTTCTCACTTTCTTTTTCTTACTCTTGGAAATACTGTTTTTGTTTTTTTTTTAATTAAATGATTATCAAGTGGTCACATGTTATATTGATATTACTATACTTGTCATATTTGTCAAAAGATTGCTCAATAAAATTGTTAGGTTATTTAGACATTAACATATATAAGCATCATAGTTTATTATCACTTATAACGTGATCACTTATGATGTGTTCATAATATAATCTTAGTAAGAATTTAAGTATAGTGTTCGTACATTCTTATAACAAAGATATGATGCTCTATTAGAATAAAAGAGACCATATAAAGATAAATCACTAATGCTAATGCATTTTAAAAGATCTTATGTATTGTAAGTGTCCAATTTACCTTGTCAACATCTTCTACATCTCTACAAATCACCCATATAAAGAAAGTTTACATTTGGACTGTTTTGTGATTAGAAGGTTTTATCAGTAGATAGTTAATTTTCATTTGAAATGTCTAAATGCTAACTCAAGTTAAATACAATGTTCTCCATCATATGGAAACAAAATAGCTCTACTTTACTTCCAGAAATAGGGCATTGTATAACATTTTTGCCTTTGTGCTATTTTTATTTCATAAATTTAAATTCCTTGATCTATATTGAAAGCCTTTTTCTTAAATTTTAAGCACAGATTTTGATTATGCAAGACTTTGTAGAGATATTATAAGATAGTAACAAAAATATTAGTCTCAAAAGCTTTATATAAGGCTGAAATTTAGGGTCATGCTTTATTATATAAATGGTAAGGAGAATTACACTTGAAATAAAAGGTTTTATTCAAACCCTCAGCAAATGTTTTAGTTTCTGAAACAACTTTAAATACAGCAAAATTTCAATTCAAAGACGGAGATTAAGCCTCACAAAGCAAAATTCAGTGTTACTAAAGAAATTACACGCTTAGGGAGAAGGCAAGTAAATAATGGTGGTTTTCTGGGCTGCACAGACTCCTGTTTACCCATGAATAAAAGGCAGTCTCCTGAAAAGGTATCGATAGGGTATAGAGAACTGCTTAGCTGCCTAACCATTTAGTTCAGGTATTTTCTCTTTTGAGAAAAAAAGTTTGCATTTCAGTTGTATAAAGAACAATTTCAAAGATAAATATATTGTAGGAACACTTAAAAGTTTTCAGTTTTTAAGATTACATGTTTTCAATATCTCCTAACTTAAAGGAGCAACATTCAATTATTTAAAATACATAAAACCCACCACCATAGAATCAAATTAACCTTTTAAATGAGAGGTTTTCTCAATTTTTCCTATTCTCACTTCAATGGAACAAAACTCATCATTAATAATGTTTATCACCAAATGTGTCTTACTTCTTATCTCTCTCTGGATGAATAGCTTCTGGGAAGCAGAAGACATGGGGATAAAATACTGTTGAAGACATTCCTGCAAGTGCAGAAGTAGCCCTGATTTTCAGTAACTGGAGTTACAGGAATATTAATGCAGAAACTATTATCTAATAGACATCTTTAATATTCCTTTCAGCATTTTCATTCAGAAAAGTTTCAAAATCTGCCTCCCCCGCCCCCTTGCCCTTTTGAAGCTATCAGTTTCCTGCCAGCAAAAACTGAGGATCTATTTTGGAGAAAATGTATATGTTATATATAATTTCCCTCAGGTTTCCTCTATTCCCTTTAACTCTCACTTTTATTCATCCTTACATTTGTTTCAAATTCAGAAAATTCCCTCTTCTGGTCAAAGATTAATATCTCCTCTTGTGCTCTTGATCTCTTTAATTCTTTTTAAAGTCATATTAGAACAGAATTTGTGATTTTTTTTTTAAAACTGTTGCATCTTTAGTGACTAACTTGGTGTTTAATAGATTTTATATATGTTATTGTATATATGAAGTGCCAAAAATATATTTCTCTCTCCCATTCTTAATATAGACTGTCTCAGTCTTTTTTATTCTTCATACTTTCTCAATTCTTCCTCATGCTTCTCCCTTCCCTTGCATCCCTTTAGCTCTCCTTCTCATTAACATCTATATGCTCCCTCCAATTCTTCACTTTGTATTCACTCTTCAACTTACTACAACTTGTTTCTTGTCTTTTTCATCCCACTGAAACATTTAAAAAATCATATCAACTGCTTATTTCAAAATTCAATGGCCTCTTTACATTCTCCATGTCATTTTGTCTATGGATAACTGAATTACACTATTTGCTCTTTTTTCTCTTTGATTACTTTTTAATCCCTAACTTACAAAATATAGTTATACAGTGAATGGATAAACAAACTGTGGATTATTCAGACAGTGGAATATTATACAGCAGTAAGAAGAAATGAAGTTGTGAAGCATATGTCAACATGGATCAACCTGGAGGACATTATGTTGAGTGAAGCAACGCAAACACAAGAGGACAAATACCATATGATTGTATTACTATGAACTAAATATATTGTGTAACATATTGTATGATTCCATTTATATAAAATGTAAATATAAATCAATTTATAAAAAAGAAATTTGATTAGTGGTTTTGTAGGACTAGGAAAGGAATGCTATGGGGTGTGGAGCTTTTCTTTTTGGGGTAATGAAATAATTCTAAATTTTTTTGTGGTGATAAATGCACAATATTGTGACTATACTAAAAGCCATTGGCTATACACTTTATATAGATCATATGTTGTCCTAATATATTTCAATAAAACTGCTTGATAAATAATTAAATAAACAATTGTGCAGGAACAGCCAGAAATAGCAGCTATGTATAGCAGTGGAAACAGAAATTGAGAGGTGAGGAATTTTCTTGTTTGTCTGGTTTTTGTTTATTATTATTATTATTGAAATAATGAAAATGCTCTAATAATGGTTGAAGAGATGAATGTACAAATATGTGATTATACCATATATCATTGATTGTATTCTTTGAATGAACGTCTGCTTTATTGATATGATAAATAAAATTGATTTGTTAAAAAATATATCTATATAGTTATCCCCTGATTCTTCTCCTATCTCTTCCATTGTTCATTCTTAGTGTCCCCCTCATTAACTTCCATCCTCATATTTGTTCATCAAATGCTCCCCAAAGTTCTTCCTTAGCTGTTTTTACCTCTATTTATGTACTTTATTCTTAAGAAATTTCATCTGCTCCTATATCTTCAAGTGTCTTATGGAAGGAGGTTAATTCACATCTATTCTAATGATCTCTGTAAAAAGCCTTTGGCTTAATTTCATGTAATGCCCACACAAGCTTATCATCAAGCACTGATATCCATGTTCTACCCTTAAGGATATGTTTATGTCTCATGACTAAGGGAAAATCAGAGTTAAAAACCAAAGTCAAGTGAGTGTGACTTGACTTTATCACACTACCTTCTGCAATTCATATAGTGCATTGTCCTTTTTTCTATATCCCCTTTCTACTTTAAAGTGTATGGAAATGGGAGAACCTTAACTCCAAATGAGGAGTCTGTCAGATGGGAAAAGTGAGAGATTTTGGAGGAAAAGTAGTTATAGGTGTCATGGCACTGTGATATATTTAAATATAAGGCTTAGAAATCAAGAGATGGTTACGTGTGTGGAAGTAGCCCTCTAAAATGGCCTTCTTTGGCTGCTATTAGACACACAGTGTTAAACATATTGAGGATTCTGGAGAATTGTTTCACATTCCATAGTCATTCCAGAAAGAAATTTGCCATTTGTCCATTGTTACATATTAATATGACAGAAATAAGTTCGGGTCTCAAGTTTTTAATAGAAAGTCTAAGTGACACTAACCATATAATGTCAAAACCAGAACCAAAAGGACTGAAGATAACCTCTGCTTGAGTCAGGAGAGGAAAATGCCAAATTAGAAAACTGGGCAATTTTAGTAGTAAGTTTTATTTGATGCTCTTTGTTGAATACTTTATTTTGGTGAAATGGTTGATGAACTTTTTTGGACAAAAAGTACATGAGAGTATCTAACAGAGAAAAGATGGTGATGAATTGGGAGAAAAAAAAAAGTAACCTTTCACTATGTTGTGGACAATGATGGTGGTTAATAGTACAAATATAAGAATGTTCTTTCATGAACTATAACAAATAAGTCACTATTACAAGGTGTTAATAATAGGGTGGTATATGAAAAATAATACACCTACTACAAACTATGAATTATAATTAACAGTAATATTGTAACATTCTTTCATCAATTGTAACAAAGCTAGTACACCAATGCTAAGTGTCAACAAAAGAGGGGTTTAGGGGAATATTGTATTTTTTCCATGACTTCTATGTAAACCTACAACTTCTCTAATAAAACTGAAACCCCGAAGTACTATACTTTTGTAAACAGTTCTTTCTATTTATAATCTGACTTTAAAAATATCATAAATATTCTAAAATAAACTATAGATAAGAGTTGAAAGATATATTCGTTCATCTTCTCCTATTATATGTCTCCCATTATATTCAATGCTGATATTGAGATTTGGGGGAAATTCCTCCCCCCAAGAAAAATAGCAGCAGATTAGACCAATACATCCATGAAAAGTAAAGCCTTTTTATTTTAAGTAAAATAGGTGAGGTTAGATGAGGTTATTCAAATATTCATCGTATGCTTCTGGCAAGAAGAGGCTGTTAAGTGTAATGGAAAGCACAGTGGAAAGCACTAAAAATTGGGACTCTAATTCATATTATTTGCCTCCAATTATTCAGTGTTCAAATCAAATCTCTTTGGACTTCAGTTCCTTTTTCTATAAAGAAAGGGTTTGAGCTAAATAATTATGTTTTCTGATACCTCAAAATCCCTGTATATCTCACTGCTGAACTACCATGCTAAAATGCTAAAAATATGTTAATTTTCTTATCAAGTGAAGAAAGAAAAGGTGCAAGATTATTTTGGTCCTTATAGAAGCCAAGGCTTCACACATCTGACAACACTTTAATCAGGACACCAAAGCAAAAGCAGAACTGTTTCCATTTTTAGTTTCACAACTCATTTGCCAGTGTTGCAAAGGAACAGAGTGTTATATAATAACCATTTGATGTTTATTTTAGGTGTGTATTATTCTGTATGTGGAAGTTCCTTGATGCAAAACCTCAGCTGTTCTTTTAACTACCACCTGGTTGCTGGTTGCCCCAGTGGAAGCTTCCTTTAATTTGGTTTGAAGTCAAAATGATTGTATCAAAGATGTCATGAAGTATAACAACAAAAGGCATGTTTAAAGTTATTATTTTTATACCTATATACCTAATAAAATTAGAAACACCATCAAAGCATGTAAAATTCAGTGCAAAGAGTGAGAAAGATAATTTTTTCTCCTTTCAAGTTACTGTGGTATAAGGAAATATAGTAGCCAGTTATTGGGCCAGATGCCTTAGAGAGCAAAGAGAAGGTATGTTCTGGATGGCCATCTATATAATTTTCAAGACCTCTTTCCCTTACCAATCTTCATTGCTAATCTTCTTTTTTTTTTCCTTCCCCTCTGAGATGGCTCCCTCATCTGTAACTCGCTGTCTGCTCGCTGCTCATTGTGTCTGCTCATTGTGTCTGCTCATTGTATCCACTTGTCTTCCTTAGGAGGCACCGGGAACCAAACCCTGGACCTGCCGTGTGGGAGGCCGGCACTCATCCACTTGAGCCACATCCACTCCCTACTTGTTGCGTCTGCTTGTTGCATCTGCTCATTGGTAAGCTTGTGTGTCAGCTCGTCTTCTTTAGGAGGCACTGGGAACCAAACCTGGGACCTACCAGGTGGGAGGCAGGTGCCCAACTGCTTGAGCCACATCCGCTCCCCAACCTTCTTAATGGTATCACATCTCCCAAGTTAGACTCCATGCAACATATTCTCAGCTGTTCTCTTACTAATCCTCCTTAACAGTTAAATAACAGCATCCTTAATAATACTGTCTTCCCTTGGGATTTGCACAAGTGACTTCCGAAAGTTGAAAGAGAAATTCAAGGCCAAGGGCATTGGCTTTTAATTTGTGATATTTTTATATTTTTCATTCATATACATATGAAAAAAAATAAAATCCCCTCTGTGTATACTCTTCTAGAGAAGGTTTTCGTAATATCTTACTAAAAGTAATGCAATATAATGGCAGCATATTGAGTGACTTAACACAATATGTATGCAGAGAATGATGGAGAGTAGGATTTCTTTCTTTCTCCAAGCCCTAAAAACTATGCATCTTTGTCTTAAAGTACTATGTTTGTTTTGTTTGCTGGTTGATTTTTTTATTTGATTTTTAGGTAAGATACATATACTAAACAGAAAAACAAAATCAAGTGGAATGCTAGAAAAAGTTTTAAATGGGGATACATGGAGCGAAACCTTTGATTCAAAGTAAGTGGATATATTGTTTTTTGGTTACTAAATTGTATTCCCAGAAAAGTAAATCATCAACATTTTGTTATTCAAATTCTATTTTAAATCAATTACAGTGTAGTTTTCTATGGCCTATGGCTTTTGCTGGAAAAATTAAAAGAATTGATAACAAATTAAGGACTATTAAAACATTAATAACATTTCTGTTGGATATAGAAAATTGTTATTGTTGATGGTTATCAATCATAGACAATTGGAAATTATTTGGAAATTACAACTCATCTCACAAGAGTAAAAAATTAATAATTAATAATACATTTAATGAGAAGTTTACATACTATTTATGAATCACAATTTTCTTAAAATAGAGTTCCCAAATAGGCCAAGTTCCTGGGACCTCTAGAATAATGTAAATAAAGCAAAGATTAATCTTATTTAAGAATTCATAGACTTTGCAATCACCATGGGAACAGTGATTGTGAAGTTCTAAATCAGATCCAGTTTAATACATTTTTTTAAATTTCAATAATGTCATTATTGAAACATCCTCTCTAATAGCATGAGATTCAAACCTCTCCCTTTACAAATAACTGCACCTTGCCAAATTTACCATTAGTATCACTATGAAGAAAAGGAAATAATATTTTGGCATTTTGTGTTTTGGGATTCTCATCCAACTATTTATCTTCTTATAATTGCATAAAATGTGTGAACTATGTCCTTTCAAAGGATGTATAAAAATTCCAGTGGAATTAGATCTCCCAATTTTTTTGTCATTGTGCATTCTCCCATTATATGGCAATTTCATACAATACTGTTTTACATAATACTACACAGAAAAGAAAAGAAGCTCATATTCATATATCTGAGTTATCAAGTAATAAATATCTCTAGAGAACTTACATTCTCATAAAGAGAAAGGGGGACTATAAGAAGTCTTTTAAACATTAAAATGTGATTCACCATGGGAGTAGTGTGCTAGTAAAGAAAGGAAGAAAAAAATCAAGGAAAATGTAACAATATCATAGCCTTCAGTGTGGTTCACACCCATTTTTTGAAGGGTCTAAGCTAGATGACTATGGATGAAATGTCTCTTGTATATGGAAGTATATTTTGTGGGGCTAGTATAGAGCATCATTTGTTTTGGGGTTTGTTTGTTATTTAATAGCTTTATGTGGTCATAAAATCTCTAGGTTTCTGAAGATCTCTTCACTTCCTATTAGCATAATCTGCCAACTTCAATATTTACTTTATCAACCAGGTTCCTGAGAAGATTATAGTTTGTAATATCTGGGTAATATATAATCATTTGCATATAAGATGTCTACTTCCAGCCCAAGTGAATAAACTTGGTTTAGACCAAATATCCCTTAGGAAAACCAGAAAACATAAATCAAATTATACATTACACACACAGGAGAGCTAGTAATGCAATGAAGACTTGATTGTTCAAGAACATAGATACAGGCCACTCCTATATATTTGAATATATTTTTCATTTCAAGTCATTTTAGAGTCTTAAAATGACAAGGGGGAAGCCAAGAAGCTAAGAAAAGCTTTCTACAACTTCACAGGGAGAACAGGACAAAATGTGAATTTAAAGGCCAAGGGAAAAAAAGCTTTGATGAACAATCAAAGCTTACACTGGACACTAGTGAGAGGCTAGAAGTAAATAAAAATCAGTGCTCTCAATGACTGAAGTCCAGCTTCAAGTCAGCTCAAACCCTGACTGGATTAAGGTCATTTGCTTCTACCCTAACTGAAGCTAAAAGCAAAAATAAGTAATTTCTGGAGAACAAAAAGGATAGATAATCTGAAATTATCTCTACAGCTTTCAATAGACAATAGAAATAGACCATGACCAAAATAATCAATTAAAAATTCCAGAACTGATTAACAAAATAACATTGCTATGTACCCTCCTCCAAGGTATGTTTGTATGTGTTCGCTACTTTTTTGAAAAAAAAAAAAAAAATGGTGTCTCAAAAAGAAAGAAAAATGAATTTTTCTATAATGTTGAAATGAGTAGTTAATTTGGGGGAAGAAATGTGAATTATTTTTCTCACACTATACTGTAAATTGAATTCCACATAATTAATATAATTACCATAACATATAATATAATTAACATAATAATAAGGAGTAACTTTATTGGATAAAAACTGGCCAACATTACCTAAGCCAAATTATCAAGGTCTACATGAACAGGGATAAGTCATTTTGACAGTATGTACTCTTGAAATGATGGGATGAAAATAGTCCTTACCTATGTGGTCTTACTCCAAACAAGCAAACAAAACAACATATGCTTACAGTCTAATCATGAGAAAAATATCAGACAAATACCAATTGAGGGACATTCTATAAAATACCTGACCAGCATTCCTCCAAACTGCCACTTGCCAAAGCAAGAAAAGTGGGAGAAACATCCAAGAAGAGTCTAAGGAAACATGATGGCAAAATGTAATGTGATATAGTAGACATGATCCTGGAAAAGAAAAAGGACATTGTGTTAAAACCAAAGAATCTGAATAAAACATGGACTTATGTATGAATATTGGCCCATTTATTGTAACAAATATATCATACTAATGTGGGATATTAATAATAGGGGAAACTAGGTATGAGGTATATAGAAAATTGCTGTTTTGATTTGGCAATTTTTTTGTAAATGGAAAATCTTTCAAAACAAAATGTTTATTAAAAATGTTTCATAGGCATAAAATAATGAAGATTACAAGATAATTCTGGTAAAAGCAAATTGTGGGTTTTTATAGATGTCATGACAATATGATGGGATGTAACTATATGATTTTTTTAAAAGATATGTCTTTAAAGTCAAAAAGGTAAATAGCAACTGAAAAAAAGTCATAACATGTAACCAACCAGTTACTATGCCTCACTATTCATAAGAATAGGGTCATAGATTAATTGCTTAAATCTTTATCTCTAGCTCTCAGCATTAACCATTCAAAAGGAACTAATTATATAAATTATATATAGTGTAGTGAAAATGTTAGAAAAATAAATACAATATCAATAATCAACTAAGAAAAGCAGGAAAACAAAGATTTAAATAAAAGCAAAACAAAGTTTTGAAAGAAAGAGAAAATGGTAGGATTTTTAAATAGGTGACAAGATATAATTATTAAAAAATAAAACATAAAAAGACTGTAGCTAATTCAAATAAGAAAATAAAATAATAAAATATATACCCCCGAATTAATATTGAGATGGCACTGCATACTAGAATGGCTAAAATTTAAATAAATAAATATCTTATAATACCAAGTGTTGGATATGGATAAACTGGAACTTTCCTCCTTCCTAATGAGAATGCAAAATGCTGTAGCCACTTTAGAAAGAAGTTTGGTAAATTCTCATAATATTAAATATGGGTGTGTTCTGTATGAAATCGAGATAACCCACAACAAAATTCACTTATCATTATCCACCACACATTATAAATTTTATTGTTAATTACATCACTGTCTTCTCTACCAACATCCTTCTTCACCTATTATTAAGCCTATTGTTTTAATCACAGATTCAGATTTTTCTTGGTATTCCCTCAGTTAAAAGTTATGTTCAAAAGACACAGAAAAAGCTATATTCATGTACCTTAAAATATCATGCTATCTCAGCCAATAATTTTAACTAGCTAACATTCCCCAATAAAGGTGTTCTATTTATGTTAATCGGCACAATTGTTACTCATTTATGCCTTTGCCCACACAATTTTATATATATATATATATATATATAAACCTTTCCTTAAAGCTCAATTCAAATTAGACTTTCATCAATCATCTATACTGGTTAAAATTGTCATTCATTTCATTGAACTATTTGAGTCAATATATGGTAAAATAAAAAGTCAGTCTTTGAACAGAAATGACAAAAGTATTCAAGGCTGTCTATGCTACTTATAAAAATGGTGCATTATTTAAATTTTAGAGCCCCAATTTCCTCAATTATTACCTGGAGAAATAGAATTACCTTAATTAAAAGTAGCAGTCTAAAATTTGTCTCCCATTTAAGAGCATTTTACAAAAAGCTATTTTCTTCTTCTTCAGTGATACTGGTAGAAATTTTGCAAGGCACCTTATTGATGATTTTTCTTCTTTTTTCTCATTTGTGAATGAGTAGAATTCTATAACAACCCTGATATTTCCCCCTAAACATGTCAGTGGATTTTACTATGATCCTTCAACAGTATACAATACAACTATTGGAATATTCCTCTTACATCTTCAACAAAAAGTTGTTTGATATAAATTTACATTACTAAATCAGTAATCCAACAGCCTGAGTGAAGTTAGGAGAGAGTCAAAGCCTTTGGAAAGCCACATGATTTCTGACCTGTGGTTTGTTTGTCTGTACTCTTTACAGCCCCTAAACCAGAGACTAAGCATTTTTATCATGTGTTAGTAAGTCAGGAATATATTTGCTTTTCCATATAAGACAACACTTATTGATTTAAAAATACTTAATCTGCCTCCCTTCTCAGAATAGGCATAACACTCCAGAGGATTGCTACTCTACCAAATTATTTGCATAATTCTTTCTAGGCCTCCTGAAGAACAAATATAAATAGTACTTTATGACCAATGGTTTAAAGAACCCTGTCTAAAGGATTATCATGTTCTGGCTTCTGATTCCTGAGTAGCTATCTTAGGAAAATTCTAAGCTTGTGAAAGAAGAAAGAGAGGTGAGAGGGAACTAATATTGGTTGAGCATCTACAATAATAACGTAGAGGACTGGGATGGAGATATATGGGATGATGATAATATTGGTGGGGACATTGGACATTCTGCTGAGACTTTACCAGTTAAACCTGATATGGCCTGCCCCGTGGAGACCACATCTTGTCAACCTTGTATCACCCAAACTCCAGCCTGCCCCAGGGAGTCCAGCCCTAAGGTGGGTACAAGCCAAACTACAGTATGCACCACCCAGGCTCCACCCTGCTTGAGGAATCTGCCTTCCAGGCCCTGCCTGAAGAGATTAATCCTGTCTTACCAGAAGAAAATGGAAAGGAATGCCCTGAGGTCAGTAGCTTGAAAGACATTTCTAATCTTTCTCCTTGCCCACTCCTACCACCCCTCTTCTCTTTGAGACCTATTACTAGATTAAAATCACAATAAGCCCCCAAAGGTGAAATACAAAGTGTGACCCATGAGGAAGTACACTATACTCTGAAAGAACTGCATGAGTTTTCCAACTTAAATAGACAGAAATCAGGGGAATATATGTGGGAATGGATACTAAGTGTACGGGATAATGCTGGAAAGAATATAAAGTTGGATCATGCTGAATTTATTGATATGGGCCCACTAAGCAGAAATAGTGGATTCAGTACTGTAGCTTGAGGGGTTAGAAAGGACTCTAACAGTTTGTTCAGGTTTCTGGCTGAAACATGGACCAAAATATGGCCTAGCATGTCTGATGTTGAGATGCCCAATTTGCCCTGGTATACAGTAGAAGAGAGAATTCAAAGGCTAAGAAATGGAAATGCTAGAATGAATTTACCTTTTAATACCTGCCCACCCACCCCAGGAATGTCCAGAGGATGCACCTTTAATCAGGACTGTGAGGGATAAGTTTGTAAGACTAACTCCACTTTCCCTGAAAGGCTCTGAGGTTGCTCTTTTCTGTATTCCAGATATTACTGCAGGGAGGGCTGTAATGGAATTAGAATCCTTGAACATTATGGGGATGATCAGATCTGGGGCTGGTAAAGGTCAAAGTGGGCGTGGCTACCACAATGAAAGGCAGATTCAAAGCAGAACTCAAAATAGTCTGAGTAGCATAGAGTTATGGCATTGGCTAAAAGGTCATGGGTTACCTAGAAGTGAAATAGATGGGCAGTCTACTAAATTTCTTCTGGATCTGTATAAGCAGAAGAGTTCTAGGTCAAGTGAACAAAACCCTAACTCAAATTACAGATGCAGAGAATCATGGCCCCTTAATCAGTTCCCAGACTTGAGACAGTTTACAGATCCAGAGCCCCTTGAATAAAGAGAAGGTCAGGTCCCTTTGGGGAAGGATCCTGTTAAGCTGCCAAAAATTTATACTGTTTATCTTTCTCCCACATTTCCCCAAGGAGACCTAAGGCCTTTTATGAGAGTAACTGTGAATTGGGGAAAAGGAAATGATCAAACATTTCAGGGATTATTAGACATTGGCTCAGAAGTGACATCAATTCCAGGAGCCCCAAAACATCACTGTGGTCTATGAGTCAGAGTAGGGACTTATGGAGGTCAAGTGATTGATGGAGTTTTTGCTCAGGTCCATCTCACTGTGAATCCAGTGGGTCCCCAGACCCATTCTGTGGTTATTTCCCAGCTCCAGAATGCAAAACTGGAATAGATTTACTCAGTAACTGGCAGAATCCCCACATTGGATTCCTGACTTGTGGAGTGACAGCTATTATGGTTGCAAAGGCCAAGTGGCAGCCACTAGAACTACCTCTGCCTAGCAAAATAGTAAATCAAAAGTAGTACTGGACCTGGAGGGATTGCAGAGATTAGTGCCACCATCAAGGATTTGAAGGATGAAGGGGTAGTGATTCCCACCACACCCCCATTCAACTTTCCCATTTGGCCTGTACAGAAAACAGATGGATCCTGGAGGAGACAGTAGATTATTATAAACTTAACCAGGTGGTGACTCCAATTGCAGCTGTTGTCCCAGTTGTGGTATCATTGCTTGAGGAAATCAACACATCCCCTGGTACCTGGTATGCAGCTGTTGATCTGGCAAATGCTTCTTTCTCAATTGCCATTAATAAGGGCCACCAAAAAAAGTTTGCTTTCAGCTGGCAAGGCCAGCAATATACCTTTACTGTCCTGCCTCAGGGGTATATCAACTTTCCAACCCTATGTCATAATATTGTCCACAGGGACCTTGATTGTCTCTCCCTCCCACAAGACATCACATTCGTCCATTATATTGATGATACTATGTTGATAGGACCTAGTGAGCAAGAAGTAGCAAAGACTCTAAACTTAATGGTAAGGCATTTTTATGAGAGAGGATGGGAGATAAATCCAACAAAAATACCAGAGACTGGGGTCATGCTTTTGCAATTACCAAAATGCTGGAATGGTTTTATAAATGGGTAAGGGGTATTTTTCAGAGGAATTGTGAGATGCTTGATAGAAAAGACCTACAGTGCTTTGAAGAGACTGTTGATAGTAATATGGACTTTAAAGTGACTTTTTATGGGGCCTTAGAAGTAAATGATGAAACTATTATTGGAAACTGGAGGAAAGGTGATCCATGTTTTTTATGTCACAGAGAAATTAGCAAGATTAACTCCTGGTGTTTTATGGAAGTCAGTATTTGGAAATGGAGAACCTGGGCATTTAGCTGAAGAACTTTCTTAAATAAGCTTGGAGAGTACAGCTCAGCTCCTCCTTGCAGCTTATAGCAAAATGCTAGATGAGTGAGATAAGCTAAGAACTGAAATGTTGGGCACAAAGAAACCAGAAACTGATTCTGGAAATTCCAAGCCTCTGGAAATCAAGTCCCCAGATGATAGTGCCCCATTTGAGAACTTACCTAAACTTGGAACTTGTAAATCAGAATTGAAGATGCAGTTATCTAGGAAAGACTTCTGGAAAGTCTTACTGTCTGATAGCTTGGACCCCTGCTTCTTGCATGCTAAATCAACAAGCTTTTTGAGAGAGCTGTATAAATAAAACAACTGTTAGCTTGGACTAAAATGGGCATGGAAGGGAGAGATTGAAGGAGACACAGCTTTAAGAGGAAAATCATGGAAGCTGAGATCTGGAATTAAGACATTGCCTTGGGCCAAGGGAGGAATCCCAACCATGTGTACAGAGAGGGTGAGTTTGCCCCAGCAGTTGAAGAGGGTGGATGTTCTCACCTGATGTTCAGGGAGATTTTTGCTGCCCCAGAGTACAGAGAGGGCTAAGCACATTCCCCAAGGATTAAAAAGGTTAAGGTCACCACCCTATAGGTCTGAGAGGGGTGGATCTGTCCCCCATGGATTAGGGCAGGCCAGGTGGTCAACTTGTTGCTCTGAGAGGGTTGAACTTGTATGCCAAAGGTTAGGGAGGATGTTATCTTCATTTCACTTTACTAGGGGGTTAAGACTCTAACCCAAAGATTGGGTAAATTGTGGCAATCACCCCGATGCTCTTGGAGGGTGAGGTCTAGAGCTTGATCACCACCCAGATGCTTGATGAGGGTGAAAAAAAGAAAATGGCCATTGGGCAAGCCTGTGGAAAGGGTGGGTCCTCATGAGGCACCAGGGAGAAGAAAACTATCATCTTAAGAATGTCTTTTTGGAATTCAATGGGTGGAATGTAGCAGTTTTGCATTGTTTATGAATTCCAAAAATAGATATTGGATTATGTTTGTAAATACTGGTCTGTTACCTGGGCATGATTAAATTATGATTTGGGCTTTAATTGGGCCACATCAGTAGGGCATTGAGTCCCCATGCCCTTGGTGGGCAGGGACTCACAGAGCAAACTACATGGCAGAGAAGAGAGTTGGAGTTTTGATCCTGGAGCCCGGGAAGTAAACACACAGAAGAGCAGAGGAGCTGAGCCTGGAGATACTCGAGCTCCAGGGAAAGAAACAGAACCAGATGCCTGATAGTCTACGGATGGCCTTGTGGAGAGAGCAGGGAAGTTGAGCCCGGAGAGAAACAAGCCCTGGGAAGAGAGCAATCCAGGAAGCCTGAACTCTTGGCAGATGTCAACAGCCATCTTGCTCCAACGTGTGGCAACAGACTTTGGTGAGGGAAGCAACTTATGCTTTATGGCCTGGTAACTGTAAGCTTCCACCCCAAATAAATACCCTTTATAGAAGCCAACAGTTTCTGGCATTTTACATCAGCATCCCTTTGACTGACTAATACAAATGGGAATGCATTTGCTCACAGTTTTGAGGTTAGGAAAAAATCCAAATCAAGGTATCATCAAGGTCATGCTTTATTCCTGAAGACCTGTGGCATTCTGGAGCTGGCTGCTGGCAACAATTTTCCTTATGGCGATGCACATGGCGATGCACGTGGTATCATCTCCTGGTCTCTCTCTTCTAGTCTAGATTCTGGTTCTCCCTCCATGTCCTTTTATCCCCTGTGTCTAAGTTTCATTCTGTGTATAAAGGACTCCTATAATAGGATTAAGATTTATCCTGATTGAGGTAGACCACACTTTAACTGAAGTAACCTCATAAAACAATTCCTGCTTACAATATTTTCATTCCCACAGACATGGATTAAGTTTAAGAACATGTTTTTCTGGGGTACGTACAGCTCTAACCTATCACAGGTGGATGCTTTAGACCAGCATCTCTTTGATTACAAGCAAGAATATTCATTATATCTCAGTTGAAAAGCCATTGGAAATAAGGACCACATTTAACAGGTTTCCATTGAATTTGAAACCCACCCTTGGAACTAGATAGATGAATTGTTTAAGTTTTTACCATCCATGAATTACATGGTTAAGTTTTCTGTTGATGCCTGTCACTTCCATGCTGTGATTCTGCAGTACTTCAGGAATTCTTCAGAGGGTCCATGGGGTATTTATGTATCAATTATATCTGAAATCTTAGGCCACATTAAATTAAGGGGAAAAATTTACTTGAAGTAAAATAGTCATAAGGTATTAAAATCAGTATTAGAATACAATTCCTTAATAATCTCTTGCCCTGTGTCCAGAAGTGTTAAGATAATTAAGTATAGTTTGGGAGGAGAGGAGAGAAAGTAAGTCTAAATAGGAATTCAGAACCCTCTGCTGCTGTTTCTCTTTCTCTCACTTACTTCTGTTTCTTTCATTCTTTTTTTTTTTATTATTACTGGAGAGACCTATAGATCGTGAAATTTAATATGCATTCATTGAGTTCTTGTCACAATTCTCTACATGTGGTAGATACTTAATAAATATTTATTGAATTTAATTGCTTTTTCTTCTTCAGATTCCAGTTTTTTGGTCCATTTTTGAGTGACAACAAAAGACTGGGATGTCAAGGCAGAAAAAAAGATAATTTTGATGGAATATTGCCAATCTGGGTCTATCTGTATTATAAAACTACAAAACCATTGTAAGAAAATTAATTTTGATAGTTCAAATCTAACTTATTAAAATGTTTCTACTCACACAATTCTCAACATCTTTTATTTGCCTACATTTCATTATTTTCCATTCAAAGGAATTGTTATCCCTGAATATTATTTGTTCTCCTAATTCTTTAAATGTATATTTTTCCTTTCACTTTATAGGTACAGTTCCTGCAAACACAACTTTTATGACATGAAAAATTCTCTGGAGGAAATATTTTCTTAAAAATATTATTTCAGTAATTATTTTAGAATATTTTTACCTGTTGATTCTCTCCACTGGAAGTTTTTATTTTTATTTTTTGTAAACTTATTTTATAAATCTCTTTAAAAAACAACACCATAGTAGGAAAATTTAATGAGAGTAAAAGTAGAGTAGTGACAGTTGCAGCCTGAACAGAGATAAGAAAACTCGGGCAAAATGCAATGTCCTTTTATTCTTTTGCTTTTACAGCCCTTCTTATTTTGATCTATCTTTCAATGCACTAATATAGCACTATCAGTATTACATCAAGAACCTGTGTCCTGCAGGCTATTTTAGCATAAAGTGGCACCAAACCTCCTTCTCCATATTTGGCTCCAATGTTATTTCAGAAAAGTAAAATATACAGAAGAGCATGGAATATGCAAATTTCATGCCTGATAATATGAGTGATGTATAATCTTATTTTTTCCACTTCTTTATCTATCAGAATTAAAATAAGAGATAGCCTCACTGATGTTCATATTTCAGGGTCTTTAAGTTTCTGTCACTTTTATTTGTAATCAGAAAATGAGACAAAATTTTGAAAAATGCAATTGGTAGTAATTTTAAAGTTGCTTTTAGCAACAAAATAAATATATATCTATGAATTCATGTGCAACATAAAGTTCTTATTAGGCATGCAACAGCAAGTTCCCTTAGCAATTTACTCTGTGTCTCTCTTTTTAACTGAGGTTAATCACTCTATAGAGCACTAATGCTATTTTCCATAACATCAATATAAATATCTACTTACTGTCTTCACAAATATATGTCAAAGTAGAATAAAAGGCCAAAATGAATGGAAAGTGTTTACTCTGGAAAACATTCCTTAATATTTTATTTGTGTGTATTTGGGTTTATAATATTATTTTATTTAAAACAGAAATTACAGATTTCACTACAAGCTTACCATTTTACTAACTATCATAGACAGATAGACAGACAATAGAGAGTTAACACTGTTTTTTTATCATCTCAAAATCATTCCTAATTGCCCATTAAAAGGATAGATAAATGTTAAGTTTAATCCCCACTTTTACAATTAATTTGCTTATAAAAGCTGTAGTGTACTAACAGAAATAGTGAATCATCTATTATTAATAATCACTCAGGCTAAAGCACAATTTGCCTAGTGATTACTGGATGTTTTGATAATTTCCTAACCACTTGAGTCTCTTCCATATTACTAACACTATTCATTACCTCTCAGCAAAGATAGTTCACAGAGTGGAAATTTTAGCTCAAACAAAGCCATCTGATTGTGAATAGGAGTAGATTTTTTCCCAAAGAAAACTTCTTTGACATTGTAAAAGAAGACATGAAATTTGCCTTTTAAAAGTGAATGAATTGCCAATTGACCAGTAATTCTTATGCTGCTTTCCACAGGGCAAAGTGAAGAATTCTATAAGGGAGAAGAGGGGAAAAAACACCAGAAAATTGGTGTGGATTCTTTTACTGGATGGGAAAAAGTGTCTCAGACAAAGAAAAGAGACTTTGGACTTCAAATATAATGAAAGTGATTTCTCTGAAGAGATGAACCAGATGGCATTTACAAAAGCAACTAAACTTTGTGAATAGTGCAGAGTTTTCTTTGGTTCTCTTCTTTTCAGAGAACATAACACTTGAAAAAGCAATGGGTCTGAAAGTTGATTACTAGACCTTCACTCCTGTGGGTGAAGCTCAAATTTAACCCTTGTTCCTGCTATATAACTGAATTTTATCAACAATCTTTAATTCCAACAAGAATAATATGGGGAATATTTTGGGATGGGTATTACATATGTTTATCACTGATGTTACTGTTTTTACACATCTCAAATGCTAAATCTGAGAAGATACAAACAATAAAGCAATACAGAAATGAAAAAGTTTTCTAATTCCCAAAAATGACCAATCCTTTCAGTAAGTAAATGATGTTTTGCCACCTTTGAAAAAGAGCAGACTAATCTGAGGACCCACTGTAGGGAAAAATAATGAATTTGCATCAGTATTCCTCAGGCATAAATATGATATTATGTTAATATATGTGGCATTTGGAATATGAAAATCTTAGACCAAAATCTGTGACTTTGAGGCCAAGTCACAAAGGAGATATAAATATATATAAAACCCTTTGTGTTGGTCAGCTGAGACCATGGGCTCAAAACAAGCTGGAAGATAGTATCCTTGATTCATCAAATTTTAGAGATTTATGTTTTGTTATACTGAATAGGCCCTACATTTTACAGATGATAAATTTAAGGCTCTAAGAAATCAAATGGTTTATTAAAAATCCCATGGTTAATGAGTGCCATACCTTGGAGTAAGAACCAATTTCTAATGACCAAAAATATAGATATTCAAGTTTTTTTCTTTTACTCTATGTGTCCTTCTGGTTCATGTCTCTATTTCCACAGTTGGCATTTCCTATCTAAATGTTGATTATCCCAAATCTTTATGTACTGCTCAGATATCTTCCCTTCCATTCATATTCATAATCCAATTTCCTATCATCAATGTATCATAAACACCTCCGTCATCATGCCCAAAATGAAACTCTTTGTATTAAGGTTTTCCAGAGAAACAGAACCACAGATTATAAATATGTAAATATTATGAGATTTATTATAGGAATTGGCTCAGGGGGCCATGGGGATTGGCAAGTATGAATTCCACAGGCCAGGCACGCAAGTTGTGAATTCCATTGAAGGTTTCAATGAAATCCCCAGGAAAAGCTGGCTGGCTGAAATAAAGATAGGGATTCTTCTTTTTAACTGCTGAAATCATCAGTTCTCCCTTTTGGAACTTCAATTAATTGGATGAGACTTCTATCATTGCTGAAGGCAATCTCCTTTTTTGATTATAGATGTAATCAGTTGTAGAAGCAATCAACTGATTACACATGCAAATCCATCTACAAAATACCCTCACAGCAACAATCAGGCCATTTATTGCTTGACCAAACAACTGGACACTGTAACCTATCCAAGCTGATACGTGAACTAAAACATCACACTCTTCCTTCTCATAAATTCAGCTTTTAAAGATAGTATCTCTTATGTTCTCCGTTTTTAAAGCTGGAACCATGAATATCATTCTTGATGATGCCCTTTCCCTCTATTCTCATAGCCACCGAACCAATGACTGCATTGGTGTTTATTTAATCCCTGAACATTTTTCAAATCTCTGTCCACTTGTTTCTATCCCAACTCCTACTACCCTACTTTATATCCCTATTTCCATCCAGTACCTTTCCTAAGAAGATACTCTGCTTACATGCTTCAGCCACGTGGGACTTCTTTTTTTCTTTCTCATCTCCTCAAATGTTCTTTTTTACATTTTGGACTTTTGGAGATTCCCTTCGTCTGAATTTCCCTACACCATATCTAAACTCCAGCAACTTGGCTAACTTGTATCATCCCCCACTCTCAACCAAAATGCAATTTCTTGAACAATCATTGTCTAAGTTAAGTGCCCTTACCATGTGCTCCTGTATTTACCTGCCCTCCTTCTTCTTAAAAAAAAAAAAAAAATAGAATGTTTCATACTGTTCATGTGTTATCTTTTCTTTTAACCCCCTTAGACTAATCTATGGAAATGCAGGAATTATGTCTTTAGTGTCTACTATTATATCTTTAAAGTCTATCCTACCGTGAGAATATTAGTAGGTTTTTCAATAATAGTTACTAGATTGCTATATAAGCATATGTAAACTGAATGAATGAAGATCAGATGTAATTCTACAAAATCAAGATAGATTAAGAAAATTGGAAAATATTTCCAAACAACCCTCTAGTCTACACTTCTCTATGATCTACTGAAAAATTGAAACATTCCCAACAGTTTGTTCCTAATTTTAAAGTGATTTGGCTCCTACTATAATTTATTTCCTTCCACCATCATGAGTGAGGGTTAACCAGATAATAAAAATAGGCCATTATGTACTAAAACTCCCCCAAAGATAAAAAACAAACAAACAAACAAAAAACAGTAGTGTATTAATTTATTTGTATAGAATACTTACCATTTGTTTTTGGTAATGATAAATGTATGATTTAGTTATCCATTTTAACTAATAGACTTTTTAAAGCAGCTTTAGGTTTAGGGATATATTGAGCTGAAAGTACAGGGTTTCCTTATACTCCGTTCTCCCTGTTCCTACCCCCAATCCCATCTCCCAGTTTCCCCTGTATTAACACCTTGCATTCCTGTGGTACCTTTGTTACAATTGATGACCCAATATTGATACATTATTATTAACTAAAGCTCATTTACATTAGGGTCCACTCTTTGTGCTGTACAGTTCTATGGGTTTTAGCAAATGCTTGATATCACGTATCCACCATCACAGTAACAGAATAGTGTCACTGCCCTTAATATCCGCTGTGTTCTACCTATTCATGTCTCCCTACCAGCCCCCTGCCAACACTAACATTTTTACCCTCTCTATAGTTTTGCCTTTTCCAGAATATCATATAATTTGAATCACAACGTGGTCTTTTCAGAATAACTTTTTTTTTTTTTTTAAGATTTTTATTTTATTTTATCCCCTCTCCACCCCCTGTTTTGCACTCATTGTCTGCCATCTGTGCCCATTCACTGTGTGCTCATCTTCTCTTTAGGAGGCACTGGGAACCGAACCTGGAACCTCCCACGTGGGAGAGAGGCACTCAATCGCTTGAGCCACCTCAGCTCCCTGCTTTACTGTGTACTCACAAGGGGAGCTTTGGATTTGTCGGCAATGTTTTATTTCTTGATTTAGGTGGTAATTACATTGTTTTGCTCATTTTATTTTATGCAGATTCATAAAAATTAATACTTATTGTTTGTTTACTCATAGGTATTTTTACTTCATTATTAATTACTTCATTAAATAGTTTTGTCTGTCTAATATTATGATTTCGGTCTATTAATGTACAAGAGCAAATTTTCTATCTGTTCTCCATGATCTATATTCCAAGTACAATTGAATTTGCTACCCATTCCTTCTAAGCCTGGATGTAACTATAGCTGCTGGGGTCTATTCCTAAAAAATTAGGTGTAGGATCTTTTTTACCTTCATAATGACTTCCGCTGGCTTTCTAATTGAGATAAAATGATTCAAGTGATTAGGAAATTTCTTTACAATATTTATCACTGAAAAATATTTGGTTTCTCTCTTGGCTGTTGAATATTGATAACGCTTATCCAATAACTTTGTTTACAAAATCATTTTTCATATACATTGTCTTTGCTGATCCTCATCTCATCTTTGTGGAAACTATAGGTATAGTTCTCTCTTACACAACTAGTACATGGTTTGTTAGGATTGAAATTCAAGTTTGTAACTCCTAAATTATAATTCTTTCACACTACAAAACTATTTCTTTAATCACACTCTGCTTTGTACCACTAGAGGATTTTTCCACCACTTCATACTACAAATATATGTATTCAATGTGCTGTGCTCCAGGGCTAAAATTGTTTTTAAAACCACAAATAAAAATTCAGCTATAAGTGAGACTACTCGTATCTCAATACATACTGCACTCTCCAAAGATAATAGATCTTGACATAATTACCAGATGTTTCAGGATTTTAGTTTCTGTTTAAATTACTTGACAATCTAATTGGGTTGGGGAAAGTTCAACGTAAGATGAGAAACACTTTCAACATCAGTCTCTACAATATATGTTATACCCATAAATGTGAGGTAAAATCTATGATGTTCAGGAAAGTGTTATTGTTTTAGACAGAAATAGCCATTAGTTTACAAAATATGGGCTTAAAATGGAAAATACTGCTATTGAAATTGCTGCATTTGAAGGAGATTTGGTATTCAGAAAAGTCAAGTTTTTAGGCACATCACAAGATATGTGTGTACAAAAGTGAAACACATATTAATTTTCAGAGGACTAATCTCTGAGATATAAAATGTATTCTCAGGGATATGCACCTTAAAAAAAAAACAACAACCAGAAGCTCTTCTGAAAATGAGGTTTTTAGATTAGTTCTTTCAATAGACTCATAGTCTCATTCTTATGAAATCCGTTATGTGCTTTCTCAGCATCAGGGAATAAAGAGTGACTTTTAGGGCCAGCGTTTGCCATATGTGGCCAGAAAATGAAAGTCCTATTCATACACTGCACTTTACAATTTACTTATAAACATCAATCTTAAACTGACATTCATGTCTGCAATGATTTGCCAAGTTGCTGTTTTAAAAGCAGTATAAACCTCAAGGTCATTTTCTCCTAATTATACTCTGTCCCTAGGAAAGTTTATTAAAACGTTTTTTCTCAAACTGAGACTTGCTGAATAGAAAAAGCACTCCTTTCAGGTCAAGCTTTGTACTCTGTGACATATTTACTGATTCTTTGTTCTACATCTGGCCTTTTCATTACCTAATGCAATAAGATAGGGCTCAGATAATAAGTTCCATAGATCTAAATGTCCTTAAGTCTAGATTTGGTTGTGGAAAACACAGGAAAGGTATTCACTTCCCTTATTGGCTATTGATTTTGTTTCCTCTGTTTTTCCACTGAATTGTCATGCACTTTCTCATTGTGTTAGATGGGAAAGTGCCTATAACAAGAATTTTTGACATTTAAATTGTTCTATAAAATATTGTTCTGAAAGTCAATTGCCAAGGAAGGACTGTAAAATATATGTGAGTAACAAACTACAGTATTTTTAAAATGTGAAATTTTCTGAAAAAATAAAACTTTTGTTGGGCAAGCAAAGGGGAGTGAGTGAGTAGATGGCATGATAGGTGCAGTTTGACAGGATAGGTGTCTTCTTGTGGTCAGCTGGTTTTCGGCATAAGCTGATGAGGAGGCTGTTCTGTATTTTAGTGCTTGCTCAGGCTTTGGGGCTAGAGGAGGTTGGTGCCTGTGGGGAGGAAAGAAGCCTGACTAAATTTGGTTGAGATAAAGTACAAGGTAAGAAATGGGTGACTGTGAACACTTGTCAGTCCTAAGGTGTACCATATGATATATACTGATCATGAATGCCTTAATTGGGAGATTTAGAGATTCTAAATATATGTTAACATTCTGTATTTTCCACTAAAAGACAGGGTAAAAGACAGGGCCATGGAGTATTCAGATTTTTTTTTTCTATATGACACCTCTTCCCTTCCCCATAGTTGGTACTCAGTGTGCATTTCATAAATTAAATAGAAACTTAAGGAAACCAAAGAAAAATTAACAATTAACAGTATCATAAATTCAAAGTTGTACTTATCTACATAGGGTAATGTCTGAGATATTTTCCAAATACATATTAATAAATGCAACACAAAAGAAAAAAAATAACAGTGCAATCAAGTCTTCATCTATAAAGAATGATAGAGTTAAAAATATAGTAGGGGAGGGGAGTGGGTGTAGCTCAGTTGTTGAGCACTTGCTTTGCATGTTTGAAGTCCTGGGTTCAATTCCTGGTAGCTCCTTAAAATAGATAAATAAATAAATAGTGTACTAGGTTTACTCCAGTAATTATGATTTAATCTTTTCTTTTTTAAAATTTTTCAAGACTTCTCACTCTGTAAGGTTTTGTTTCAGGCTCAGTAAATGTGTGAAATTTTAGATTTTGTTTAGACTTTTTTTTTTGCTTTATCAGTGTAATATTGTTTCAACTGAGGCATAATCGACCATGTATTTTCTAAAACGAACAGTATCTTCTGTGATTTGGTACTTAATAGTCACAATTCCAAATAATAGTTAATAAATTTGAAAGCAAGAAAATGTTTTATTACATTTTACATAAAATGGTGTTGAATTCCATAGAACTTAAGTGGCTTCTCCATGGTTCCAGGGCTGAAAAGAAATGGAACAGTGTTATTCCTAAGGGCCAATGTTGTCCCATTGTGTCACACTGTCCTGGAAGTAAGCCTAAAAATTCTTGGATAAAAATGATAAAAATGCCAGGGTAATGCTGAAGTTTTCAGCTTCAGATCTGTTACTCTTTTCAAATAAAAGCCAAATCCAAATAGGCTCCAAAAATTAAATGTAGCAGCATACCGATAAGATGAGAGAACCACAAAATTTTTATTTAAAGGGATCTAATCAATGATCTAAATTATGAACTTAATTCCAAGTTGTGGGTTATCACTTCTAAAACTTTTTGAGCCATAAATATTTTAAGGTGGAACAAGAGATAGATCAGATACTTCAAAATGATCATGGAGAGCGGATATGGTTCAAGCAGTTGAGAGCCCGCTTCCCACATGGGAGATCCTGGGTTCAATTCCCAGTGCCTCCTAAAGAAGACAAATAAACAATGAGCAGACAATGAGCAAAAACAAAACAAGCAGGGAGTGGATGTGGCTCAAGCTGTTGAAGGCCCACCTCCCACATGGAAGGTGTCAGGTTCAGTTCCCAGTGCCTGTGCCTCCTAAAGAAAAAAACGAACAGACAGCAAGCAAAAATAAATAAATAAATAAATAAATAATAAAAAAATCATGATAACAATATATGCACATTTTAAGTACCAAGAATAAGATTTGCATTTCATATCAATTAATTATCTCTTTCAGTCAACACAACAATCTTCCAGGTTATATTTTATTATCTCTGTTTATACAATACAAAAATAAAGACTCTTAAGAGTTTACATTATTTGTCCAAAGTTACACACTAAGTAAATGTCAGGGACAGGATTTAGGGTGGAATTTAACTCGAGACAGTGTTCTTTCCACTTTGCAATAATAACTCATAACAAGGTAAAGAGATATCCATGTTTAAAAACACTAGATAAACTTCTAATCAGTTATGGCATTACTATGTTCCAGTTTCTAGAGAAGCTCAAATTACCCTCCAAGTGACTAGTGAATATATAATGGATACTATGTAATAAATAGACTTTTCTTGTATTTCTGCCTGATTCATTTTTTTTTTTTTGAGCTTAACAAAAGTGATCATAAAAAACAAAGTGGGAAAACTAATTTTAAAAACATGTAGTAGCATCAGTGGAACTCTACTTTCTAATTTAAGAAACTTTTGATTTATAAGATCTGGGGCTTTCAACTATTTCTTGTTAATTGAAATGTTTAAATTGGAATGATACTGAGATATGTATTCTTCTCATTGTAAATGCCACCTATTATATATGTTAATAGTGTTATGTCATTAACAACATATAAAAGGCAATTTGTCTAATATGAATTAACTTTTTTCATTCCTGTATCTTGGAAAATCAAATAAATTTTCTCAAATACTTTTATTTTATTTTTTTTTTTTTATGTACTGAGGCTGGGGATTGAACTTGGGACCTCACATGTGGTAAGCTGGCATTCAACCACTGAGCCACATTGGCTCCCCTGAGTTGGTCTTTTGTTTGTTTTCTTGCTCTTTGTTTGCTTGTTGTTTGTTTTTGTTTTTAGGAGGCACCAGGGATCGAACCCAGGATCTCCCATGTGGAAAGCAGGCACTCAACTGCTTAAGCCACATCTGTTCCCTAAGATACTTTTCCTTTTAGAACACCCCATAGGCAATGGGTTGTTCTTTTTCAATAGAATCCTGTTGATTGCAACAAATATAGAAGAATCTAATAATGGACTGTAACTTTTCACACATAAGGAAAACAAATTAATTGGTTAAGGTTATAATCTTGGTAAACTAATAATTATAATTGCCTTTCCAAACTGGTTTCACTTAGCAACTTTAAATAATGAATTTTAAGGAGTAGATTTATTTTCTGTGAAAGATACATTTAATTGCAAGGAAAATGGAAAAGAAAGAAACAATGAAAACAGGAGCAAAAAAGTAGGAAATTATGATTTATTAACTCAGCAAGTCATGTGCTAAATGTATAGCTGCATATTGAGATACGGAGTTCTGCATGATGAATTAGATACTCTAACTGATCTTTGAGGAGTCTGTATCTTTGGGAGAGTCATATTCTATCAAACACAGCAATAATGGAAAGAAACACATGAATAACTATCATACAATATATGTTATGATAATTTTATAGAATATAGGAGGGGGCAGGAGGCTCATTTTACTTTCAGAGCTTGAGTAGTGTCTCCAAAAGAAGATAGTGTTTGAATCTTGAAGATTATGTAACAATTTGCTTCTTAGAGAGATGAGTAAATAATATTCTGACTGAAGAAAAAGCAAGAGTATGTATGTACACAGGGAAGTGATTTTTTGAGGGAAGGAGAGTTGTTCAAAATCACCTTGTAGACAACGCTTTGGAAATGTATTCGCATCGTTTAAATAAAAATTGTGGGCTGTTATGGTATTTATTGAGAGGGGGCCTGAAGTGATAAATGTTCTCAACATAAAGAATCGAGGCAGGGAGCAGATGTAGCTCAGTGGTTGAGCACCTGCTTCCCATATTCAAGGTCCTGGGTTCATTCCCTGGTACCTCCTGAAAAAAAGACAGAATCCAGGCAGTTTCAATGTGATTTGTGAATATCTTGCTGGACATTCAAGTAACTGAAAATTTGTCTATAATTATCTGAGAGTATATACTTAGCATTTCATATGTTAGCTCAGTAATTTTGCATGGCTTTAAATTTTACATAGTTTGAATTTTCTGGGAATGCAGTTAACATGTAAAAGAAGGGAAGAATGCACTCTCATAATTTCTACTAAATTTGCTCACCATTTTGGAAAATTGCATCATGAGTGCAATGCAGCACATAGTGTTTGAATAGGTTATGCAACACATTTTTGTATGTTTGTATTTGTGGCTGTTGCACACAAAGTGATTGTGTACATGCCTACAATTTTCCTTTTAGTTTTGTTGTGTTTGAGTATATTGAGAGTCACAGAGTTTTTATAAATAGATTTTATCTTGCATCTACTTTAGATTATATTTTAGGCGTTACATTGATTCTTATTGAAAGTCAATGTGTAGGTTACATTATCTATTAAATTTGCTTCAAAGATAGTAAAGAGAATGTTAAAAATGTTTGTTATAAAGTAGTTGATTACCACTAACCCAGGGCATTTCAAAGCTTGAGTGTAATCAGGTTTCAGCTGAAGAAAAGCAACACACTCTATTTTAAGCAAGAACAGATTTAAAATAGGAGTTAGATGTTTATAAAAATCAGGAAGGTGGGGAATCAAAAAGCCTCACTGAAACTATTAGATATATAAACACATTTTTTTACATTTAAATAAAAAGGAACAGGATGGATTACACATACTTTCTATTCCTACAAAGCTTACAAAGCTGCTAAATAGTTATTTCTGTTGCCAAAAAAAAATCTCCAAATCTCAAAACAAGCATGTCTTAAGAAAGAGGTGCAACACCCTCCTCCTTTCCATCTTCCAAAATTCATGCCAGTGTATCCAGTTGGTGGAATCTAAATCAGATCAGGAACCTGAGGAGAACAGCCATCAGGGTAATGCAGCTTTATTCTACTGTCCATGTGTCTGTCTAACACTTAGGAATCAATTACTATATATTTAAAAAAGGGAAAAGCAATAGCTGCCTCTGCCAAACAGCTCATCTAACCATATGATTGGGATAAGGTTTGTAATAAATGACTATAAAGGCTATATATATATTATACAGATGATTATGTGTGTTTTTATGTATGTGTGTGCATATGTATTATACCCTACCTCTTGACCAAAAAAAAAAAAAAAAAAAAAAAGATCAAATGATTTGGCAATCACGTAGCAGTAAGCTATAGTTAATCATTTATGCTTGTTTTATCTATTTATTTAAAAACAGGAAAGTGATGGTTTGCTATGTTATTTTAGAAAGATATTGCTAGTGACAGCATAATGGAGAATAGAGACAGGAGGAATCCTTTCGGATAGGTGTTTGGCCATATCAGAATGGCAAAGAAATCACTTATTCTCCAAAGGATATCTATTTGTTTAATACATCTATTTATTAAAAAACACCTGAAAGGTAATATCATATTTTTTGTTGTAAAAACAATATCACAAACTATAAATAAACACTGGAGCAAATGAAGTCATGTTTTAAAGTATTTCAGTAGATATTGTCAATTTATATATAGAAGAAGGCCTCTGAATTTATAATCTAAGTTGTAAAAATTGTTCATTGTCCCACCCCATACCCTTAAAACACAAGGTATTGGCCTTTCTTTCCTTTCTTTTATTTTTATTTTTTTATTTTTTATTTTTTAAAAGATTTTATTTATTTATTCATTTATCCCCCCCTTGCTGCTTGTGCTCGCTGGGTCAGCTAACCACGCCGTGCGGGCGGGCTTGCCTTCACCAGGAGGCCCCGGGAACCGAACCCGGGGCCTCCCATATGGTAAACGGGAGCCCTACTGATTGAGCCACAGCCGCTTCCCATCTTTCCTTTCTTTTAATACTTTGCAAGTTCATGGGGAAACTAGTTTCTTATCGTTACTGTAATGCCCACTGCTTAAACTAATAATGAGGGCAAATTTATTTCCTGTGTTTAGTGGCTATTTTTAATTCATTATTTGTAAGAAGTGTTTTGTACTCTTATCTATCATCTCACTATTGATCATATACCTTAGTCCCTCATTTAGCTTATAGATATCATTCCTGTTTTGTAATTTGTCTTTTTATTTTGTTTCTTGATGATTTTGCTGTATGTACACTTTTCCCTATTCTAAATATTCCTTTATGGAAAAACTCTGCAATTTTCAAAAGTATTTTAAGCCCCCTCCAAATTTTTATAACTTAAATTTTGTCATTAACATTTGTTGAATTCAGTACTAGGTCATTTAAATTCAGCTTGTACATTCTTCAATATTATCTATTTTCATTTAACACTTCTTTAATATCAGTATTACAAGGCATATATACTGACATTTTTACTATTAATTCATTTGGAGCTCTTGAGAGAGGGAAATGGCTTGATAATTTCTTTCTGTGTTAAATAATATCGTAATGAGTGAATGGATAAATAAAAGTAAAAAAGAGTTAAATCAAGGTATTTGAATTTAAAATTCATTTGATTTCCGATACCTTGACACAATAAATAGCCAATTAAGTTTGCCAATGAATTATGTAAAGAAATATTTGGTATTTCATATAGTATCTGTTCTGAAGGATATGACATGCCCCATTTGTAAGTACCCGTTAATGTACACATTGATATGCAATACCAATGTGAATTTTGGTCAGGTAATAGTTTCAAAAATTAAAAAGAATACCCAATATTTATATACTTGGAAGAATGATAATTATAAGATTTTTGAAATGTTATTTCTAAAATGAGTAAAATGGGAAAAATTATTCTTTTGCTACTCAAACCTGGAAGTCCTGAATCACATCTGAAGGCATCCTTCAAATACAGGTCCCTCGAATACAAACTAGGAGATTTGTACTCAAGTTCTGGGTTTACATCATTACCAAAAATATATATATATATAATTATTACTGAAATAAATTTCTTTCCTTAATAAGAAAGCTTAAAAAAGATTAGCAATTACTGGTATTCACTTTGGAAAATCACTACTGATAATGGAAAGGTTAATCAGTTAGATTTATTGTGTAAGCTACTTATAAATCAAAGTAGTGTTATAAATTGCGTGGGTTTTGGTTGTTGCAGCATTGGTCATTTAAATTATCTAACACTTTCTTTGTGCACAAGAAGACTTAATATTTAAGCCTATCCATGTGATGTTTGCAGAAAACTTTAGTAATAATGTTCAATGAATGATCATTTTTCTTTCTTATCTAATATAAAAATTGTTAATTCACATTGAAATTTGTAAGAGAAAGTTTGTCTAGTTTATTTTATTTTATTTTATTTTTTTATTGTCTAGTTTTTTGTTTTGTTTTGTTTTTAGGGTAAGCAAGGGCACAGGCATCCTGCAGGGTGAGTTGTGCCTAGTTTAGTTTATAAAAAGCATTCCTTTCAAAGAAATATCTGTCTTATTTTTTGCTTCAGTCATGGAAACCAGGGAATGATTATCTTGTCTAAGGAAGATGAAGCAGAAACATATCATGCTTACAGCTTGCCACACTGAGGAGTAAGTAATAATGGCTTTAAACTGTATTTTACATTCTGACCTTATTGTCAAAGTAACAATGTTTCAACAGGCCACATGCGTTACTGGAGAAGAGAATGCCACACCTCTTTCTGGAGAGATGGCTTTGAATACATAAAGTGGAACAAAATCCTAAACATTCTCCACAGGATGTTAATAATGTATTTGCATCCTTGATTCATTTAACTTTAATATATTTATTTGATGCAAATTAAATCCACCTTTCTATTTTGCCTAGTGGTCTAACAATATCTTTCATAAGATCCATTACGTGGGAAAACAATTCTGCTCAGTGTTTCTATCACAGTATCCTTGAGGCATTCAATTTCAATACATGCAGGGGGAAGAATAATTAAACAGAAGGGGTAACAGCCTAGAACAAAGCCAAGTTACTCTAAGAATCATAAATGAGACATCCTTAATAAGGAGTTGACTGAAAAAATACACAGGTCTATAAAATAATACCCACTGCCTTGACCTCTATTAATATGTAAGGTGGCAAATTAAAGCAATTCTTTATGTGATTTTGTTAAAGCCCACTTCTGATTCAGGTATAACCACAATGTGAGTTCCTATAGCATTTTCATGCTTAACATCCAGATCCAAATGCCTAGTGGCAACATGAAACAGAATGTTTATACCTTAGTAGTTAGGAACTCTATTACGACAGTTGCCATGTAAATTTACCCTGCTGTATCATAGTTTTGTAATTATAATATATTTCTATATAAACCAATGATGGCAGGTGATGGAATAATTGATGATGCCATTTCCACCCAGACATAATATTCTATTTGTTTCTGGCATATGCTTTATTATATAGCATATTCATTAATTTAGAGGAAAAATAATATGTACATTTAAATAAATAGTTTTTTTAATTTAAAAAGTAAGGTTAAAGTGGTATGGTCACAGAGGAAAAAATGTATATCACATTATCCCTTTAAAATTTTAACAAGTCTTGTTGAGCTATTCTTCCTTCATATTGGATGGAGATTCAGGCAGTCCTATGACTGAACAGTCTTAGGTTATAAAAATGCCTATATTTACTGTAAGTCACAAGACATAGTGGCCTCTGAAATTTTATTTTAACATATTTCTGGAAAAAAATGTGTGAGCTAAAATTTGTAATTTACACTTTTTCTCATCCATTTCATACGTAAATACAAAAATACAAGATTCTTGAAAAAAAGTGCAGCATTGCCAATTTGTATATCTGATATCATTTATATAGCTTTCCAAAGTAAACTATACTTGATTTGTAGGATTTTTTTTTATACAAAGATGTGTCACTGAATAAAAATGCAAGGGGTGCCAATATGCAGGACACTGTTTGACACTTTAAGGATAAAAGATGAAATAGAAGTAAATTTTTTTCCTGAGATAACAGCAAAATAAGCAAAGAATACTCATAATTGTCTCAGTAATTAACATGAAAGATATTTAGGAAACCAGTAAGGATATAGAAGATCTGAATAACACTATCACTTAACTTGAACCAATTGATATTTATAGAACTCTCTACCCAACAAAACCAGGATAAACATTCTTCTCAACACATAGAAGATTCCTGAAGATAAACCATATTCTGGGCCATATAATAAATATAATATAATAAACCTTAACAAATATATAGGAACAGAAATCAAACAAAGTATATTTTTTGACCATAATGGAGCTAAAATCAATAACATAAAGATATCTTGAAAATCTCCAATATTAGAAATTAAACAACACACATTTAAAAATCTCATGGGTCAAGGAGTATACCTCAAGGGATTTTAAAAAGACTTTTTAGCTGAATTAAAGCATATTAAAACTTTTAGGATGCTACTAAAGCAATGCTCACTGGGAAATTTAGCACATTCAATGCTTATCTTAGGAAAGAATAGAGGTCTGAAATCAATAGCATAATATGTCTCCTTAAGTATTTTAAGAGAAAGGAGAAGCCACCCATGTGCATTGCTATGTGACAGAAAAGCCAAGGACCAAGGACCACCTGTAGCCAGCCCCAGAATGCCACAGTCTTCAAGGAGAATGTATCACTTTGCTGATGCCTCAAAACCACACCTGGAACTAGTTTTTTAATACTTTGGCCTCTTCCCCAACCACAGGAATGGAATATTTAGATTCCACTGTGCCATATGTGAAACTGACCTGCCTCCTATGGCTCTGCCAGTGCGATGATATTGTCAGCCATATGAGTTTGCTGAATGATCTGTGTCTTGCGTGAAGTGATTTCTTATAATTGCAATCAACCAAATGCCTGCCATTAGAAGTAGATTATAACATGGGGCATTTCTGGGACATTGGAATTGTCCTGAATGATGTTGCAATGATGGATAGAGGCCTTTATATATCTTGTCACAACTTATAAAATTGTACAGGACAGAGTGTAAACTATAATGTAAACTATAATCCACGCTTAGTGGCAATGCTCTAATATGTGTTCATCAATTGTAACAAATGTATCACACTAATGAAGGATGTTGTTAATGTGGGTAGGTGTGGGAGAGGGAGGGAATGGGGCATATGGGGATCCCCTATATTTTTTACATAACATTTATGTAATCTAAATTATTAAAAAAAGAAGAAGATTGTAAATAAGCTTGTGGGTGAAAGGGGAATTGTCCCCAAGAGCCATTCATTCTCAGCCATTCCCCTGCCTCCCCACAACAAGAGCTCCTTCCCACTCCATTCCCCATCCCTCATCCTCCTTCCCAAAAATATAGCTCAAAACTCCTATCTTTAAATTTAAATTGAATAGCCATTTATTTAGCAGGGATGCACAAAAGAATAGGACATGACCTATTGATAATAGCACACTTAGTCATGCCTATTGGGTTACCTCTCAGAGGCCCAAAGGCAGATTTTTCATGACTGCAATGAAGCTTAGGCTTCACATATTCTTCCTTGCATGGGCCTCTTCCAAATATTATGTTTTTATAAAATTTGCAAAACTATTTTGATGTCAAGAAACAAATTCAGAAAGATATTTTGGAATGCTTTAATAAAACACGTAAGAATTAAAAAAAAAAGAATCTTGAGAAATTAAGAGAAAATTAAACCCAAAGAAAACTGAAGGAAAGGAATAAGTGTTGTATTGAGAAAAGAATAGAGAAATATATCAATGGAACAGACTAGAATGACTATAAATAGACCCACTCAAATATAGTCAACTAATTGCTACAGAGGAGCAAAAGAATCAAGGTTCAAAGGATAGCCTTTTCAACAAATGTTCTGGAACAACTGACCATCCACATGCAAAAACAAAAAAATGGCTGACACATTCCATAAAAATAATTCTTGGATCATAGATGTAAATATAAAGGAAAAACAATAAAACTTCTAGAAAGCATAGAAAAAATGTCTAGATTATCTAGTGTTTGGCAATGAGTTTTTAGATACACAACAAAAGCAAGACAAATGAAAGAAAAAAAAAATGACAAATTGGCCTTCATTAAAATTTTAAAACTTCTTCTGTGCAAAAGACAATGTTAAAAGAATATAAAGATAAGCCACAGACTGCAAGAAAATATTTGCAAAACACATATCTGATAAAGGACTTATATCCAAAATATACAAAGAACACTTACAAATCAACAATAAGAACACAAACAACCCGTTTTTAAAAATGAGCAAACCATCTAGACACTTCCCCAAAGAACATATACGGATAGCTAATAAGCACATGAACAGATGCTCAACATCATATGACAATAAGAAAGTGCAAATTGAAACAATGAGATACCACTATATACCTATTAAATATAGATATATATGGCAATATCAAATGCTGGTAAGCATGTGGAGCAACAGGAACTCTCATTCAATACTAGTGGGAATGCAAAATGGCACAGACATTGTGAAAAACAGTTTGGCAGTTTCTTATAAAACTAAATATAACCTTATCAGACAATCTAGCAATCATGTTCTTTGGTATTTACGTAATTAATTTGAATACTTACATCCACACAAAAACCTGCACAAGAGTGTTTATAAGAGGCTTATTCATAATTTCCCAAAGCTGGAAGTAATCAAAATGTCCTTCAACAGTAGAATGGTAAACAAACTAGTATACAAAACAATAGAATATTATTTAACAATGAGCTATCAAGCCACACACACACACACACACACACACAAACAGGGAACTTAAATGCCCATTGAAAAGGGAAAGCAGCCAGTCTGAAAAGACTATATATACTGTATGGTTCCAACTCTACGACATTCTGGAAAAGGCAAAACTATAGGGAAAGTAAAAAAAGTCAATGGTTGCCAGGGATTCAGATGGAGGAAGTGAGCTATGAGCCACAGGGGATTTTTAAGGCAATGAAACTATTCTGTCTGATACTGTAATGGTGAATACATGACATTATGTATTTGCCAACACCCATAAAACTATACAACACAGAGTGAATCCTAATATAAAATTATGAACTTTAGTAAATAGTAATGTATCAATTACGGTTTTTTAATTGCAATCAATGTACCACACTCATGAAAAAAGCTGTCTATATTGGAGCAGGTGTGGAGGGTTGGGGGAGAGAGGGTACATGGAAACTTTCCCTACAATCTGCTCAAATGTTTGTGAACCTGAAAGTGTTCCATAAATGTCTACTAATGAACAAATAAGATTAGGAAAACAAAATAAATCAATGAAACTTTAAAAAAACAGTAGATGATGCAATAAAATCAAAAGTTTATTCTTTGAAAATTATCAATAATATTGATAAGCCCATCGGCAAGACTGCCCAAGATAAAAAGACAAATACACAAATTATCAATAATACAACGAAAAGGAAAATCATTAAAGGCCCCATATACATTGACAGGAAAATAAAGGAATATTACAAACAATTCAATACCAATAAATTTGACAATTTAGATGAAATGGAGCAGCTCAGGCAGCCCTAGAAAGAAGGATGCTACCAAAACAAGTGGACTGGCCGAGGCAGCTTCTTTTTTCCCATGGGGCTGAGATACCAAACCCTGCTAGGGGACACAGGAGTTACCTGGCAGCATCAACAAAGAGGACTCCACCACAACAAAGAGTCCTCGTGTTCCCATGGACCTGAGACTCCTTTCCTCCCCTTCCCAGAGACACTTGGGACACCAGAGGGCACTGACAAAAGGGACCATGCTACAATAAGCATTCTGACTTGGGAAACTTGTTTGTCCCTGTGGGCCCAAAACATACCTCCCCTGACCAGATAAACCAGGGTGACCAGGGGAAACCACTAGGTGGGAACCATGAGCTCAGACAGGATAAGCTTCTGTATCACTGCCTGACTGAGACTCATCTCCCCAATCTGCAACTCACACAGTACAATCAGTGACCAGCAGGAGCCTGAGTAGCACCAGACACCACAAATAAAACAAAACAACACCGCAAAGGCTCTGGAAATTAAACTGTCATCAACAGAATCACAGCAAACAAAAGCAGACCCAGCCTGCATGCTCAACCTAAACAGGTCCATGACTGCTAAAATAAAATAGGACTCAGAATCTTGAAAATAATAGGCAAAATGCCCATGATGCAATTGCAAATTGCCTGTCATAAGAAGAATCAATCAAGAGAATTCCAACATGATTGAGAAAAGACAATCAATTGATGCCAACATCAAGTGAATCAAATGTTGGGATGATCTGATCAGGATTGCAAAACAGTCATCACAAAAATATTTCAAACAACTGCAAATTCTCTTGAAAAGTTAAAAAAAAAAAAAAAAAAAAAACAATAAATCTCAGCAAACAGAGATTTTGAAAAAAGAACCAAATAGAAATTACACAACTGAAATATACAATAACATTTTTGAAAACTTGGAAGATCATACTAACAGAAAGGAAATGACAGGATAGAATCAGTGAACTTGAAAAGAGATTAGGAGCAGTTGAGGAGGCCAGAAATAGAACAATACAGATATAGTCAATTAATTTTTAGCAAAGATGCAAAGGCAGTTTAAAGGACAATGAATAGCCTTTTCATGAAATGGTGCTGGAATAAATGGATGTCCATTTGAAAAAATACTTGAACCTCACCACAGATTCACAGATTATACAGAACATAGGAAAACAAAACATAAAAAACTCAAAGTAGATCATAGACCTAGAAATAAAATATAAAACTGTAGAATATCTAGAAGAAAACATGGGAGAAACCCTCTGTAAACTTGGGTTAAGCAAAGAGTTTCAAAGTTTGACACTAAAAGAACAAACTCTAAAAGAAAAAAAAAGTCAAATTAGATGTTTTTTATATAAAGAATTACTCTCTGTCAAACTATTAATAGAACGAAAAGGCAACTCATAGACTGAGAGAAAGTATTTGTTCATCACATATTTGATAAGGGACTTATATCAAGAAAATATAAAGAACTTTCAAAAGTCACCAATAAGGAAAACAAAACAACAATTAAAAAACAACTGAGCAATAGTCTAAATAGACATTTCATCAAAGATGATACATACAGAAAACAATTACATATAAGAAGAGAAGCTCAATATGATTGGTCATTAAGGACATCAAAAAAATCACAAGGAATTTCTGAATCACTTAGGTTTCTTGGTTCCTCCCTCCCTCTCTCCATTTCACATTGTGGAGCAGGTTACTACACCTCATGTCATAGCTCAGGCACAACAGAAACTTTCAGCAAATGACTGCTTTTTTTTACTTACACCACACAAAGTGTCCAGAAGAGCGGGGGAGGAGATCCCATCATCCCATCATGGTCAGTTGGCCAGTGACCAACTGCTTGGGTCAGGATCCTTGGATAGCAGCTCCACAGCCCAGCTGCTTTGGCACAGGGAAGGAGAGACAAATTTGTGCTGCCCCTGGAGGGCAGGGTATTTACATAACCCCAGGGGGAGGGAAATCTGCCATTGAGCTAAAAGCATAAATCAAGCAACCTTTGTGTAGAAATCCCACCTTGATAGGCAACTAGGGCTGCTTGTTCCTAGTTGTGGTTTAAAGTAGTCAGGCCATTCCATTAGACTTAAAGTTTCCTTCAGATTGGGAATGGAAACATATTGAAACATCTGCACACAACAGAAAAGGGGAGCGGGGTTAGGCAGGGACTGGGAGAGGCTGCTAGGCATGTCTGGGATTTCCTCCATCCCCTCCTTTCCTTCCTCCTCCCTCCTCCTTCCTACCTCCCTCCCTCTCTTGCTTCCTCCCTCCCTCCTTTCCTCCCTTCCTCCCTTCCTCCCTCCCTTCTTTTCCTTTTCTTATTATTTAGTATTATGGAGAGGCATAAATTATAATTTTAAACAAATTGTAATTGCAAATCATTAACTAAAACCAAAGATCATGGTGTTCATTATCAGATTAGTTTTACAATATGCTTTGGTGACTATTAGTTGAGGAATCAATGTGAGAAACATTCTCAATGCACATATGGTATCAACACAGAAAAAAAATTTCAGTACTGTAAAATTATGCTTTGAAGAAAATTCCAATTGGGTGAGGAAAAAACATGTTCTGTATTTCGGTTAAATTAGTGTGCCATTTATTTGGGACTGGAGCCCAATTAGAGCTTGATGAAAAACTCTAGGGTCACATTAGTAACAGTTATGCAAGGTGATGACAATGTTTGGAATTTTTCCAATATAAATTCAGAGCCATCCAGGGAATCTTTGCCAGGAGTGGATCTTCATTTTAATAACAGAGTGTTCTTGGATTCTTATTAGGCTTCTTGAATCATTTGATTTTGGGTCTACTTTTGGCTATAGAATTGATCATTAAGAGATTCCAAAACCTCCTTATACTTTGGATTATTTGAATTCAGTCTCCACCAGTTCTGATGCCTTAAATATGTCCCTGTGGTTCTGGCTTTCCAGTCAGGATTTATATGGCAAGTAAAGAAACAACAACATATCATCATCTTTGTGCTTTTCTCCGAAGCATTGTTCAAGCTCAACGATGTTAAATTAGAATTTAAAAATCAGGCTACCACTCTATCATTCTACATTTCGCTACTGGAAAATAAGTTTCTATTCTGCCCCCACCCTTGAATCAAATAAAAGGCCCTTATTACTGCCTTGCACTCCATATGAACATGTGTTTGAGACCATTCAGTGCACTATGATTGTCTATAATTTATTATTCAGGCCAGTTATTGTTCTACCATTTCCATGGGTTTCAATTAAGCCAGGTGCTTAAGAACATACAAATTTAATGTGTTATTTCAGTGAATGTAATGCCAGACTATAAAGATGACAAAGAACTCCTGAGCCCAAATTACCCAAGCTTTAGGTAATGTGTTCTGTATTAATAGAGCAGCTCCTGTAACGATATTTTATTCTGAATAGTGTAATAAAAGGTAGCTGGCATCATCAACTAGCAGGTTACTTTGAATATGAAGAGAGATCTAAAACCTCAAGCTGGAGAGCAACCACAATTCCACTAAAGTAAAGAACTGAATCAAAGACGTTTCTATCACAACTACATTGATAAAACCGAATGAAACACTGGGCTATTTCTTTCCATTAATTCCATGATAAATGGCAATACTGATATAGAAATATATCTAGAAACTAGAAACAAATACATTACACATGATTTAGGCAAATAGATAATGTGTGTAGTTTCAAAGCCTTGTTTCAGCCTCAGAACAAAATAATTAAGAGTATATCATGTATAAAGCATGTTGTATGTCATTTGCATTCACAAATGATAATCTGGAATAAGAATATTACTCTAAAAATAGCTTATGTCCTTGCCCCTGGTGGTGAGCAGGACAGTCATGTATTTTAAGATAATCCAGAGCTTCTGGTTAAAAATAGCAGACTGCTCACATGAAATTACCTCCTCACTTCCCAAAATTCTTCTGAAATTACACTAGTTGGATACAAATAAAATGGCAGAAACTCTCAAGGACAGACCATATGGGAGAAGAAATAGTGTGTAAGGCACCACAGAAACGTTAAGGTCCTAATTTTGTGATCATTAATCATAGGTACATGGATAACTAAGCACAATGGAAAACCACATTAATTATTAATTTCAAGGAAATAAGAAATTATACAAGAAAGGAAATGTAACTTTAACATAATACAAAGCTAGTGTAAATTACATTTGCAGTTATGATAGTGTAAATATTTATATTAGTTTTCTATGCTGTGAAACGATTTTTCACAAACACAGCACATAAAAAGCAAACATTTATTATCTAATGGTTTCTGTGGGTCAGAAATCCAGGCAAAGCATAGCTGTGTTCTTTGCTCAGCATCTCACAAGACTGTAATTAACCTGTTGACTGGGTTGTGATTCTTTTTGGAGCTCAGGGTCCTTTTCATGTGATTAGTGGCAGAATTTACTTCCTTGTGGTGGCAAGACTGGAGCCCCAGCTTCTGACTGACTGCTGGCTGGCGGCCACCCTCAGAATCCAGAGGCACCTGCAGTCTTCTGTTATTTGACCCTCTCATAGGTACTGCACAGCACAGCTTTTTATTTCCTTTAAACCAGCAGCAGAGTTTCTCTCTCCAGTCTGCTGAGACAGACTTATATAAGGTAACCTAATCAAGAAAGTGATAGTGCATCACCTTTTCCCATCTTCTATTTGCTGGAAGCCAGTCACACGTCCTGCCCATACTCAAGCGGTGGAGATTATATAGGGAATAATACCAGGGACTGAAGACGGTAGGGTCTAACTTATTCTGCCTGCCACAAGATTGACTGTGGATTTAAAGAAGCATAATGAAATGGCAATATTGAGAGGACAGAAAAGGCAAAGTATATGGGGGTATATACCATCTCACGGATTCTTCCTATTCCTTCAGTAGGTAATACATAACACTAAAAAAATAAATGTTATCAGTGTGAGAAAATTACTTGGAAATATAAGAAAAATATCAGGATCTGGGCCCTTTCCTCTCAGATTGGGCCACAACATGGCAGCTCTTTTCATAAGGAAAGTGGCGGCTTCTGCCCTGGGCCACTCCTATATCTGCCTCCCCGCACAGCGAACCCCGGCACTCTCCCCAAGTCCCGCTGGGACCTCCCGAAGTGCAGGCTCAGGGGTCACCAGTCTCCCGACGCCCAGCGCAGCACTGGACTCCCTTCCCTCAAGTCGCCTAAGTTGCCTCTGCGGCCTGCTCTGGGGTTCGAGACCAAGGGTGTTCTCAAGAAGCACTGCAACGACTGCTGCCTGGGAGAGGGGCGGGAAGGGCGGTTCATACACTGTAAGACCAACCCCAGGCACAAGCAAGGGCAGATGTGGGTCCCTGACTTGAAACCATTGTGAATGGTGGTATGATTTCCTTGGGAAAATGCTTTTGCCTTATAAAAGAAAAATAAAACTTCAACATTTTGTACTCTTAAGGTTTGTGGAAACTACTCCCCAAGCATCTTACCTCTCTGTACATACCTGAGTTTAGTATAGTAAAGCCAAAGGCCCAAGTGGGAAACACTTATTTTAGCTTCTGTGCAAGCTGCGTTTGTGCTTAGGCGGAGGGCAGAGAACATGATGGAGTGAAGGGAAGCTGGTTTCATCCCACAGCATCCGAATACAGGTTCTTTAGAAAGAGGTGAAGTCAGTCTGAAAGGCCATCCTGTGGGGGATCTCTCCCCCTATGTTGGTATTCAGAGACGTTGCTTCTTTCTGCATGGATTCATACATGATATCTCAAAATTTCTGTCTTTCAAGAATAAGGATGAAAGGCCTTGACTGCCATCTTTAACTCAAGGGAGACTGAATTTGTTTGTATCTAAAAGCCATGAGGAGATGGGGTCTTGGGAATGATGTGCCTTGAAAGGAGATGGGGAACCCAGAATGAGGTGACGTAGGACGTGGGTGTTGCAGGAAGAATACACACACATGAACATTAAGAATGGCAGGGGCAGTAGAGCCCTGCGAGGAACTGCACAGTTTCTGAGAGGGGTGTGTCAGTCAGGGTTTTCCAGAGAAACAGAACCAAAAAGATATGTGTGTGTAAATATCAAGGGACTTATCATAAGAATTGGTTCATGCGACCATGGGGATTGGCAAGTCCAAGTTCCATAGGTCAAGCTGCAAGTTGGAAGCTCCAAGTGAAGGTGAGGTTGAAGTCCCCAGGAGAATCTGGCTGTCTGAAGTAGAGAAATTCTCCTTTCTAACTTCTTAAATCCTCAGTCCTGGCTTTAAGACCTCCTACTGATTAGATGAGGACAAGCCCCTCATTGGGGAGAGCATTCTTCTTTGTGATTGTAGATGCACTCAACTGACTGTAGATGAAAATGCATCTATTATATGTCCTTGCAGTAACAATGAGGCCAGTGCCTGCTTTACCATAACTCATAACTAGACACCATAACCTGGCCAAGTTGACCATCACCAGGGAGGACTGCAGGCCCACAGGCAGAAGTGCTAATTAGAGCCATGAGCAGAGTCACTTCAATTCATCTTTCCAGAAAAGTTTGGGCATAAAAAATGCCACAAGTGGGCAGCAAGAATGGCTTTGGGTGTGCCTCGGTTTTTTTTCCTTTTTTTAAGTCAATTTTGTTGATGTATATGCATGGAGCATATAGTCCATCCAAGGTGTACAGTAGTCAGTGGTATTTGTTATAATCATAGATAGATATAGATACAGATA
>JAKSZT010054515.1:6987910-7094033 GCA_026826555.1 Tolypeutes matacus
AGATATAGATATAGATATAGATATAGATATAGATATAGATATAGATATAGATATAGATAGATATCTGGAAAAACATATTGAAAAGCAGTTTTATCTGGAGAGCAGGGATGGCATTAGGGGCTGTGTTTGGTAAGGAGATTAATGTTTTTCTAAGTAATCCTTGATATGTATATATCTGAGAAAATGAAAATTAAAGCACAGAAAACATATAAGTAGCATTTGAACTGAATAGCAGTAATGGATTTGCAAGAAGAAAATAGATGCTCAAAATCCTAGGGGAAAGGTGGTAGGGAAATGGAAAGAGTTAACTCAGGCTTGGATATGGGAGTTATCTGAGACCCAAAAATACAACAGAGAAAGGAAGGAAGGAAGAAAGGGAGGGAGGGAGGGAGGAAGGGAAAAAGAAAGAGAAAGAAGAAGAGGTGCACTGGCTCTCTATGTCCCTGTAGATGCTGGGGTAAGGACAGAAGACTCTGTTTCTGAGAGAAAAGGAGGCTAGCATCTATGGTGAGCCCTCAGGTATCCAGCAGACTAAACAGCACAAAAGAGAAAGAAGAAACTCAACCAATGAAAATACACACGGGGTCTTCAAATCCTGGTTGATGCTGGTGTGAGGCCAGAAGCTGCTGTTGCAGAGTGCTGGATCAAAGGCCAGAGTCTATTCTGTGCCCTTAGGGATCTGCCAGGCAAAGAAAGATCTGCAAACAGAAGGAAAAAGAGAGACGGGGGGAAAAAAAAATTGCCAAAGAAGGTACACTAGCTCTTTATGTCCAAGTGTGGAGGCTGGTGGGAGGCTCGGAGCACTGCTGCCCAGAAGGCCAAAACTGAAGCCATCTTCTCCTCTGAACCCTCAGGGATGCCCCAGACTGAACTCAACACTCAACCCCAACTCTTAGAGGAGGTGGGTTCCTTTACCAGCCCTGGTTCTAGCTGGTCACTACCAGAATCAAGGCTGCATTGATCACTGTTTCCAGCTTTTACTTACAAAAGCTGACCTCTTGGCAGCCTCTCCCATCCTCTGGCAGTCCTGTAATTATTCTAAATGACTGTTCTGGTTCCAGGGTTACCACCTAGTTAACTCCAGTCTCTTTTACCAGCTCTTTCATTTTTCTAGTGGAAGGAGCGATTTGTAAAATGTCCTACTCCACCATTTTGCACCTGTGCCCTCTGGTCCAGTTCCTAATATGTCAGCAGCAATACTTAGTGTACACTTTTGAATAAATAAAAAGTTCTATTTCTTTTGAAAGGGGATGTGCTCATCTTTAGCAATAAGATGAGGAAAAATTTATATATGAAGCTTTCCAAAAATGCCATGAATTTTCATTATGATCCAGATAAACCCAGTGAAATAACTATATTGCCTTCTGCAGCAGTGTGTAAAGAATATTTGAACTGGGATATCATGATGATATTTCCTTTTAAAGTAAAAAGATATGTTTTTTATGCTTTTGGTATGATAGAGTTAGCTAGATTAAGATAAATCATGCCATTTGTCAGACATCCTCACTACACCAAATCATTCATGGTGTGTGAAACAATTTAAATGGTAGGAAAATATCTATAACCAATAATAGCAATAGACTATTTGATTTTATAGTCATTAATAAAAATGCTATTCAAATGTGCAGTATCAGTTCTCTGTCAATAACATAGCAAAAAAAGTGGAATTAATTTCAAGAGTATATTGATAAATTGAGAAAATGCAAGCAATAAAAATAGTTGTCCATTTCTATTTACTTCTGAGATACCACAACTATTGATCAGCGTGCAGCTAGAAACTTGTTTTAATCAATGGAACTTAAATGAACATCACATAACTAAAATTGAAAGCCTTTAAGGATCTTGCAGAATGTTTGTTATTTTCATTTGATGACAATTGCTTTTATGTAAACAAATAGTCACTTGATGACAATTGTTTTTATTTATTTATGTAAAGACAAACATTTTTAAACTACATTGCCACTGAAAATAACTAAAATTAACATGCATGTAAATTATATTGATATATTCTCCTCTAAAGCCAAAGAAATTGATTTTTAATATTAAAAATTTGAGTTTATATGCTTTTATCAAGCTTAACAATTCAGTAAAAGTAACCATAAACATTTTTTTGTGAATGTTTTTAACTAGCAGTAAAAAAATTGAAATTTTTACAAGTTCACTATATTCATTTTCTTATTTGATCTTTTGTTACATGCAATGAATATCATTCGGTAAATGAAAACTATTCATGATAAAAAATGACTTCAGACAAAATGATCTTTTGGGGGCTAAATAGAGGAAGCATATGTTGTCATTTAAGCTATCAGAGAACAATGAAAATGCATGCTGAATTTTTTTAAAAACTACTAATTTAAATGTATTTGAACTTACTAAAATACTAGCTTTCTATGCTTAGACTGAACATGTCATTTCCTGAGTTGTATGCATGTGTGCCACACTAGCTAACCAATCAATTTAAATTGACATTTTGTTAGAACTGTATTTGGGGAATAAAGGATGAACACTCTTTCATTGTTACTCATAAATCAATTCTATTCTGTGCACATAATGCAGAAAATCCTTTAGCTCGAGTTATTAAAATACAATCCTATCAAAATAGCTGAATATTTCTTTTCTTGCCCAATGTAAAGCAATCATGAAAAAGTGCACCCAAAGTACATACCAAGAATGTCATTCTAAGTGTAAATATCTGCCATAGTAATTGCTCTAAAAAAATACCATTTTACTACAAAAGAAGATATATATATAAAGGAAGTCTGTTTTATAATGAGAGGGGGTGGTTGGCTTATAGGAAATTTATATTTGGTGAATATGTATTTTTCATAGGGCTAATTTTTATCCTTAATGAATCAAATCAGTACTTGTGAAAAAAATCCAGAAAATGTATTTTATAGGGCTGATAGGATTTTCATTTATCTTGATGGCAGTAGTGTCTGCTCAACAAAAGGGTAATGTATGCTGGATCTTGACAAGTTGTTTGTGTTTTGACCTTATTATTGTAAGCTTAGACCCATCTAGTGCTTCATCTCCAGCACACCATTCCTTACTGAAAGGCATGCTTGGGCTTTATAGCCTTTAGCTTTATGTATAGCTGAGCTCCTCAGCTGGACTTCATAGCAGGTTGGTGTGGTAGTTTCAAATTATGCCCACATATTCTGTGATAATCTTTCCCTTCAAAAGGTAGAACTCATTTCCTCTCCCCTTAAGTGTGGGCTATACTAATGATTCACTTCTATCCAATAGAATATGCTAGAAGTGACAGTGTGTGACACCCAATATTCAAATAAAGACATTGTGGCTTCCTCCTTCCTCTTCTATTGAACTGATTGCTCTGGAGTACTAAGCTGCCATGCATTTCTTTCCAGAAGCTAAAAGGGCCATAAAACATTTTAATTCAGTTTACCTCCTTCATCACTAATTTGCTATTTGGACTATGTATTTTTGCTCTCTATATTTCTCACACTCATTAGATATCACTATTGTTATTGTTGCTTTATTAGATTTTTGTTGATTTATGCAGTCAATATTTATTTAGATTTACCTATGTGAAGTCTCTCTCCCTCTATTTTTCTACCTCTCTTTTTTCTGAAAATGTCTTTACTTCATCTTTGTTCTTGAAGGATATTTATGACAACTACAGAATTCAAGGATAGCAAGTATTTTTTTTTTTTACCACACTAAAGTTTCATTTGATTGCCTTTTGGTTTCCTTTTCTGTATTTATGTTGTGATGTCCATTGTTATTCTAATTTTAGCTCCTTTGCAAGTCATAACTTTGTTTGTTAGGTGCCCCCCAATTTTTCTTTTTGTCTTTGGTCTCAAATAGTTTTTCTATGCTATGCCTAAAAACAGTTTACTCTACATTCATCCTACTTTGGGTTCCATTCTTGAATTTTTGATGTTCTGGTTCTCGAATTTCAGGCATTTTCTCTTCAAATATTGCTTTTGCCTCATACTTTTTTCTCCCTTCTTCATGTTAAAGTCCAGATATTTTATACGGACTTTATGGACCGTGTATCTTCTAGTTTACACGGTCTTTTAATTGTATCCATTTATTCTTAACCTTAATTATAATATTTTTATCCCAAGTCAAACATTTTCATTCTATTTTTCTTAATGTGCCTATTGGTAATTTTTATGTAAGCAAATCCATTGATTTTATAGAGCTATCACCCTATTTTGTACCAAATAAACCTAAGGCCAATAATTTAGAAAGATATTCACCTAAATTTTTCATTTAAAATTTTTGTTTTTAACATTTAATTCTCTAAACTTTCTGAAACATATTTTTATGTAATGTAAAGTAGGGGACGCATTTCATTTCTTTCTATATAGATAATTATGCTTTACTTTCGTTTATTGACTAGCCCTATTTTTCTCCCTAATCTGGCATGCTGATTTTATTATATATCAACTTTTCATTTATGCAGTTGTCTGTTTCTGGGCTCACTATTCCATTTCATCAATCACTTAATCTACATCATTTCAGAAAAACACTGTATCAATTCTTATGGACCCATAATAAGTCCAGATATCTTACTGGTAAAATTTGCACTTATTATATTCTCCTTCTGATGGCATTTTTCTGCTCTTGATCCTTTATACAATTACATAAATCTTTAAAATTCTTTAAAATAATAGAATAATTTGTAGGCAATTCCAGCCTTTAGCCTTTACAATATTAAACTCTTCTTTCCATGTCTTACAATGCCTTTCAAAAATATTTGGCAATCTATTTCAGTATTTATTTTGCTATTTATAAAATAGATGTAAAATAAAAAATATTTTGTCATTATTGTAAAATAAATATTTGATATAGAGATAAATCGACATCTGATGTTTCTTTGTTTTCTTTTGAACAATTATATGCCTCAGAAATGTTCTTATTGTGAGTCTAGAACCTCATATTCCACAGTAGATACTGGCTACTTTGAGAACTATATAAGGGAAAGACTAAGCTATACATTTATCTCTCTTAGTCCAGAGGAGTTCAGAGAGCAGTATAGGGATTCACCCTAAAGGGAAAAACTGCCTCAGCCACTAAAAAGAGAGTTGTTTTGTTATTGTCGTTATTGTTTTGTTTGTTTTTTATCCCACTGAGCAATTTCTTAAGTCAGGACTTAGAGCACCTTAGGGAAAAGCAGCATTGGTTAGATTCTTTCCTTAACTTTTAATCCTTTGGCCTAGATTCGGGGGGATGGAAGACTGCTTCCCAAAGGCAGGTATATTTCTATCCATTTCTTTCCACAGATCTTCACAAAAGCAAAGCTTCTGCACTGTCCTTTTTTTTCACCCCCATGAATACTATTAAAATTGTATTTTACCTAATGTAAACTGTCTGTTGATTACCTTTGCCAATTTTTAAATTCATATGCTTTTTTAAAAATACATTGCTTTTTAGAGGAGTTTACATTTACGGAAGTTACCATATACTTTTTTATTAGAGAGATTCTAGGTTTACAGAAAAATCATGCAGAAAATATTCATGTATTTTTTAACAAAACGTTTTAAATTGTTTTCTACCAAGCAATATCAGAGTAGTTCCTTTGTACCCCTTTTTGAAAATAGGAATTTAGTATTTTTGTTCTTTTCCCTCTCTACATTCTTCTTAGTTAAATTTAGTCTGTAGTGGGTGGCAGAACACTGTATTTTCTGAAATTTAAATGCTCCTTATTTAAGATATTATTCATCTTTTTCATTAGTTTTATCAAAATGGCTTAAGTATAATTTAGACATACTATCAGCATTTATTTTTTGAATTTCACTTATTTATACATTTTTTTAGCATCCACACAAATTTTTTGAGAACTACTTATTTGCCAATTGTATTGTTAAAAGTTTAGGATTAAAGAAATGCAAATTTTAGTCTCTTCCTTAAAACTTTGCACTCTAGATGTGGGACACCCCATGCAAAAACATATGGTTGCTCTATTTGTGCAGAGTTCAGTGGAAGTGAAGTCAGGGGAAGTCAGGGGAAGTTGGGGGATGATGGATTCCTCTAGGTTCTTGGCTATGTTACATAAAAGAATTTAAGAACATGCCCGTTTAGTTAGGCCAGTAGTTTATCAAGAAATAGGAGAACAGAATTATGTGCCTGAACCTGCATTTGCGGGCTTCTCTGGGCAGAGGGAGCGTTTTGGGCTTGTGGGGCTATCTTTATTAAACTATTACTTACTCCTCCCTTTCATAATGTTGGGGGAGGGGCCCCAGCTATTTGCTGTTCTGATTGATTACCCCACCCACCAGTTTCCCAGGGAGCCAATGGTGAGGCCCTTTGAGGGTATCTGGGGCTCTCCCTTCACCCCAAATGAGATCTCATTCCAATCTCATTCCAAACGGGGTTCTCTTGGGGTCTTTCTGGCAGCCTTGTTGATGGTAGTCTTTTCCTCAGGTGGTTTCCAGGCAGGGTTCCATGGCCACATGTTTTGTGGCCATGTTTTTCTGTCAGGTCTTACCTGTCTTCCCTTTTCCTAAATTAGTTTACCTCAGAAGCATGAAGGAAGGAGTGTAATTCTTCCTGAAACTATTTTAAAAAATCGTCTGAGGAAATAATAATTTGGAGGACAAATAAAATACTTTAAAGAATGGGGGTGTGGGGTGGAGCAAGGATCATCCCAAGAGGAAAATGTAGGAGAATAAAGACACAGAGGCAGGACGAGATCTAATCTGATGTTGTTTTCTTTGTTTGTTTATGTTTTGTTTTGTTTTTTAATTATCCACTTTTTCTATATCAAGGTGTTTTTTTTTAAACCCATGTAATTAGTGATTTGGTGAAAGGCTCTATGTATTTAATAAACAAACTCCTGGATTATATATTTACTGAAAATATTTCCTCATTGCTCTTATAAATTATAAACAACTTCACATATAATTTTTGGAAATTTTCCTTCAAAATTCTCAGCTGAGACCCATTTTATTTTGATTATTTGCTTCATCCTTTAGCACTTTTCAAAATGCCACATAATATCTTTACATTAATTTTATGTGACTATCCTATGCAATATCATGGTCCATGTTTGTTTTTGTTATGTGTTGTGCTTTTGTTTTATGCTTTGTTGTGTGGCTCAAGCTTGCTTTTCTTATGTCTAAAATGGATTTATTTTGCTTTCGATCATTTCTGTATTCTAACTATCTCTTATCTTTATTGGAACTCAGACCAATCACCCATTGGTTCCAAGTGAACTTGCTTCTGTTACTGTATTTCTTGTTATTTTTTATCATTTCCTTTGGATTCTCGTGAAGAGTCCAGTTTCTGGTCAAAAACAGAGGCAATAACAGAGTCTAACCTGGCAGGCTCCATGGGAAAAGTGGTCCTCCCTGCACCATGCCTGGCACAGAGCTGGTGCACTGTAGTTTCTTAGAAGAGGGCTGACTTCAAGGACTCAGGCCCAAGCAGCCAGCCCTGCTGTCACATACCTACATTCTTAGCCTGAGGCCTTGCCCAGGGGCCTCTACTGAGATCTCCTTATCAGCAAGATGGAGAGGAAACTTGAAAACACTTTTCTCTACTCTGATCAGTACTCAGTACTTTGCCACCCTCTTCCTTTCCCTCCTGCCTCCGGGTCCACAAAATGGCAGGGGTCCTTTTTGTTTGGGGCTCCCTCAGTGGTGAGATGATTCCCCGGGTCTGTGCTGATTCATCTGACCTCGCCAGTGGTGCCATTCCATGGCGGGGAAAAAATGGAAGAGAAAGGGAGGCAGTGCTTTCCTTGGGTTAGCCTCATGTTTACACTATCTCTGTAAGTAATTAAAAGCTTGACTATTACTCTCATTTTGTCTCATTGTCTGAGTTAGCTACTTTCAATACCTGGCAGCTGAGCTCACTCAGCTAAGCTCTTTCAATTGCCTTCACTGTTTGACCACTATTTTAATACTTATATTGAAGATTTTATGCCCACTGCAATTTCGGCTTTGTTGTGTTACCTCCTTATTTCTAACATTTGCCTTCCCACAGTCACTTTATGTTTAATAAAGAGTTGCTTTCTCGAAGATTTTATAATATACAAAGATATATAATACATGGAGATGTCATTTTCTAAAAATAGTCTATAAGATGACTTTACTCCTACATCTTTCTGGTTACTTGGTTTAGTTTTAAATGTAAAACTTAGAATTCTGTTGCATTTACTTTTACCCACTTGATATAGACCACAGGAGTCTGACCTACATTTAAACATGTTCATGTGTTTCAAGTATTGAAATATCCCAGTCTCTACCCTAATTATAGTATAATTATATACTATATAAAGGATTCCCCGTAAAAATATCACCCCCAATGGCTACTTCTCCCCTACCCCCTAAAATCCGGAGATTGGAATTGAAATAAAGCTATGTTTAAGTCTAACTTAACTTTAGGTGAAATCTCCCAATATTCTCAATTTCTATCCTTTTTTTCCCATGCCATTAGAGTTTGAGACTCCTCATATTTTTCATAGTACTGTTGCTAATGCTATTTCTTCTTTACATTCTAAAAAAATCTATAGACTGCAAAAAACAATTCCTGATGCTCTGATGAAATATTATCTTTCCCTATTTCAGTGCTACTTGTTAAAAGTATATGCTTTTTTTTTTTAACTCCCTTGTCTTATCGCTTAACAAGAGCAGGTTCAACTTGGTAGCAACTACATTTTTGCAGAACGGTCAAACACTGATGGGAATATAGTAGATACTATCAAAATGAAAAAAAAAAAACTTACTGAACAGAAGGATGAATGCATTTCCTCCATAAAATGCTGGTCTGTGTCTATGCTGAGCTTCTAGGTCTGAAAGCACATAAAATGCACTCATGAAAGTTAATTCTATATTTAAAAGATAGTTTTAGAAAGCACGTTAGTTCCACTTAGCAAGTAAAATAAAAAACAGCATAAATCCTTGCCATAAAACTTTAGTTTGTTTTAGATATTAACTGTATAAAGATTTTCTAACCTAACCACATGCATTAATGGACTTTTCAATTCTATTTTCATATTCCTCTATTCAATTGAATTGAAGAAGAAAACTAATTTTAACTCTAGCAAATCTTGAAAACATGTATTATTCCATGTATTGCCAGTTAGAAAATTATTTAATTAAGACAATTTTGTTCCTTTCCTCCCCTCAAAATGCAAAGTTACTTTTCACATACTGGCAAGAAGGAAATTTTTTTTAAACATTCAAATTGATAAACACAGGATTATTACTAATTATAACACCTTCTTAGGTCACTGCCTTTTATGTTTATTATCAAAAGCTGAATACAATCTCGTCGACTTTTATTTTATTGGACATTTTTCATCTGAAGCACATATCAACATGTAAATATACCTTCTTGTTCTGGAAAAGTTGTACAGTAAATACAACTGCTCTGACCTTTTCAATATTCTCATTTTGACTCACTGTCTGTTCCAATCATAGATTCCTGGGATTGTAAACAGGAAAAGGTGGGCATGGCATGTGAATCAAATTACAGAATACTGCAAAGGTCATGATAGGATGGTTTTAACCTCACATCACAAAAGAGAGAGAAAAAAAGATTTTTAGATGTTTGAAATATGAGAAATTTGATCTTTATGTATGCTTTTAACAATAGTAAAAGCCAATGATAAGTATTTTTGTTTATCACAGTTTTAAAATTTTTGTTGGACTACATTTGAAGTATCTAAGCATATTCTCACTGCAAATTCAATATATCACTAATAATTAACATATCAAATCATCTTGAGCAGAAAACATTTAGTATATTAGTGCAAATAATAATTAACAAAATGATAACCACATAATAGTATGAATTTGCTTCTCTCCTTTCCATGCTGAATATAGCTTAAAATATTGCCTTGTAAGCCCAGAAGGAAGACAATCTTTCCTTGGTTTATTTGGCCTTGCTGAAATTTTCCCCTTGCTACATAAGGCTCAGGGGATTGATACTTTCATATTGTTATTTTTTTCATAGGTGGTGTATTAGTTTACCTGCTGCTAAAACAAATACTATGCAACGGGCTGGCATAAAAAATGGAGAGTCATTGGCTCATAGTTTTGAGGTTAGGAGAATTCCCAAAATGTAAGCATCAGTAAGACAATGTTCTTTCCTGGAAGACTGGCATTCTGGGATCCTTGGAACTCCATGGCTTTTCCACCACATGGCAATGTCCTCTCCGTTCTCTTCTGGGTTTCATTGACTTCTGGCTTTTTGCTTCTCCTGTTCCTCCTTCTGTGTCCAATTTCCTTTGCATTTAAGAACTTCAGCCATATTGGATTAATGCCCACCCTCATTCAGTCTAGGCACAACTTACCTAATAACATTTTCAAAGGTCCTATTTACAAATGAGTTCACACCCACAGGAGCAGGAATTAGAACCTGAATGTACCGTTTGTGGCAGACAAGATTCAATTCCCAACAGATAGCTAGTTTCTAAAAGATTAAATGTACTTTTAAAAAAAAGTACACATTAATTACAGGTAAAGCTTTCTCAACCATCAAATTTTGAATATCCAAATTTTAAATGATTCTTATCTCTTCAATAAAACAAATCTGGATTCCATTACTTTGTCTTTAACTGAAATTACTACATGTACTTCAAAATAACTGAACAGCATTTTACAGTGCCTTACAATTCAGATTTTTATTGTGTAGACATCTGTTTTCACTAATTATTTCACCTCATTTATTAAAGTTTACAATTCTTTAGAAAAGTATGCATATTTTAGGAACTTTTACTATTTCAGTCATGGCCATCAAATTTTCACTATACTGCTTTTGTTTCTAAATCTTTAAAGAGAAATAGAAATATTTAGAGAAGATTGTATTTAATAAAAGCATAAAATAGTTAACACTACAAGAGAAAAATCACAAATTTAATATCATAGGAAAAGGCCTTTGGAATTTCATTAACCTGGACTTCAGTATGTACTCTTCCATTTTTTGGCAATTTGATAAATTATCAGTTTCAACAAATTTGTAGTGACTATAACATCCTCATTTAACTTATTTTAGTGAAATGTTAAGCTTTTCTCTATTAGTTACAAGTATTTAGAAATCTGATGCTATTTTCAAGGGAAAAGTTTTATATATTAAAAGCAAATAAGCTTAGGGTAAGCATAATTAATTTTTCACATGAATTCAAGTCTTCTTTTGACTCTGATTCAGGTATGGCCACCTGTTGCATATCTAAAATTAAGAATTTTGATTTCCCCTTTTCCAAAAAGAATCTCTGATTTTCATAGACTTTCTACTGCCTATTGTATTTGCTTTTCATTATATCATATATCTTTTATTTTCTGCTATCTCCTCCTTTAAATTCTTAAGGATGCTTCATTTCTTTCATTTATATTACTCCCGTCACTACCACCTTCCACTTCTAACGTAAACTGTATTCCACTCTTAGATTAATCTTTCTACTGAAAAATTTGTTTATCCTATTTTCACATTAAAAACCCATCATCTCCCCATTTCCAGTGGAATAAAGTCCAAATTCTTCAAAGAAAAGTCTAAAGTGCTCTTTCTTCAGTTTCTTGTCAATTCAAAAAAAAAAATTTTTTTTTTGGCCTCCCACTCATTCAAGAGATCTCACGTCTCTTCACTGTGCCAGTGAAGTAGAGTCAAACTCTACAGGGTTTTCTTTCCCTGTTGTGGAAGTTTGAAATTCTTTTATGAATCCCAAAAAGAGAAATTCTTTTATGAATCCCAAAAAGAGAATGATCGTATCTGTGAACTAAATTCATTCCTGTAGGTGTGAGATCCTTTCAAATTGGAATGTGTTAATGAGGTGTGACATAGGTTGAGTCTCTACCCTCTTGCTAGGTCTGATATAAACAGAGACAATTTGATACTGCCATGTAAGAGAAAGGAGAGGCTCAAAGAGCTGAGGCCCAGGGAGAGATAAGCCATATGTTTGATATTTTGCAGCTGAACTAAGGGAAAAAGTACAGCAGCCAAGCCTGAGAAAGGCCTGGTAAGAGACAAGCCCTATGCCTGGTTGCCCACAGCTGAGCTCCTGGAGATGGTATGGCCTGGAGGAGAAGGAGAGACAAGACCATCTTGCTTCAACATGAGGCAACTGACTTGTGTGAGAAAGCACCTCTTATGGTGACTTGAGTTGGACTTTTCACAGCCTTGGAATGGTAAGCATTTACCCCAAATAAATATCCTTTATAAAAACCAACCCATTTCTGGAACTTTGTATCGGCAGCCCTTTGGCAAACTAAAACACCAGTCAATTCAACTTGTATCTTCAATATTTTCTTATGCAAAGCTATGCTCTATCTAAATTGAACTACTCACATTTCTTCACATTGTATTAATTTCTTGCCTGTTTTGTCCTATATTAATCACTGTAGCTACAATTTGTTCTGATATTTAAATTGTTCCAGTAAAAAGCAAGTTCTTAATTTTAATCTGTTCCTGTGAGTGTGCACCCATTGTAAATTGGGCCTTTTGAAGATAATCTTTTGAGTTAACCTGTGTCCCAAATAATCCTGAAGAGAAAGGAGAGGCCATTGCCATGTGATGGGGAAGCCAAGGAAGCCCAAAAATTGCTGGGCACCCAGAACACTACAGCTCTGATACCAAGAGCCAAAAAATTCCTGTTGTTAAGCCAACCCATTGTGTGGTATTTGTCATAGTAACAGGGAAACTAAGATACTAATTTTTTGTAAAACTTTCCCTAATTCCACATCAAGGTGTGAATTTTCCCTTCTCTCAACTATCTTCATGATTTACCTGTATTTCCCTTCTCTTTAATTCGTATTAAAATTATATGCAGAGGAGGGGGCCAACATGGTGTTAGTGTAGGAGGGCACACACTGCAAGCTCCCAAAGCAAGGCGGATTGTGGACGGGGTCCTGCCCAGGGGTCTGTGCTGTGCACGCATGGAGTGAGAAGCTTGGGACATCTATCTGCGCGGATCAACGGTGTGGACGGAATGGTAAAGATTCATGAGTTTTAAGGCTGCCGGTGGTGGTTGGCAAAGATGGCTGAGCCCGCGGCTAGGGAGGAAAAAATAAATAAAATGGCCACTTGGAGCCGCAAGCAGGGCGAGAAAGTATTATTTTCTGGGGATCTGGCTGCCTGGCACCCCTTGGATCTTGTGTGAACAGAAGAGCCGAGCTAATCGGCACCTGGTGAACTGGAGGGGAGATTCTGGTTGGGGGACGGAGCTAATTTCCTTAGCGGCCCAGGGATAAGACCCAGGCAGCTGCAGAGCCAGGAAGAAGAGACACTCCCCAAAAGAGGAAGGGTTCTGTTGGAGGACAGGGAAGGGTATTTTTTACTTTTATTTTTCGACATTGATCTGGTTGCCTGCACCACCCCATAGCTTTGGGGAGCAGATAAGCCAACCTGAAGCAGCATCAGGCTCAGAGCAGCCACGAATCTGCACTCAAACTGATTTACTTAGCAACCCGGTGACGCTGGTGCTCGGCTCCATAAAGGGCAGCATCAGCTGTCTTTATCACTCTGCACTGACTAACATCAGAGCTACAGCAACCCTGGGGAGTCCAGGAAGTGGGACGTGCTTGATTAATTTCCACGGGCCCACCTAGGGTCCCTTCCGTAAGGGGGTTGGTCTAGAGGAGGAGGAATTATTTTGGGTCCTGTATTTCACTAAAAAAATAAAACTTAGAAAAAAAAAGTGAGGTCACTTCAATAAATGAAAAATAAATTCTTTTTAATTTAGTTTAATAGCTAAAAGCTGCTTCAGGACCTGCGTATAGAACCCTGTGGGGTAATTGATTGATAAACACAAGGAGGCAGAGAGCACGTGGACCCTAGGGGAATCATTGACCCCCCTTAGCTTGGTTTGACTGCTTGCCTGTGTGGATCTTTGGTTTCTCTCTGTTTCTTTCTGGTCTCTTGCTTTTCTTTCCTCTTTCCTCCCCCCTTTCTTTTTTCTTCCTTTTTTTTTTTTTAATTAAGTGCTGCTAGCTTGTCGCTTCTTTGCTGTGCTTCTTTTTCAGTAATTTCCCACTCGCTGTCTATATTGATTCTGTATTACAAACTATCGCTTATCCTTCCTGCATTTTTCTGCCTTCTGTTTTCTGTTCTGGCTCTTAGATACAACATTTTTTCATAGGCCCACAACTTAAGTGTGTCAATTTCTATTCCATCTATTTTGTTTTCTTCTTTTTTTTATTAGAATTAACTTCTTCCATTCAAACCTTTCTTTACTATTTCTCTCCCTCCTCATATTTCTAGACTTCTAAATCACTATATATATATATATTCCTCCATTTGTTTTCCCAGTCCATTGTAGGAACTCCACTTTTTTTCCTATTACTCTACACTGCTTACACATGTTAAATATTCATCTCATTAAGTCTCATTTGGTCCCTCTTCTAACTTTTATCAATATTACTATTATCCTTCTGCCTTCCTTACATCTTTTGATTCCTCTGGCCCTAATCTTTTGCCTTCAAGGGAACATAGAAAGAAGCAAGGAAAGAAAAAGTGCCAAAGAGACAACTTAACTCACACACAGAACCCCCAGATAAATAAAACATAAGAGCATAGAGAAAAGCTAATCAACTGAACAAACCCATCAAGATAATATGATGACCAGAGGGCAACAAAAAAATACAAATGGCTCTGAAACAGGAAAACATGGACCAGTCCAATGAACAAAATAAAAACCAGGAAGCGATGCAGAACATCAAACAACTAATCAAAGCTATCCAAACAAATATCATGGACCAACTTAAAGAAGTAAAGGAAGAGATTAAGGATATAAACAAGACACTGGGAGAACATACTGAACAAATAGCAAACATGCCTAAAAATAAATGAAAAATAAATTCTTTTTAATTTAGTTTAATAGCTAAAAGCTGCTTCAGGACCTGCGTATAGAACCCTGTGGGGAAATTCATTGATAAACACAAGGAGGCAGAGAGCATGATGTTCTCTATTGTTATTGTTCATGATGGTGAACAATGGCACAAGCCAAGAAATGAAAAAGATGCTGGACTCACATAACAGCAGATTTGAACAGGCAGAGGAAAGAATTAGTGATATGGAAGACAATACAGCTGAAATCAAAGAGATAGTAGAACAGATAGACAAAAAGATAGAAAAAATCCAGCATGGACTCAGGGAATTAACCGATAATGCAAGACGCACAAACATACGCATTATGGGCATCCAGAAGGAGAAGAGAAGGGAAAGGAAACAGAAGGAGTGTTGAAGGAAATAATGGCTGAAAACTTCCCAACTCTATTGAGAGAGATGGATATGCAGATCCAGGAAGCACAGCGCACCCCAAATAGTATAAATCCCAACAGGCCAACTCCAAGACATATACTTGTCAAATGTCCAATGCTCAAGACAAAGAGAAAATACTCAAGGCAGCAAGAGAAAAGAGAACCATCACATACAAGGGAAACACAATAAGATTAAATGCTGATTTCTCAGCTGAAACCATGGAGGCAAGAAGACAGTGTTATGACATAGTCAAAACACTAAAAGAAAAAAACTTCCAGCCACGAATTCTCTATCCAGCAAAACTGGCATTCAAAAATGATGGAGAGTTCAAAATATTCACAGATAAACAGAAATTGAAAGAGTATGTCAATAAGAAACCAGCACTTCAAGAAATACTAAGGAATCTCTACAAGTTGAAAGGAAAAAACAAGGGAGAGAGAGTTGGAGGAGAGTTTAAAAACAACTGAAAAGACAAAAAGAGAAACAAAACAACATATGACATACATTAACCCAAAGAAAAAATGGCTGAAGTAAGAAATTCGTTACGAGTAATAACACTGAATGTTAATGGATTAAATTCACCAATCAAAAGACACAGATTGGCAGAATGGATAAGAAAATATGATCCATCTATATGCTGTCTACAAGAAACCCACCTTCGACCCAGGGATTCAAAGAGGCTGAAAGTGAATGGCTGGAAAACCATTTTACAAGCTAACAATAGCCAAAAAAGGTCAGGAGCAGCTATTCTAATATCAGACAAAATACACTTTAAATGCAAAACTATTGTAATAGACAAAGATGGACACTACATATTAGTAAAAGGAATAATCTCTCAAGAAGAGAGAACAATCATCAACATTTACACACCTAATCGGGGTGCTTCAAAATACGTGCAGCAAACTCTGGAAAAACTAAGAGGAGAAATAAATTCCTCTACAATTATAGCAGGGGACTTCAACACACCACTATCATCATTAGACAGAACATCTAGACAGAGAATCAATAAAGAATCTAAGGCACTCAACAATACATTAGAAGACCTGGACTTAATAGACATATACAGAACACTACACCCAAATACAGTGGGATTTACATTCTTCTCGAGTGCACATGGAACATACTCCAAAATAGACCACATGCTAGGCCACAGAACAACACTCAATGAATTCAGAAAGATTGAGATTATACAAAGTAATTTCTCTGACCACAACGGAATGAAGTTGGAAATCCCTTAGGGCCAGAGAAACAGGTTAGGCACAAGGATATGGAAGTTAAACAACACACTCTTAGACAAACAGTGGGTAACAGAGGAAATCTCAAAAGAAATCAGTAACTACCTTGAAACTAATGAAAATGACAACACAACATATCAAAACCTATGGGATGCAGTGAAAGCAGTCCTGAGAGGGAAGTTCATAGCCATAAATTCATATATTAAAAAAGAAGAAAGAGCTAAAATTGAAGACCTAACTGCTCACTTGGAAGAATTGGAAAAAGAACAACAAACTAAACCAAAAGGAAGTAGAAAGAAGGAAATATCAAAGATTAGAGCAGACCTAAATGAAATAGAGAATAAGAAAATACTGGAAGCAATAAACAAAACCAAAAGATAGTTCTTCGAGAATATCAATAAAATTGACAAACCCTTAGCCAGACTAACAATGAAAAAGAGAGAATAGATGCAAATACATAAAATAAGGAATGAGCAAGGTTATATAACTACTGACAGGAGACAAGAGGCCCCAAATTGCCAAAGACATATTGAAAAAAAAAAAATGAAGTTGGAGGTATCACACTACCTCACTTTAAAACATACTACAAAGCTACAATGATCAAAACTGCTTGGTATTGGCACAAGGATAGACCTACTGACCAATGGAACTGAATTGAGAGTTTTGATATAGATCCTTGCATGTACAGTCATCTGATATTTGACCAGGCCACGAAGCCCACTCAGTTGGGAGAGAATGGCCTCTTTAACAAGTGGTGCTTGTAGAACTGGATATCCATATCCAAAAGAATGAGAGAAGAATACCTTCTCACACCTTATACAAAAATCAACTCAAGATGGATCAAAGATCTAAATATAAGAGCCAAAACCATAAAGAGCTTGGAAGATAATGTAGGGAAGCATCTACAGGACCTTGTAATAGGAAATGGTTTCATGAAATTCACAGCCAAAGCACGAGCAGAAAGAGAAAAAAGGATAAATGGGATCTCATCAAAATTAAAAACTTCTGCACCTCAAAGGATGTTATTAAGAAGATAAAAAGGCAGCCTACCCAATGGGAGAAAATATTTGGCAACCATATATCTGATAGGAGCCTAATATCCTGCATATATAAAGAAATCCTACACCTTGAAAATAAAAAAGACAAACAACCCATTTAAAAAATGGGCAAGTGACCTGAAAAGACACTTCTCCAAGGAAGAAATACAAATGGCTAAAAAGCACATGAAAAAATGCTCAACATCGCTTGCTATCAGGGAAATGCAAATCAAAACTACAATGAGATACCATCTTACACCCATCAGAATGGCAGCTATTAAAAAAACAGAAGACACTAAATGTTGGAGAGGATGTGGACGAATAGGAACCTTCATCCACTGCTGGTGGACTGTGGTATGGTCCAGCCACTGTGGAGGACAGTTTGGCAGTTCCTCAGAAAACTAACAGTAGATCTTCCATATGATCCAGCAATTCCACTGCTGGGTATATACCCAGAAGAACTGAAAGCAAAGACACAAACAGATTTATGCACACCAATGTTCATAGCGGCATTGTTCACCATTGCCAAAAGTTAGAATCAGCCCCAGTGCCCATCAACAGACAAATGGATAAGCAAAATGTGGTACATACACACAATGGAATATTACTCAGCTGTAAGAATGAACAAAGTGCTAACACATGGAATAACGTGGTTTAATCTTGAAAACCTTATGTTGAGTGAAGCAAGCCAGGCACTGAAGGATGAACAGTATATGACCTCACTGATCTGAACTGAGGAAAGTGAGCAGTCTCTGAGAACCATTGTCTGAAAGTTAGGTTAACAAGGGAGAGTAAGAGAAGAGCAGGCTTTGAGCCATCACCCATATGGACATAATCTATGGTAAAGGGATAGAGTATGGTGGCATGTTGGGTGATGGGGCAGATGGGTGGTGGTGTTCCTGGGTTTTGTGGTGCAGCACTGGTGGGTGGGTGGATTAGGAAGGGCAGGTTCAAATTCCCAGGGCATGTAACTGTGAATCTTGACATTCCATGGGTCAGGATAGGGTGGTATCATGAGCCCTGGGTGGCTGCGGGGAGGGGAACAGTTAAGATCTAATGGGGTGTTTGGTGGTCATGGGTAAGGTTTTTCTTTACCTTACAGTAATGGACATAGGACATGGTAAATATCATCAAAATTATTAAACTGTATCATCTAAATTGTAAACTATACTGTAAATCATTGTCAATGTTTAGTTGCTATATTTTGCTATCTGTATAACAGTTATAACAATGCTAACATCCAAAAAAAAAAGGGGGTGCAGTTTAATATGGGGTGGGGATGGGGGGGTGGCTTGGTATCTGGGAGTCTCCGACACTCCGTGTGTGACTTTGCTGTGACCTAAAACTTCTTTGAAAATTATATGAAAAATTGGGAGACAATGGGGATTGGTGTCATGGCACACTGGACATCCGATAACACAGTGATAAAAGGAAGGGAAAAATACAAGAAGAAATATATATATATATATATATTTTTTAAAGGCATTTCTTTTGCTTTTTTCTCCATTTTTTTTGAAAGTCCCAATCCACTAATTATATTTTGTTTTGTTTTGTTTTTTGTTTGATTATTTGTTTTTTTTTTTTTGCTTGTTTTTTTTTTTCCCTGAGTTTCCTTATGTTTGTCTCTTCCATGTAAGCTTATCATAGTTGTTTCTTTTTCCTAGTAAGTGTATTTGATTATTTTATGGACTACATGTTCATGGAGGATTAGGATCACAGAAGGGTTACAATGGTTACTGCAGGGGATTATTGGTGGGGGGTGTCTAGGAGAGGGGTTTTATGGGAATTAGTTCATCCAAATATACATGAAAGATATACAAAATTGTTCAAAAGATCAAAAGATGGGGCATGGTCACGATGGGTAGACAATCACACAATAAATGAGGGAATCTGAATTCCTAGCATGGAGAGCTCTGCCACAGTCTCCAAGGGAGCAGCAACAGTCCTCTGAGTGCAGGGACAGTGTCTGACAAATGAGGATGACCCACTGATTTGTTCTTTTTATTGATGACTACCCTTGTGAGCCTTTGCTCTTGTAACTGAGACTTAGCCTGCAGTTGTGGGGTGCCTAAGGGTTGCCACCTGAGAGCCTCCTTGTTGCTCAAATGTGGCCTCTCTCTAAGCCAAACTCAGCATATGATTGCATTACCTTCCCCCCAACGTGGGACATGACTCCCGGGGATGAGCCTCCCTGGCAATGAGGGATTAAGACCAAGTGCTAACTGGCAACACAACTGGAAAAAGACCTTGAATAAAAGGGGGAAAATGTAAAGACAAATGAGTTCAAGTGGCTAAGAGACTTCAAAGAGAGTCGGGAGGTCATCCCAGAGGTAACGCTCATGCACACCTCACTAGGAGCTCATAGAACATCTAAGTGCCTATCGTCCCACACAGAGGGGCTCTTGAGAGCTCTGGAGACACCCAGGTCCTATATAAGGGGGGATAGCCCCAGAGACTGACGCCTTATCAGTGGGCTCTATTTTGGAATCTGTGCTCCTGAGAGTGACAGAATTGGACTCAAATAAGTCCACCCTGCACATGGTTCATCAGTCCCTTCTATTCAAACCTATATGTGATGCTGGAGATTTAGGTATGCTTCCAGAGACTGCAGCCTCCCGCCTACCTATGTGCCAGGTGTGTGGAATCTCGGTGGAGCTGCAACTCCTACCCTACAGCTCAATGGACTCATCCAAGTCACCTGGCGAGGAGACAACGATGGGCAATGGCCATCCCAGGGAATGGAGAGGGCCTGCATCTGCAGGCAGGATCATCCCACCCACCATATCCATGGGATATAAGCCCTCTCTCACTTGGAGGTGGAGTGGACATCACCATCCCAGTCCCCTCAGGATTGGGGGAAGAACTATGAACTAGAGTGGACTTGATGGTATTCTGTTGTTCATATATGGTGATTCTAGCAATGGAAGAAATTATAACAATGAGGTGGAGCCAGTGGCCACTTGACACTTTTGGGGCAGGGTGGGGATGAGCAGTTGAAATACAGGGGCTTCTTTGGGATTTGGAGGTTGTCCTGAGTACCATTGTGGCAACGGATGTAGGCCATTTTAAATCAGCACACACCACTCAGAACTGTGTGGGAGAGAGTGTGATCTACGATGTGAACTGTGGTCTATGGTTGGTGGCAAGGCCCCAGGATGTGTTAGTCCATTGAGGGTGGTGGGCCACACTTGTGGGAGATGTTTGTGTGGGATGTGGTGGGAGGTGTGGGAGGTGGGCAACATGGGAACCCCAGTGGGTTCTGTGTAATATTTTAGGTAATCTGAGCACCTCTTAAAATATATTTATATATATATAAATAACATTTTTGTAAGCAAATGCACATATATGTATATATATTTATATATCATTTTACAATTATTGGTATGTATTGTGAAAATTTTGATTTTTACCCACAATAAAAAATAAATAAATTAAAAATTAAAAATAAATAAATAAAAGGACAGTGGCAACATAGCATAACCTCTTTAAAAAAAAATCCTTATCTCATTAACTACATTTTCCTTCAGCTTTTTTTTATTGATTAAGGTGATTTCTTTGAACATCTTTATTCAGTTGATTAAAATCCTGTGTCTCATCTCGCAAAAAAATAAATAAAATAAAAAAAAAATTATATGCAATGCAATTTTTCCCCCATATTGAAATGTAACCTTCTTTTTTTAAAGCAGTTTTATTGAGATATATTCACATACCATACCTTCTATCTAAAGTGCACAATGGATTTTAATATAATCACAGTATTGTGCTTTCATCATCACAAAAAATTTTAGAACTATTTCATTACTCCAAAAAGAAAAACTCCACATCCCTTGGCAGCCACATCTCAGTCCCTCTGTCCTTCCTCAGCCCAACATAACCACTAATCTAATTCCATCTTTATAAACAGATTTATAATTACATTTTATATAAATGGGATCATACAATATGTAGTACTTTGTGTCTGGTTTCTTTCTCTTAGCATAATGTTGCTGTTGCTGTTTTTGTTTTGCCTGATATTAACATCTTGTAACATTAACATACATTTGTTCAGTTTCAAAGAAAAACATCCTTATATATACAATATTACCCATATTCATATTTCACATGAGGTTTTACTAGCAACATCGGCTCCCCTGAGTTGGTTTTCACATTTGTTTGCATATAGGCCCTGTACTTCTTTGCTTAAGTTGATTTCTAGGTATTTGAGTCCTTTTGTTGCTATTGTAAATGGAATTTTTTTCCTGACTTCCTCCTCAGATTGTTCAACACTAATGTACAGAAATATTACTGATTTCTGCATGTTGCTCTTATATCCTGCCACTTTGCTGAACTCATTTATTAGCTCAAGTAGCTTTGCTATGGAGATTTTAGAATTTTCTAAATATAAGGTCATGTCATCCATAAATCATGAGAGTTTTACCTCCTCTTTTCTTACTTGGATGCCTTTTTTAAATTTTTTTTTTCTTGTCTAATTGTTCTAGTTAGAACTTCTAGCACAATATTAAATAACAATTGTGACAGTGGGCAGCCTTGTCTTGTTCCTGATCTTAGAGGGAAAGCTTTCAACCTTTCCCCGTTGAATACGATGTTGTCGGTAGGCTTTTCATATATGTCCATTATTCATATATTTCCTTCTATTCCTATATTTCAAAGTGCTTTTATCAAGAAAGGATGCTGGATTTTATAAAATACCCTTTCTTCATCGATTGGGATAATTATGTGGGTTTTCTCTTTCAATTTGTTAATGTGGTGTATTAAATTAATGGATTTTCTTATTTAGAACCACTGTTGCATAACAGGAATAAATCCTACTTGATCATGTTATATAATTATTTGTTATGCTGTTGGATTCTATCTGCAAGCATTTCATTGAGAATTTTTGTAACTATGTTCATTAGAGAGATCGGTCTGTAATTTTCTTTTCTTGTAGTATCTCTATCTGGTTTTGGCATTAGGGAGATGTTGGCTTTATAAAATGTGTTGGCTTATTTTCCCTCCTCTTCAATTTTTTGGAAGAGTTTAAACAGGATTGTTGTTAATTCTTCTTGAAATGCTTGGTAGAATTCACCTGTAAAACCATCTGATCTTGAACTTTTCTTTGTTTGGAGATTTTTGATGACTGATTCAATCTCTTTAAATGTGATTGGTTTGTTAAGTCCTTGTACTTCTTGTAGAGTCAATGTTGATTGTTTTTGTGTTTCTAGGAATTTGTTCTTTTCATCTACATTGTTTAGTTTGTTGGTATGCAGTTTCTCATAATATTCTTTTGTGATTCTTTTTATTTCTGTGTAGTTGGTTATAACTCCCCCCGTTTCATTTCTAATTTAATTATTTCCACATGCTGTCTTCTTTTCTTTGTTAATCTAGCTAAGAGTTTGTCAATTTTATTGATCTTCTCAAAGAACCAGCTTTCGATTTTGTTGATTTTCTCTATTGTGGCTTTGTTCTCAATTTCATTTATTTCTGCTCTAATCTTTAATATTTCTTTCCTTCTGCTTGCTTCGGGAATGATCTGCTGTTTTGTTTTTTTTTTTTCCTAGTTCTCCAGTTGTTTTGTCAGATATTTGATTTTAGTGCTTTCTTCTTTTTTGATATAGGCATTTAGGGCTATAAATTTCTCTCTCAGCATTGCTTCACTGTATTCCATAAATTTTGATAAGTTGTTCTCTCATTTTCATTCATCTCAATATATTTACTAATTTTACTTACAATTTCTTCTTTAACCCACTGATTGTTTAGGAGTGTGTTGTTTAGCCTCCACACATTGGTGAATTTCCCCCTTTGCATCTATTGTTGATTTCCAGTTTCATTCCATTATGATTTGAGAAGGTGCTGTGTACAATGTCAACTTTTTTATATTTATTGAAAACTGCCTTGTGACCTAACCTGTAGTCTGTTCTGGAGAAATATCCATGAGCACTTGAGAAGAATTTATAACCTGCTGATTAGGATGCAACATTCTGTATATGTCTGTTAGGTCTAGTTTGTTTTGTTCAATTTCTCTGTTTCCTTGTTGATCGTCTGTCTAATTGTTCTATCTAATCATGTGAGTAGTATGTTGAGGTCTCCAATTATTATCACAGAAATGTCTATTTCTCCTTTAGTTTTCCAGAGTTTCCATCATGTATTTTGGGGCACACTGGTTAGGTGCATAGATATTTATGGCTGCTATTTTATCCTAGTGGATCGTCCTTTTTATTAATATATAATGGATTTCTGTATCTCTTATACCATTTTTGCATTTAAAGTTTTGTTCAATATTAGTATATAGCTACCCCTGCTCATTTTTGGTTTCCACCTGCATGGAGTATCATTTTCCAACCTGTCACTTTCAGCCACTTTGTACCTCTAGATCTAAGGTGAGTCTCTTTTTCACCCATTCTGGCAGCCTATATCTTTTGATTGGGGAGTTTAATCCATTCACATTCAATGATATTACTGTAAATGCATTATTTACTTCCACCATGTTATTATTTGGTTTTCATATGCCATACCTTTTTTTCATCTGTATTTTTACTCTCTTGGTTATCCTTTCTGCTATTCTTGCCTTATACAGTCTCCTCAAAGCCTCTCTCTTCTCCTGTATTTTTCTTTTGAGCTGTAAGTCACCCTTTAATAATTCCTGAAAGGTAGATTCTTTTTTAGGAACTCTCTTAGTTTCTGTTTACTTATGACTATTTTATTTTATTTTATTATTTTTTAAAGATTTTATTTATTTATTCATTTCTCCCCCCCTTGCTGCTTGTGCTCGCCGGGTCAGCCAACCACGCCGGGCGGGCGGGCTTGCCTTCACCAGGAGGCCCCGGGAACCGAACCCGGGCCTCCCATATGGTAAACGGGAGCCCTACTGATTGAGCCACAGCCGCTTCCCGACTTATGACTATTTTAAACTCACCTTCATATTTGAAGGACAATTTTGCTGGATAAGGAATTCTCAAGTGGCAATTTTTCTCTTTCATTATTCTAATTATATCATACCACTGTCTTCTCACCTCCATGGTTTCTGATTAGAAATTCACACTAAGTCTTACTAAGAATCACTTGTATGTGATGCTTTGCTTCTCCCTTGCTGCTCTCAGAATTTTTTCTTATCTTTGACCTTTTTCCTTTTGAGTGGTATTTATCTTGGAATCCATCTATTTGGATTTATTCTGATTAGGATATGCTTTGCTTCTTAGAAGTGTAAATTCATTTCTTTCATGAGAGTTGGGAAATTTTCAGCCATTATTTCTTCAAATACTCTTTCTGCCCACTTTCCCTTCTCCTCTCCTTCTGGAACTTCCATGAAACATATGTTATGGTGCTCTGTGTTATCTTTCAACTCCCTGAGCCTCTGCTCAATTTTTTCCTTTCTTTTCTCTCTTCAATTTCAGCTGTTCTGTCTTCTGCATCACTTATTCTTTCTTCTATCATTTCACATCTGCTGTTATATGCCTCTAATGTCTGTGTGTTTTTGTCTAGGAGGTACCAGGGATTGAACCCAGGACTTTATATGTGGGAAGCCAATGCTCAACCACTGAGCCACATCGGCTCCCCTGAGTTGGATTTTTCATTTGTTATGCTTGTTGCTTGTTTTTGGATTTTTTTGTTGTTGTTGTTTTTGGAGGTGCTGGGAACCAAACCAAGGACCTCCCATGTGGGAAGTAAGTGCTCAATAGCTTGAGCCACATCTGCTTCCCTCTAATGTGTTTTTTATCTCACTTTGCATGTCTTTCATTCCCATGATCTCTGTTATTTTTCTATTTCGGTTTTCAAATTCTTCTTTGTGCTTGCTCAGTGTCTTCTTGGTGTCCTTTATCTTTTTAGCCATATTGTATTTCAACTAATTAATTTGATTTTGAAAATTTATCAGAATCTTGTTTATTAGTCATCTCAAATGCCCTGTCTCATCTGGGGCTTTGATATATTCCTTTGCTTGGGCCATTTCTTCCATTTTCTTAGTGTGGCTTGTAATTTTTTACTGATATCTAGGCATCTGATTATGTTTGTGAGTTTACTCTGGTGTTCAATTTCTTTCTCTTTCATAGAGATTTAGTATCAGGCAACAGTGTGTTACAGCTGTTCTTTGATTCTTAGTTCAACCTGCTCTAGATCTGTAGGATTGTCCCTGGTAGTTGCTTAAATCTGGGCCATGAGTCAAGTAATGGGTAGAAGACACACTTCCAAGGACTTTGGAAAGGGAGTCTGAAAAGGCCAGAAAAATCCTCCGTTATTTACTTTTAATATCTTCACATGCACTTCCTTGGTTGGCCAGTAGATGGTGTTCTTTGGTAGCTTTCTCATTTCAAAGCCTGGTCAGAGTGTGTTCACTGCAACATTGATCTCAACAATATGACAGACGATCCTGCCTGGAGGCTAGTCAAAGCCTAGCAATTCAAACTTTCTCAAAGGCTGTTCTACAACCTTTGCTGGCATCCCCCTCCCTTTTCCTGGGTAGGAATTATTCCACTCCCCTCTAAGTCCTCAGTAATGGACCCAATCAATAGGGAGGATGACTGAGAGGGTTGGATCTCTTTAGTCCCTTGCTGGATCCCAGGGCAAACAATGGTGTGTCCCCCCTCAGCCTGGATGGGCTCTTGGGATACAGCAGACCAAATTGGTTGGCCAAAAGCTGTATTAAGTTTAGGCTGTGTCCCTCTCTTTCCTGTTACTTGGGGAGGTTGTTCCCTGCAGTCCTCTCTGTCCGTAGTCACTGGCCCAAAGCCTGAGAATTCAAAATTGTCTGCTTATTGGGTGCCAGCGGCTATAGCTGTAGCTTCTACTCACAATTTTTCTGTCAAGATTTTACTCCTGTTCCCCTCTCATTTTTGGGTGGTGTCTAACCTTCACTTGGGGTCCTAAACCCTATAACATTTTTTCCAGTCTGTTTCTGCCTGTACTCTGGCTGTTTTTCTGAGAGAGAAGAGAGTCCTGTCTTTCTAATCCTGAAATGTAACCCTCTTGAAGGCACAGAATTTACCTGTTTTTTCACCTTGGGTAACCTTGTAATACTAACATAGCACTCCATAAATATTAAATCAGGTACACTGTTTTAATATACATTGTGAATGACTCAACTATATTTTATATGACAAAATGTCAACAAAAAATTAACAATTTCCAAAGTGGTTTAAGGGAAAACATTTCACTTAAGAAATCTATTATGCATGAAATAAAATCTATTATTCCATATGATGATCTTTAGCATCATAGCACAGCCAGTGCCATGGTATCTATAATTCAATGTATGTATCGCATGGACCTGAACGCAAATAAGTGGCATTTCTTTTAAATTATGTTGTATTTTCCATATATTTTATAAAATTTTTTTTATTCTGGTTTTCTCTCTTTATTTTTGTCTAAATTTGTCTGAAATTGATCAACTGGAATGTATCTACAGGTTTAATGTGATGCTGAAACCTATGCTTATTAGTTTGATGATAATTGTGCCAAGAGACAAGCATATGGACTTGCATACTTTTTACTAGTGCCTTTAAAAAATTCAACATAGTCTTTTGCACATTATAAATTCTCAACAAATATTCATTTACTGATAAAATGAAGGAATGACTAAACAGAAACAAATATGTAACTTTTTGGTTGTTTTCAAACAATGATTAGTGAGTTTTCTTTCCTACAGCTCTATGTAGAGCTACATTTTGTGGTTATTTTAGTGTAGCTAAATAGTTGCAACTTTGAACAAAGGTCACATTGAACCTACTTCCAATGACAATTTACTTCACCAAGAATAGGAATTAAAATTGACTTTATTACAGATATAATCTCAGATTAAACTTTGTTTTATGAAATCTTAAAATGATGTCACAAAGATATTTAGCACATGAATATATTTGGACTAAGAAAAGCTTTAATTTCTACATTTAGAAGTATTTTTCTGGCTATATCTATCTCTATATTCTAATATCCAAATTTGCCATTCTCTTGACTATACATTGGCATTTCTAACACATTTTATGAATTGCTGGATCTATAGTGAACAGGAAAGTTGGCTGCCTATTTAAATGATCTTTCTGTAAGAATTCATGCCATACCCTTAGCTCCTTTCTGAGATATTCTTTGTGCTTAATGCATCACGTGTGTTGCTCTCTAATCCATCTCTGCTGGCAACAGCTGATTAAATTGGGTTAGCTGGATGACTAAAAGGGAGACAATCTATTACCTGATTGTCAACCTGTAAATTGGCTGACCATCAGTCCATAAATTGTTACGGCACAATAGCTCCACCAAAGTATACTCCTTATGTTAATGATTAGGCAACTGAACCGCATGACTTTTTTTTTTTAGATTAGGCTATTTTATGATAAGTAATAAACCCACAATCTCAGTGGCATAAAATAACAGTGGAGAATTTCTTTCTCATGGAACATGCCCACTGCTGCTTGACTGCAGCTCTGCTCCATATACTCTTCAGCCAGGTTGATGGAGTTTCTCTTATTTGGAACATTGCTAGACCCTTGGCAGAGTTTAAAAAAAGACACATTGAGTCAAATTCTGACTTAAAACATCCGTGTGGAAATGACATACAACTTTTTGACTCACATTGTTTTGGCCTAGCAAGTAACATTTCAGTAACAGTGGTCAAGAGAGCAGCAAAGTGCAATTTTCTCACTGAGAAGGTCATGGAAGGGTCATGGCAGGAGGGGAAAGTGAATATTTTGAACAATAACACAATGAACCCTACTGTGATGAATAGGAAAAAAGTTCTCTCACTGTAACTATGCTCTTCAAACTAGGCTGAATATTTGATGTTATCTCTTCAGTCAATAAAAATGTACCTTCCTTACTTAATGAAATTTAAGTGTGCATTTCTTCCATTACTAAAGATCCTATCTAATAATATATTTGCTAGGTTTCATTAGTTGTTTGGCTTGCTTAATTTTTTTAATAACTCTTAATTAATTGGAAGGAATTCAAATTAATTTGATCATTTTTATGACTGACATTTTACATTTTAGGATGTATAAATAATTTATAAATTTAAATTAACAAAAAGACAAATTCAAACTGTAGTAAATGTAGAGAAAACCAAAGAAAAATATGATTACTGAATAGTCACATTTGACTAAAGCAGTCTGGGAGAAGAATGAAACCTGCTTATCCTCAACAAGCTTCCAAATATGAGTGCAATAGGAATCATGTTAATATAAAATAAAAGGAAACAATTTGCAAAGGGTGTTTTGGCTTATTTAAATGACAAGTCGAATAATCTTTCATAAATTTATATAAATTATAAATTGTAATAGCCAAAATAACCTCATAAAATAAAAAATATATATTTCTATTGTTTTCATTGATTGATATTTTACTCTTCAGAGCATTGAAAAGTTGATTTAAAAATAAAATCTTAACTTCTATCTTCATTTTCTACTTTTAATGACATTTCCAACCTTACAAAATTTGCAATATATTACAATATTCTCATTGGTGCATTTTCTCAAATCACAGTTCTAAAATAGTATGCATATAAAAACAGAAATCATGATGAATACTAGTCAGAAGCTTAATAAATATTGACATGAAAGTTGTTTACTTAAATAGTTTAGTGATTTTTTGATATGATATTTTATATATTTAGCTATTTAAGATAATATAACCATGAAAAATAAACAAATTCATGTTATATGGTACAATAAATTTATAGTGAAATAATCTCGTTTTTTTCCCAGGGCAGAATAGATCCAACCAAAAGGTTATGGTGTGTATGATAAAATAGTAAGCATTTATGTCTACAGGTTTATTGGTGGTATCATTTATGAGACATAACTCTAGATGTGCCATTATTTTTTTCACTTACTCTTGCATTGTTCATTCAACACATATTTCCATAGGCTCGGTCATGTGCTAGGCACATAGGGCATAAAAATAAATAAGAGTATGTCTCTGCACTGAAGTGCTCCTAGTTCACTGAGAAATAGTCACAACATCCTAAAATGCCATCCTATCCATCATAGCTATGTAACCATTTATGAAGTACACTAACATATGCATAAAAGAAGAAAGAAAAGCAGGGATTAAATTTTATTTTTATCAAATAAATATGTCCTTATGTGAAATATTTTCAGCTTTTTGAAGTTTTAGTGGACACTGCTTTGAGGAACAAAACACAATGTGTGACTCTTAACTCTCAGTACAAATTTTCATACTTTGTAACAGGTCTGAAATTTAAGTAGAATACTAAAATAAGTCCATGTTTAGACATGATAGGTACACTTTTTTTTTCCACTTACACTTTGAAATAAAGAAACTGAAAAAAAGGTCCATGCTTTCCTTTTTATATACTTCTTTATATGAACTTTGCTGTGTTTTCTGTCTTCTTTAATCTATTGCTCAAGAATAACTCTCACAGTACATCTTTCATTCAAAGATGAAGTGCTGTAGCATGGGGTAGCTAGAACTCGAAGACAAAGCAAAAGTCTTATTGCCTTGAGATACCAGAGGATGGGATTTGGGTCTGCCAGAGCAGGGGGGAGTTATTTTTTTAATAACTCTAAAATAGTTGGAAGGAATTCAAATTAATTTGATCATTTTTATGATGGATATTTTACATTTTAGGATGTATAAATAATTTATAAATTTAAATTAACAAAAAGACAAATTCAAACTATAGTAAATGTAAAGAAAACCAAAGAAAAATATGATTACTGAATGGTCACATTTGGCTAAAGTAATTTGGGAGAAGACATGAAACCTGGCTATCCTCAAAAAGCTTCCAAATATGAGTGCTATAGGAATCATGTCTCCTCAAATTCATGGCTGAACCTTGCACTGCACATGCAAGGGAGACTGCAAGTAGCCTGGAGGAAAGCAAGATCTGGAAAACAAAATGAGCAGAGGGAAGCGGCTGTGGCTCAATCAGTAGGGCTCCCGTTTACCATATGGGAGGCCCCGGGTTCGGTTCCTGGGGCCTCCTGGTGAAGGCAAGCCCGCCCGCGCGGCGTGGTTAGCTGACCCAGCGAGCACAAGCAGCAAGGGGGGGGGGGGATAAATGAATAAATAAATAAAATCTTAAAAAAAAAAAATGAGCAGAGATTTCAGCTGCTGGATACCATTAGGGAGTCTGTATTAGGAATTTGTATCCCACTAAGTTAGTAGTGGGACTTGGAATACACTCTAACTTTTCCTGAAACCCCAGTAGGCCCATGCCTTACTCCAGTAGGAATAAAGACTTATGTCCCAGGACTGAAGCTTTGCCCTAAGTTGAAGGGAAAAAGCAAAACAGATGCATCCTAAAAATATGTGGACCATATCTCCACAAATTTAAGGTATCCAGCCAGTAATATAACTGCATATTTGAACCAAGGAATATATCTTAAGAATATATAATAATCCATAGTCTCTACAATGAGTCTCCCACAGCTATCAGTACACATACACACACACACAAAGTTCACCCAGCAAATAACCAGAAAAAAATACACATAATTAAGGGGAAAAAAGTCAAGAGGACACATAAGCTGGAATTAACAGATAAGAGATTGAGAAAAACTCTTAGAAACCTGTTGAAGAATTTAAAGGAAAAAGTGAACTCAATGAGTGAGCACATGGAGAATATATGTAGAAAAATGGAAACTGTATAAAAATTAAATAGAAATTCTAGATCTGAAAAGTCAAATATATGAAATGAAAAACCCACTCAAATGTTTTGTCTTTATTTGCATGTATTGATGATGGTGGGAGAGAGTCAGTGAATTTAACTAGATATAAATAGAAAATTTCCAATCTGAAGAACAGAAAAATATTTACTAATAAATAAAAGTAGAAAGAGAGCCAGAGTAATTTCCCAAAGAACATCAAAGAGTGTAAAAAAACAAACAAACAAACAAAAAACATTAATTGGAGCCATAGAAGGAAAACAAAGCAATAAGAATTTAAGGCAGCATGATTAATATTTCTCCAAATGGTAAGATAAAATATAAACTTAGAGATCCAAGTTTAGAGATCTTTACTGTGGCAGTAAAGATAGCATTTAAAATTTGAAAGTAGATGATATCACTCAGAGAGAATTTATAATTGAGGGACTTTCTCCTTTATTCTTTCAATTAGCCATCCTGTTCAAGTTCAGAATCAACTACCCCGACAGGTTATTGTCTCCAGTAGGACCTGGTAATCTGTTCTGGATGCTGGTTGGGGCAGAGGCCTACTGTTTGTCAGCTTGTCTGGAAAGACCTCAGAAGTGCTTATAAATCCTGGGGAAAGATGCATTTATTATATCTCTAGACTTGGAAAAATAGTTAGACAAAACTAGCATTCTCTTACTATATATACATATTTTTTGAAATTTTTGCATTAATAAATGATCTTGTGAACCTCTTTATGAATATATATATAGTCATTTTATCATTTGATATGGTAAGGTAAATGATTAAAAAATCTTATTAGGTTCGTATAAATAATTTTCAGAAAAGCATAAAGACAAATTCTGACCCTTTCCCATTTAATAAATAATACTATATGATTTACTTTAAATTAATTATGAAAACCTAAAGAAATTCAAATATACCATAAATCTGTCCTATTTAGTTTGGGAACAAAATATGTGGCAAAATATAAAATGTGCTTTAAAAATTTCTGATATATTACTATATTAAAAGGATACCAAGACTGCATTTATGATTTGAGATTTGGTATTCTTGCATTTTTGCATAAGAAAATCAATTGGTTTGTATTTATAATTTTGTATTTTGTTTCTTCCGTAAAACTGAGACTCTTTAAGGTAACTTTTGCAAATAAGCATTGAGTATATTGATTATCTTATTTACCTCTAAGAGATGGTATTGGTGTTCCACATTCATGCTATATTTCTATTATATTGGCATATATCTTTGTAGACAAAACACCCTTTACTTGAACACCTGTGAATTCTTGAGGCCATTTTTTTTTTCTGGGCACAGAAACCTAATTGGATGCTTTTCAGGGTAATTGGGACACTCCAAAAAAATAAAGTCTGGGGAAGTGGCCTTCAACAATGAGGAACAGGGGATTGAAGAATAAATTTATTTTCTCATTTTTCAGTTGTGATAACTTTGAGTGTGTTCTACAATGTCTTTCGCAGTTCTCCAGAGAAATTATGCTCTCGATGCTTACAGTGGCAACTCTCCTGATAACACAAAATTTACTGTCTTTCTTCTATTTTCTGTTTCAGTTCCCTATTTCTATACTGGGGTTTCCTGTGATCATTCCCGAAATAAACAATGTGTACTCAAATCTTTATTTCACAATCTGTGCCTGAGGGAACTAGGACAAAACTTTGAGTAAGTTAAAGTTTGAATAGATTTATCAAAACTTTTTCAACAGAAAGATTAGAAACACTCTTAACTTGCTGCATAAGGATTTTGATCATATAAATAGATGGGGCATTCAAGACATAGCATACTTGGAGCCAGCTTCGAGGGAGTGTATAAGTGACCATTTTGTCATAATGTGTTGTATCAGTGGGTGGAGACCCACATAATGAGTGGGAAGGAGTTGGACTCCCATCCTTGGGAGGACTGATATGCTCTCAAACAGAGGGGCAGGAGTCTCTCGAGAGCATGGGTGGTTCATAATAGGGGAGGACAAAATAGTGCGTCAAGAGGTCAGTGTTGTTGCAAGTAACTATGAATCTTATCATCCAAGGAGTGAAGCCGGTGGGGGGGGGGCGTGGGCGCCACGGGGAGGGAAGAGAGGAATAGAATAGATATAACAGGGGTATTTAGTGGGCAATGATCTTGCAATGATGGACACAGGCCATGTTAAATATCATCAAAATTTATAAAAGTGCACTGTCCAAAATTTAAACCATTGATGATGGTTAGTAGCTATGTTTCACTATTTGTATATCAGTTACAACAAAGGTACCATCCACATATAAAAAGGTATTAATATAGAAGGGGAAAAGGGGGAGTATGTTGGGTATATGGGTGTCCCCTGTATTCTGTATGTGACTTTACTGTGACCTAAAACTTATATGAAAACAAAATGAAAAAAAAATAAGACATGGGAATAAATGGAAGAAAATGTCACTCTACATAGAGAACATATTTTCAAATATTTTTCATTATTTTTTAATATCCCAATCTTTTAATTTTATTTTATTCTTAGTTTAAAAAAATTTTTTGTATGTCATTTCTTATATTTAAAGCTACCATTATTATTTCATATTACTATTAATTGTATTTGGCTATTTTATTGTCTTTATTTCTGAAGAAGCTTTGAATCACAGAAGGGTTACATCTGGGGCAGGGGAGGATCATTGATGTGGGGTGTCAGTGATGGGGGATACATAGGAGGAAGTTCACCTGGGCATACATATAAGGTATATAAATGTATTCAAATGTTCACGGGGCATTGTCACAGTGGATGGAGATTCACACAATAACCGAGAGAATATTGAATTCCCATCCTGGAGAGTACTGTCACGTTCTCTAATGGAGCAGCAACAGTCCCCCAAGTGCAGGGGCAATGACTGGCAAAGGAGGATGGTCCATTGATGGGCCCTTGATATTGATGACTATGCTTGTGAACCTTTGCTCTTGAAATTGAAACTTAGCCTAGTGTTGTGGGGTACCTAAGAGTTGTGTCCTGAGAGCCTCCTTGTTCAACTGTGGCCTCTCTCTAACTCAGCATATAAATGCATTATCTTCTCCCCAGCATGGGACATGACTCCCGGCAATGAGCCTCCCTGGAACTGAGGGATTACTACCAAACACCAACTAGCAAAGCAACTGGGAAAAGACATTGAATAAAAGGGGGGAAAGGTAAAGACAAATTGGTTAAGAGACTTCAAAGTGAGTCGGGAGGTCTTCCTAGAGGTAACGCTTGTGCACATCTCAGCAGGATCTCATAGACTGCCAAAGTGGATACTACCCTAAATAGTGCAGGTCCTGAGGGCTCTGGAGACACCCAGGTCTTGCAGTCAGCGCAGATAGCTCTGAAGTTTGGAGCCTTGCCTGTGGGCCCTACTTTGGAGTTTGTGCTCTGAAAGTGACAGATTTGGATTCAGTTATGGCTTCCCTACACATGGTTCCTCTGTCCCTCCTATTTAAACCTATACTTGGTGCTGGAGTTGGTAGCAGTACATCCAAGAGACTGGAATCTTTGGTCTGTCCATGTGCCAGCTGGGCCCTGGGTCTCAACGGAGTTGCAACACCTTATCTCCAGTTCATTAGACTCACCTAGGACAACTAAAAAGGAGGTGAGGATGGACAACCAACATACCAAAGAAATGAGAGAGTCTACAACTGCAGGCAAGAGAATCCCATCCATCAGCTGTATGGGATCGAAGCCCCCTCTCAATTAGAAGGGTAGTGGACATCACCATCCCAGAATCCTCAGGATTGGGGAATGAACTATGGACTAAAGTGGACTTACTGGTATTTACTATTGACTTATTGTGATTCTAGCAACGGAAGAAATTACAACATTGATGTGGAGGCTGTGGCCACTGAAGGCTCTGGAGGCAGGGACAGGTAAAAACAGGTGTAATACAGGGGCTTCTTCAAGACTAGGGAATTGTCCTGAATGACATTACAACAACAGTTATAGGCCATTTTGTATCTTCCCATAACCTGCAGAATTGTGAGGGAGAGAGTGCAAACTACAATGGGGACTATGGTACATACTTAGTGGCAATGCCCCAGGATGCATTTATCAGTTGCAATGAATGTGCCACATAAACAACATGAAGGATGTTGTTTATGTGGGAGATATGGAGAGTGGGGCATATGGGAATCCCTATATTTTTTGTGTAACATTTATGTAATCTAAGTATCTTTTAAAAATTAAAAAAAAATAAAATAAAAAACACAAACAAACAAACAAAATACAATTTAAAACTCCAGTATGATTCACATTGAATCATAGTGTAATGGCTTAAAAATTTGTTATCATTTTAATTCTAACTAATTTTAACATAACTTTTAGTGTGTGGTTTTAATTTAATTTCTGTCATCATTTTATTGGTGGCAATGTTTGAAAATTACAGAATATAATCTAATATAATATAATTTTCAAAATATCAGTCAAGTAAGTTGTATACACCTGAGTACCAGATCAACCTTGTGATTAAGTCATTAAAACCATTGCTGATGATGCAGACAGCAAAACCACAAGCAGTCAGCGGCTCTCAAAAAATATACCTTTATCTTCCATGAGAAAATATTTAATACTTTTTTTATTTATAGGCTTAAAAATTATTGAAATCAATACTATAATGCATTTTAAAAACATGAGCTTTATGGGATACCTTAGTTTATTATTCATGTGGCTCTTGACAGTTCAAAACTTGACTTGTCATCAGTAAAATAGTCACAATAATAGTATCTATTTTGCAGTGTTTTTAGAAGATTTAAATGAGAAAATACATAATGTGCTTAGTAAGCATTTGGTCTACTTAACTCTCAATAAGTATTAGCTATAACTATTGTTATTATTATAACAATTGTTAATTTAATATCATTATTAATAAAGTATGGGTCAAAATCAGGGAAGAAAGGTTGAATCAACCTCATCCTGTGGAATATAAAAATAGAAGTCAGACAGATGTCCTTCGTCAACACAAACCAAATAATTGCACTTATTTAATTTGGTTAGGGTCCAGGTACTCTCCAAGTATAGAATGTGTACAGAGGAATTAATCTATTTCCCAGCCTCAAGTAACTCACATCCTCTTGGGAAAGTAGGACATATTAACACTCTGTTACAACTTATAATCATCACATGCTCTTACCTCTTAAAATATATTTATATATATATATAAATAACATTTTTGTAAGCAAATGCACATATATGCATATATATTTATATGTTATTTTGCAAATGTTGGTATGTATTGTGAAAATTTTGATTTTTACCCACAATAAAAAAAAATAGATATATATTTGGCATATATGTATCTATAAATATGGGGATGCATATTTGTCCTATAATTTTTTTATTGACTTTAATATGTCATAGATTATCTACATGCAAATGCATCCCATTATTTATAGTTTCTCAAAGGCCATTAACTACAATTACATATTAATGCTGTATTATATGATGGAATGGGAAATTGCAGGCTCAAAAGTTTTTGTCACACTGGGTTAGTAAGTAGAAAACTCAGGGTACCAGGTATATTTTGGAAACTGAGAAGCAGTATCATGAGTAAATAGCAATATTGTTAGCAGTAATTTAGTTCCAAAAGGCTGAAGGGTGATGTCAGATTAGGAACCAGAATTAAAGTGATGGTGAGGTATAATTTGTACAAGAGTTGATAGGTATACGCCCAAAGAGACTTAAATCTTTGGGTTGTCCATGTACCAGCCGGGCCCTGAATGTCAAAGGAGTTGCAACACCTACTCTCCAGTTCATTGGACTTACCCAGGACAACTAACAAGGAGATGATGATGGACAACGACCACCCCGAGGAACCTAGAGAGTCTACAACTGCAAGAGAGTCCCATCCATCAGCCTTATGGGATCAAAGCACCCCTCTCATTTAGAGGTGAAGTGGGCATCACCATCCCAGAATCCTCAGGACTGGGGAATGAACTATGGACCAACGTACACTTACTGGTATTCTACTATGGACTTATCATGATTCTAACAAAGTAAGAACTTATATTATTGATGTGAAGGCAGTGGCCCCTGGAGGTTCTGAGGGCAAGGAGAGGGAAAAACAGGTGCAATATGGGGGCATTTTCGGGACCAGGGAATTGTCCTGAATGACATTGCAACAACAAATATAGGCCATTATATATTTTTCCACAACCTACAAAATTGTGTGGGTGAGAGTGTAAACTTCAATGTAAACTATAATCCATGCTTAGTGGCAATGCTCCAAAATGTGTTTATCAATTGTAGCAAATGTACCACACTAAAGAAGGATGTTGTTAATGTGGGAAAATGTGGGCGGTGTAAGGAGCGGGACATATGGGAATCCCCTTTGTTTTTTATTCAACATTTATATAATCTATTTATCTTTAAAAAAATTTTTTTTTAATATATTAAAAAAAAAGTAAAAAAAAGGTGCTAGTGAGGGAATCTGCATGGAAACCAGTTGTACTGACTTGCTTCCTATTTTAGAGGACTTCAAGGAGACAATTACTTATGCATTGCTTCTGTGAGATTGTTCCAATCAGAGGAAATTTGGAGGATAGAGAAGAAATTCAAAACTGCTAAGAACATTCTCAAGATGTAGAATAAAATTTATATTCAATGCTTATTATCGTGATATATTCCTTAAATATGTTGCTTTGACTTCTTCCAAGCTGCATTGTGATAATATTTGCATGTTAATAATGGTTGTACATAAAATATGTATGTTTTAATTAGATCTGGAAAACATAGGGGTAGGGTCTCTAATGTTTGTCAGTTAAGGCACTAGAGCAGTATCACTGTATCTCAAACATCTCATATGTGACCCACAGGTATTTGTGTATTCAGTACTTCATTCCTCTCTAAGAAATAAAATTTCTCTATGTACTCAACCATGATCGTGTTATTCAACTTTGCTGAGCTTTGATCTTCTTATCTATAAAATTGGAATGACAATAATAATAAGGTTGTTATGATGGTTTTCTGCATTAATATAATCCAATAAAAAGAAAGATTGACTCAGGAGAGTTATTATTTGGTGTTTGGATCAGTTCATAGCATTTTTAGAAGAATTATTTCAACTGAAATCACTCAGTGTTCTAGAGATTATGAGTAACTTCCTTTGTGATGTTTAGCCACAGAGCCTGGGAAAACATAGCATGTTTAGAAATAAAATAACTGGGGCAGGTTTCCTATATTTTTTTTATATTCATTGATTAAGGGCAATACCAAATGGACATATAATTGAAAATCAACAATTTAATGTATTTGGATGCATGTGTTTTGTTCTCTGGTACAAAAAATTCCAAATGAGTCTTGGACATTGGCTTGAAAAAAAACCAAAAATTATCACTGCATTTTGATATATTTGATCAGTGCTTAGAGACTTGACCTCATTTAAAACAGTGAGATACACTCTCTTGCTAAGAATAATGTTTAATTTAATTACTTGACTTGTAAAAATAGTGAAAAAAAATTTAATGAATTCTATTGGAATATGAAATCTTCATTCTGATGACTGCTTGTTTCAATAACATCTTATTAATTTTTATGTGACCCATTCTTCCACAACAAAGAATGCCAAGCATGATTCCTGTTGCCTGTCAAAGAGTTCTCAGTTGTCGCTATAAATCTAATTCCAGAAGTTGTGAGGAAATGTCTGGAAATGTTTCTAAATGAATGACTTACAATTTCACACAAAGAATTCTGTGGGGTAGCAGGAACATGTTGCATATAGTAAGTCATTAGAATGTTGTTCAGGAATCTGTGAAAATGACATGTTCAGTTCAGTCTAGGTCTGTTTTGTCCAAGTTGTGTGTGAACTTTCACACATGTGTTTATTTGCTTTCCCCTGTTGAGCCTGGCTGTGCTGGCAAAGAACTGGAAATCAAAACCGACAGTTGTAATCATATGACTCTGTTTTATAAATAGTTTTCCATACCACTGACATTGAACTTGCATGTTATCTAAAAATCTTTGTTATTTAAATGGTATTTTATCTGGACTACTCCCAAGAATAGAAATAATTGAATCATTTTTCTGATAGAAGAGTCCCTTAACATAAGATGTCAGGCCTCCCACCTCAGCCCTCTCTAAGAATAGATGAGAACAGAAAGGACGTGAAATTTGTGGTATCATATACCACGAGAAAGTCTTTGAAAATGGTATTGGTGTAATTAAAATAGATACCTCAGGCTTCTAGCCATTTGGATGAAACTCCCTTTGTGTTTCTGACTTGTGCCATCTTACTGCCAAGTCAAGTTATACACTATTTTTATCTCAATTGGAAGGACAGACGCTATAAAAATGCACACTCTCTTAAGTAGGTATAATTTAATGTTTAATGTCAACAAAACAAAATAAATACAACTTTGAAAGACAATGACTAAAGTTGACAAATATTTTCTGCATTGTCACATATAATCACATAATTCCCTAAAGTGATTTTTATTTTCCTGTGGACTTTGCCAACAGATGTTAATGCAGTATAAATGAACAAGTCAATCTTCACATACCTATGTTGACAAGTATTAAGGAAATCAGCTTTACAGGGACACACAATGAGGTCATTAATTGTCTCTCCCTTTTATATCAAGTTATTCTATTTTCTCTCCTGTGATTGGTGTCCTGTCTTGGTGTAGCATATGGCACATCATCAGAAGAGCAGACATATTATTTTATTCACACGACCTCTGAAACAACTCTCCCTGTCCTCCTTTCAGATGAAGATTAACAGAACAATGAACCTCTTCTGCTCAAGGACATAAGGGAAGGTAGCAGGAGGCATCTGTTCCAGGTGGTAAATTCTTATCTGTTTTGATTTATCAGAAATTCTTTCTTTGCTGCTGTAGTACTTTAATTATTACTTTGAATGGAAGCTTTTAAAAAATGAGGCATAATTAAAGTTCTTAAAATATCACCTTCACAATGTTCTTCATATCTTAATCCGCAGCAAGTATTTAAGTCGATTTTAGCCAACTGAATGTGCTATATAATTGGGTGTCCTCATCACATGGCATCACCAAGTGATCATTCCATCAAATTGTGGTCTGCGGTAACTGAAATGCAAGGTACAAGAGCTCAACTGAACTTTCAGGACAGATCATAATTGAAAGAGAATTATCAGTATTCAATGCATATTAGAATATCAGAGCACTCATTATTCCTGAGTATATTAATTCAAGGCACTTTGAAAAACACCTGGCCATAAGACAGGTACATTTCAGGTAGGCATGATGCAGTATACATTGGAGAGTATGAATAAAATATAATCGATTCTTCTTGTAGACTTTAGTACTCATGGAAAGCTGTTTATCACAGGATATATAGATGTTTCTGCACTGCTGTTATTTTTAGGATATAACAAAAAATAATATCTTTGTATCTTTGAATACATTACATTTTAAATAAAATTCCTTCTAAATTATTTCTGAGGCACAGAGTAAAATTTTTCTGGCAAAAAATATGAGCGTCTTTAGATTTTGTTACATGATACTTGATTGCTCTCCAGAAAGAGTGAACCAAAATTCAGTGTCACCAGTAAGTCCTGCCAACACTCGTTTTTATCACTTTTATTTATTTTGCTTCTTTCATGCATTCTTAATTGTGCTGAAGAATTCTTCTAAAAGCATTTCTTTAAGTGTTACCAAGTTTATGCATTTGTATCTAATTTGAAATCTGTAATTTCTGACATAATGCCTAGTTGTTTCCTCTTCTTTCCTACCCTATGAAATATTTGTGTATTTAAACTTGCATAATTGCTTCAAATTCTTTTTTAGAAAACAGAATTTACTCATACGGCATTAGTCTATGGACACAAATAAAATCATATTAAATTAGTATATAACACATTTTACTGTTTTGTTATATCGGAAGGGAAAACAAACGTCACTCTCTACAAATTCCCCCTTCTGATGTGCTTCTGAGAGTTGACAGGGGGTCTCACAAGGGCCTTCTATCATCCACCACCCTTCCCGGGTCCTGCATTTCCATTGGTTATACATCAGAAGTATGGGGCACAGAATCAAAGGCGTGGACTCATTCTGTGTTTATGTTACTGTACCTTAAAGGAGACAATGAGCAGTGCTACTTTTGCCTCTGTACATTTTAACTATTTTTCCTTTAACTGTTTTTTTTCTGTTTCAAGAAAATCTTTTGCTATTACATATAAATAAATATATTTCCTTCATTTTAATTTCCACCCACTATGCTACTTATAGGACTAAGACAAAGTTCTAAAAAGATCTGAAAGTCATGATGTCTTTTTCATGAAAAAGTCTTCTCAACGGATCAGAGTTCCCATGAACAACGAAACATATCAAGAGACTCTACCTGCCATCTGTAGAGGAGTCCTCATTGGCTTCATAGATGTACCCAGACATGTCTAAAGGTTACTTGAATGATAAACGGCTATAAATGATATCATACGCAGGTTAACACTTTGTCAAGCACATTATTTGATTTTGTAACTTGTTTAATGTACCTTTTTCTTGTTTCTATTTTGATATACAAATTTCATTGTCATGTATTTGCATACATATTTGTGACTGATGGTTACACCAGTATTTCTTCAATCATTACAAATACGTTTTCTCTCTCCAAGAAAGGGTATTTATTCTATTCTTTGTTCTTCTAGATATTTCTTTAATAATTACAATAAGTATTTGATCTACTCAAAATCAATTGAGTGCATGGAGAGAAGGAAGAGTTACTCTTTTATAAAGCTACTTAATTTTTTGACAATACTTTAATAAATATTCCCATTATTTTGTTGCTTTTGTTATATTCTTATTTTTCCAATAGATAACAATATTTAATGATGCATATTTTAGTCTATTGATTTTGTCTGAAATCTCATAATTTATTATATTTTGTTGATTGTTTGCCCATTTAAAATGTGCTGAAAGATATACACAAGTTTTTTGTTCTATAATTATAACATTTTTATAATATGGTTATTTACATTCCTATTTTATAAATAACATAAGTGAGGCCTAGAAAGAAAACATTACTAATAAATAGTAGAGTTGTATTTTTCTTATTTCAGTCTTGTTTTTAGTCACTGTTTTATGCTGTCTCCTTACATTGAATTTTTGTTAAATGACATTGTATATCATAAAATATTGCTAATTTTTAATTTGCAATATTTTGCAGTATTTAGTAATAAAAATACAAACAGTCCTTCACTTTAGGCACATGCACACAGACACACATTCCTTTGGTATGCTACATTAGTTAATTTCTTTTAGGTGTCCCTAATTATGAGCTTCTGAAGTTCTAAGTTTTCACTTTATAAAAGAGAATTAATTATTTCAATTAATTTCTATATTCACTTGTGGAATTTTATAATGTTCACTTTTGCTATTCTTTCCAACAATTTCTCATTGTTAATTTCCACCATTAAAATAAATCTTCAAATTTCATTGCAAACCTAATCTCAAATTTCTGTCATTATTGTGAATGGCATTATTGTGAAACTCCATTTCATTGTGGATTCATCAGGGTTCCTTCAACTCTGTAATTCTTTTCACTAAATCTAGTATTATTTGGGGGGTGTCTTGAATTTTTCTGATTTTATGATCATGCCAGCAGAAAAATAATTTTATAATTTGTTTTTCATTTTATAATATTGTGTTTTTTCTTTATAAATTGTCACATTTGGTGGTACATACATACAATGGAATATTACTCAGCTGTAAGAAGGAACAAAGTGCTAACACATGGAATAACGTGGTTTAATCTTGAAGACCTTATGTTGAGTGAAGCAAGCCAGACACTGAAGGATGAACAGTATATGACCTCACTGATCTGAACTGAGGAAAGTGAGCAGTCTCTGAGAACCATTGTCTGAAAGATAGGTTAACAAAAGAGAGTAAGAGAAGAGCAGGCTTTGAGCGATCACTCATACGGACATAATCTATGGTAAAGGGATAGAGTGTGGTTGCATGATGGGGGATGGGGCAGATGAGTGGTGGTGTTCTTGGGTTTGGTGGTGCAGCACTGGCGGGTGGGTGGATTAGGAAGGGCAGGTTCAAATCCCCAGGGCATGTAACTGTGAATCTTGACATTCCATGGGTCGGGAGAGGGTGGTATCATGGGCCCTGGGGGGCTGGGGGGAAGGGAACAGTCAAGATCCAGTGGGGTGTTTGGTGGTCATTGGGAAGGTTTTTCATTACCTTACAGTAATGGACACAGGATATGGTAAATATCATCAAAATTATTAAACTGTATCATCTAAATTGTAAACTATACTGTAAATTATTGATAATGTTTAGTTGCTATATTTTGCTATCTGTATAACAGTTATAACAATGTTAACATCCAAAAAAAGGGGGGGGGATTTAATATGGGGTGGGGAAGGGAGGGTTTGGTATCTGGGAGTCTCCGGCACTCCGTGTGTGACTTTGCTGTGACCTAAAACTTCTTTGAAAATTAAATGAAAAATTGGGAGACAATGGGGATTGAGAGGGGAAAGGTGTCACGGCACACCAGACTCCCGATAACACAGTGATAAAAGGAAGGAAAGAAAAGAAAAGAGAAAGGAAAAAAAAAAAAGAAATATATATATTTTAAAGTCATTTCCTTTGCTTTTTTTGCCCATTTTTTGAATGTCCCAATCCGCTAATTATATTTTATTTTGTTTTGTTTTTTGTTTGATTATTTTTTTCCTTTTCTTTTCTCTTTTTTTTTTCCCCCTGATTTTCCTTATGTTTGTCTCTTGCATGTAAGCTTATCATACTTGTTTCTTTTTCCTAGTAAGTGTATTTGATTATTTTATGGACTACATATTCATGGAGGATTTGGATCACAGAAGGGTTACAATGGGTACTGCAGGGGATTATTAGTGGGAGGTGTCTGGGAGGGGGGTTTCATGGGAATTAGTTCATCAGAATATACATAAAATATATACAAAATCGTTCAAAAGATCAAAAGATGGGACATGGTCACGATGGGTGGACAATCAGACAATAAATGAGGGAATCTGAATTCCTAGCATGGAGAGCTCTGCCACAGTCTCCAAGGGAGCAGCAATAGTCCTCTGAGTGCAGGGACAGTGTCTGTCAAAAGAGGATGACCCACTGATGTGTTCTTTTTATTGATGACTACCCTTGTGAGCCTTTGCTCTTGTAACTGAGACTTAGCCTGCAGTTGTGGGGTGCCTAAGGGTTGCCACCTGAGAGCCTCCTTGTTGCTCAAATGTGGCCTCTCTCTAAGCCAAACTCAGCATATGATTGCATTACCTTCCTCCCAACGTGGGACATGACTCCCGGGGATGAGCCTCCCTGGCAATGAGGGATTAATACCAAATGCCAACTGGCAACACAACTGGAAAAAGACCTTGAATAAAAGGGGGAAAAGGTAAAGACAAATGAGTTCAAGTGGCTAAGAGACTTCAAAGAGAGTCGGGAGGGCATCCCAGAGGTAACTCTTACGCACACCTCAGTAGGAGCTCATAGAACATCTAAGTGCCTATCACCCCACACAGAGGGGCTCCTGAAAGCTCTGGAGATACCCAGGTCCTATATAAGTGGGAATAGACCCAGAGATTGATGCCTTATCAGTGGGCTCTATTTTGGAATCTGTGCTCCTGAGAGTGACAGAATTGGACTCAAATAAGTCCTCCCTGCACATGGTTCATCAGTCCCTTCTATTCAAACCTATATGTGATGCTGGAGTTTTTAGGTATACTTCCAGAGACTGGAGCCTCTGGCCTACCTATGTGCCAGGTGTGCGTGGAATCTCGGTGGAGCTACAACTCCTACCCTACAGCTCAATGGACTCATCCAAGTCATCTGGCGAGGAGACAACGATGGGCAATGGCCATCCCAGGGAATGGAGAGGGCCTGCATCTGCAGGCAGGATCATCCCACCCACCATATCCATGGGATATAAGCCCTGTCTCACTTGGATGTGGAGTGGATATCACCATCCCTGTCCCCTCAGGATTAGGGGAAGAACTATGGACTAGAGTGGACTTGATGGTATTCTGTTGTTCACATATGGTGATTCTAGCAATGGAAGAAATTATAACAATGTGGTGGAGCCAGTGGGCACTTGACACTTTTGGGGCAGGGAGGGGACGAGCAGTTGAAATACAGGGGCTTCTGTGGGATTTGGAGGTTGTCCTGAGTACCGTTGTGGCAACGGATGTAGGCCATTTTAAATCAGCACACACCACTCAGAACTGTGTGGGAGAGAGTGTGGTCTACGGTGTGAACTGTGGTCTATGGTTGGTGGCAAGGCCCCAGGATGTGTAAGTCCATTGAGGGTGGTGGGCCACACTTGTGGGAGATGTTTGTGTGGGATGTGGTGGGAGGTGTGGGAGGTGGGTAACATGGGAACCCCAGTGGGTTCCGTGTAATATTTTGGGTAATCTAAGCACCTCTTAAAATATATTTATATATATATATAAATAACATTTTTGTAAGCAAATGCACATATATGCATATATATTTATATATCATTTTGCAAATGTTGGTATGTATTGTGAAATTTTGATTTTTACCCACAATAAAAAAAAATTAAAAAAAAAATAAATAAATTGTCACATTTGGCATTGTATCTATATAATAAATAGTAATGCTAAAAGAGAGCATTCTTTCATTGTTCTTATTTTTCTAAGGCAGAATTTCGGATTTTCTTGTTTTTTTAAATTTTATTTTAACCTAAAAATAATTATTTCCATTTAGATAAAATAGATATTTGGGTATGTAAAAATTTTATTTGGAATGAAATTAGGACAGTATTTTGAATACTATTAAATTTTATAGTTCTATAACTTTTATAGTGCAGAAAGTTCTTTAAAATTTTTTTATTATTTACATTTATTTGACAAATTATATAGAGAAAATGGTGAAAGGATTTGAAAGGACCAAAACACTCCTGGATGTTCTGCCTAATGCACCCATCTTGATTATCTCAACTTTTCTTTGATATGAGCTACTTTGTCACTCCGTGGTTTTTAAAAGCTGATAATAAATATCACTTATTGTGAATTAATTGTGTCTAATAAAGTGGAATTGACTATTTCCTTGTGGAGAGACACAGTGTGCAACTATCTGTAAATTCATTTTAGCCTTCTTTATTTGCCTATATAAATGTGGTTCCTTAAATTTTACTTTGATCTGGTTGTAATATCTTACTCCTTCACTCATTAATCAATGAGTTAAGTAAAATCTTTGATGCAAATTCATTTTATATTTGTATGAAAGCAATGATTTTATCTTTCATAAAAATATATACTTTAGCAAAGGTGTTTAAGGTTTTCTTATGTAATTCTTCCCAATGTAATACATGGTTATATATTTGCATACATATTTGTGACTGATGGTTACACCCAGTATTTCTTTAATTATTACAAATATATTTTCTCTCTCCAAGAAAGGGTATTTATTCTATACTTTGTTCTCCTAGATATTTCTTTAATAAGCTGTCTCTGATGAGCTCTGAGCTACTTGTAAAGAACCTCTATCTTATTCATTCATATATGTATGTAATTTCTTTTTTAGTAGGTACCAGGGATTGAGCCCAGGACCCTGTACATGGGAAGCAGGTGTTCAAACCAATGAGCTACACCTGCTCCCTCATATATTTTTTAAATGTATGCCTGGCATTACTTTCAACTACATATTTATCATATCTTTGATCACTATTTCTTCATTATGTTAACTTAAGAAAATGTGCTATTCCCAGGTAAACCACTCTTATTTCCCTAATTTTAAAAACCCAATTTAATAGTTATTGGTCTTCAGGTGTACAAAATAAGATTAATTACAATTAATTACAGAAAGTTAAACTATTAATTTATATTGTTTTGCCTGTTTTTGTTTTTAATTGAACGACAAAAAATATTTAGAAACAAAAGGTAATAGAATACAATTGCTACTTGCACTTGAGATACACCCAGCTTGCATGCTACCATGTCCATGGCTTGCATGCCCAACTAGCTATTGCTATAATCCTTAGTTATAGTTCTCAGAAGTCATAGGTCATACTCTCATAGAAGACCCATGGTTGGTTTCTGGCACTTCCTAATTCCATTGTCATACTGAGTAAAACATGTCCTATCTAGGCCATATTTTAGATATGAAGCATCTTCTAGTGTAAATATTATCTAAAGCATAAATTAATACTTATATTTATTATTAATAAGAAGTTTGTGCCATAGCTCAAGAGTGAGTGAGTTCAGTTTTTGTTCAAAATATTATTGTTACTTACATAAAACACTGAATTAAAAGACCTGTTCTAGATATTTTTGAAGGGTAGTACCAATATCTAGTAAAACCGAGTGACAATATCTGCATTAGCCTATTTCCTTTATTTGATAACAAGCCATAAAATGCTTATTAAATGGCATTGCCACAAGGATGGTTATTATTTACACCAAATAGGTAAACAGTTCCTTACTTTGAAACTCCAGGGGTTTAAAATACTCATGAAGCATGAATCATTTTCACAAGAATTTATATCAGACCTGATGCAGTCAGTATGAAATAAATTGTTGCCTTATATATAGTAGAATTTTAGTGGAAATTTTACTGCCCAATTAAAAATTAAATGATAAATACTTCTTTAGGAAAGTTAACTTTGTATCTAAAGTGTCTTAGGATTGAAAACTTCAGTATGGAGTCATCGAGAGGATTTCATAGAAATAATACAAAATAGTAAGTGGGTTTATTATTGAAAGGAAAATCCTAGGAGGAACGCCAGAAAGAAGGGGTGAGCGTAAGTTTTATGATAAGGTTAATCAACACAATAAACAGAATAGTATAATTTGAGAAATTAGAACAACTTGTTTCTTCAAGATGAGCTTAAGAAAAGCTAAACTTAAAAAAACCTTTGGAAGAAAACATGAGCAAATCCTTGTGACTATGGATTAAACAATGGTATCTTAGACACAACTACAAAACACAATTAAGAAAAAAAAATTTTAAAACCATAAATCGGACTTTATCAAAATTAAAAACTTTTGTGCTTCAAAGGACATCATCAAGAAAGGGAAGAGCTATCCCACAGAATGGGAGAAAATATTTGCAAATCATATATCTGATAAGGAGCTTGAATCTAGAATATAAAAATGACTCAGCCATTTTTATATTCCGATTAATATGCCCAGAGGAAAAGACCAGTTCACAAACATAATCCAATATTTCTTTTTGGAATTCATCAATAATATCAAACTGCCACAGAGATATTTTTAACACACAGTGTCTTCTCATTCAACTTTTGATTCCTCAAAGCTGAGGACAATCAATGTCCATCTGTATTGCACTCAAAACAAATCCCTGCTGGTATAGATAAAGGAGAGCGGCTAGAAGACTCTTGAACCTGGAGAGAAAGCATTGTTAATATGATTTGCTAGAAGGGAAGGCATTGGACAGTCTGATTCTCAGAGTCAATAGCCATCAAGTCTGGGGATGCTTTCTAGGTGCTCATGTTATAGTTAGGATTGCTGTAGTGGGTTGAATTGTGGTCCCTCAAAGATCTATCTACCTGGACCATCAGAATGAGCTCTTATTTGAAATAAGGGTCTTTGTAGATGTAATGAAGGTAGGAAATTCAGATGAGATCATCCTGAATTAAGGCAGGGCCTAACTCCAAAGACTAATGTCCTTAAAAAAGACAAAAAAAGAAGACACAGAGCCACAGGGAAGAAGCCTCATGAACATGGAAGCAGAGACTGGAGTTAGGCTGCCACAAACTGAGAAACTCCAAGAGCAACCAGAAGTTAAAAGAGGCAAAGAAAATTTCTCCTCTAGAGGCGCAGAGAGAGCATTGCTCTGTTGACACCTTGAATTTGAACTTCTGGCCCGTCAGAAATATTTTAAGACTCCAAGCTTGCTGTGATTTGTTGTGGCAGCCCTAGGAAACTAAAACACTTTGGCAACAGTGCAAACAGAAGAATTATTTCTGATAAGAGATTTATGATACTCAGCTGCCCTGACATATTTCCAGTACCACTTTCTTATAATGGATAGTGGGGAGCTCTTGAACAAACCAGATCATACATTCTGTAATCAGCTGTAACCTATATCTGCATGCCTAACATTTATAACATGACTTAAATTTCGGATCGTTCACAAAAACAGGAATTTTAGTGATCACCTAGTCTGAGCAATTTGGATTGCATATGAACTGCTAAAGAAAAGCACTAGACAGTATTTAAAAAAACAGGATAGACATTATTCAGCCTGCTGCAACAGTAAGAAGAGAAATCAATAGTTGCTCTCACTCTGATTAGCATAAAGATAAGATTTTAAGGGGCACAAGAGAAAAAAAGGCATAGGGAATTGGAAAACTACTAAGGGAAGTCTGGCAGTGGGTTCACGGATGTATGCTGGATAGTTGTACAATTGTTTTGAGAAGGGAGGCGGCTGTGGCTCAATCAGTAGGGCTCCCGTTTACCATATGGGAGGCCCCGGGTTCGGTTCCCAGGGCCTCCTGGTGAAGGCAAGCCCGCCCGCACGGTGTGGTTAGCTGACCCAGCGAGCACAAGCAGCAAGGGGGGATAAATGAATAAATAAATAAAATCTTTAAAAAAAAAAAACAATTGTTTTGAGAATAGTATGATTGTGCATTCTTTATGAGCACAGTACATTCTGTGGTTGAACAGTGTTGCGCTATCTTGGGTAAAAGCTCAGCAGAGGGACAGGGGTCCTCCCAGGGTCATGGCCTAGCATTAGGGAAGTCCACACTAAAATTTGAACAACTCTCTTGTGCAAAGTTTGGACTAAAATGCAGAGCCAAGTAGAGTCTCCTGTAAGGATTCACAAAAGAAACCTAGAAAAAAAGCAATGAAATGGTTTGCCCACAATATTGATCTAGTTAGCAGCGATTTCATGAATGGATCTTAGGCTACTGAATTTCTTCCCTCTCCGTATTAGCCCAATATGTTTGCAGGATCACCAAATAAATTATTTATACGCTGCTTTATTTATTTATTTATTTATTTTCGAGGTACTGGGTGCTGGGGATTGAAACTGGGACATCGTATATGGGAAGCCAGCACTCAACCACTGAGCCACATTGGGTCCCCTGAGTTGGTTTTTTCATTTGTTATTTGTTTTTGTTTTTGTTTTTTTTAGGGGGCACTGGGAACCGAACCTGGGATCTCCCGTGTGAAAGCAGGCACTCAACCACTTGAGCCACATCCACTTTCCACACACACTGCATTTTTTTTTCATTTCAAAAACAATTTATTGAAGTATATCATTCATACATGAATATACATAAACAATAAGTGTTTAGTAAACATTATGAACTTACAAAACAAACATGCATAACATCATACAGTGCTCCCACGCATCACCCACCACAAATACTTTGCATTGTTGTGAAATATTTGTTAACAAGTTATGAAAGAACATCGTCAAAGTATTACTAACTATAGTCTGTATATTACTCCAGTATAGTTTTTTTATTTTTAAGATTTATTTATTTTTTTACTTTTATCCATTTTTAACGACCCCCCCGCCCCCGTTTTAGCTGTTTTTGTGTCCATTCATTGGGCAACTCTCCGTGTCTGTTTTCTGCCCTCTTTTCTGATCCTTCTCCTCCTGTCTTCACAGGGATTTGATCTCAGAAACTCCGATGTGGGGGAGAGGCGTCCTACCACCTGCACCACCTTAGTTCCTAGATTTTCGGCATGTCTCGTCTTGGCTCTCCCTTGTGTCACTCTCCTGTTCCTTGCTGCGTGCCCCGGCGGAGCCTGGCAGAGCACCCCCGTGCGGGGCCTGGGGGGCTCACCCACTCCTGGGGCCTGGTGGCGCACCCACTCACAGGGCCTGGCAGCAAACCCACAGGCAGGGCCTGGGGGGCTCACCCGCTTGCAGGGCCTGGCAGCACACCTGGGCATTGGGCCTGGCAGTCCCCTTGCCTTCTATATTTTCCTTTTTAAAATTTTTCCCGGGAGGTCCCGGAGATCAAACCCAGGTCCCTCCATATGGGAGACGGACACCTAATCATTGAGCCACCTCCGTCCTCCTGCTATATCTCTTAAGGTTGACCAAAGATACCTAGAGTTACAGTCATTTCCCATACAGGATGGTCTTATAATAAATCAGGCTTGGTTTATCACCAGCATTCTAAAAACCAGACCTAGGAAGAAAAACTAGGTCTGGGGTCACATGCATGCTTTCTAATATAGTGAAAGTTTAGCCCACCCTGATTATCACAAAATCAGGACAGCGAGAATATTCGCAGACTGCATTTTAATATAAATTACACTCATGTATACTTATGGTTTGTTACTGAGACAAAACAGCATTTGAGAGTCATCTATATTCTATATAGTTGATGTACATTATTACATTTAATCCACAAAACATCAACAAAAGCTCTTTTATAAATGAGGAAACAAATACACAAAGTATTAGGTATTTTACAAATGAGAAAATTTACCCTCAATGAAGTTAACCAATTTTCTTAAAGTCACAGATTTAATAATCTTGGAGAGCTAAAAAGTGAACCCCATTACTAAGGCTTTGCAGACAGGAGCTCTACTCACAATACCTTACTGGCTCCTGGGGTCCAGAGAATTCCATGTCTGTAGTAATAAATGCATGTATGTAAAGTTGTCTTGATTGTTTGAAGATGTTACTGTTAAGAACAAGCTCCAAACACAACATAAGCAGCTCCCATATGACTATTTTAGAGTCAAATTGGTACAATCATGAGAAAAGAAGTCATGCAAAGCTTAACCTTAAAAAATTGAGTGTTCTAGGTTGATTGACTCTGAAATATCAAACATAATAATAGAAAAATTTTGTCACAGTAGGTACATGTTTATGAAAATGTCACTGTATGTACTATATTGCTTTTGTATAATTGTTGCATTTCAAATTTATTCAATGAACAAGCTAATTCAAGAGACAAGTTGTCATTAAATTTCACTGGTGGGAGGCATATAAAATTTCCTTGCTTTTAATAGTTCAATCATTTCATCAGCCATCATTTTAAAAAACTTTACTGAACATTCTAGTCAGTTGCAATAAAAGAGCAATATTAGTACAATTTTTTGAAATCTGTTTCTTAACCCCTGATTCACAAGTAAAATTTTAATGAAGTATTTTGATAGTATTTCAATTGTGCTCTTTATTATCACGTACTATTTATTGTAATATACTTAGATATAGTATAGTCTTTATATATGTTAGAATTTTGTGTCAAAACAGAATAAATAAATATAATGCACTGCATTTTGAATTTATCTTATAATTTCTAAAAATGCTAAATAAAATGGATATGATTGTCATTTAAATTTTTCAAGAAGTTTGTTTTGTGTTTTATTGAATACAAATACATCTAAAAAATAAGTTCTATTCAATTTGTATATGTTTCAGAACTATTTAGCAATCATCCCCATCACTTAGAAATGCTGCTATATAAGTATAAAAATGCAAATATAGAACCAGCAAAGGTATGACAGTCTTTATGAATTCATAGTGTCCATATATGGATATATATATATATATATGTATCTATTATCCACATATATATATATTCTATACCTAAGAGCTCTGTAAAAGGTTTTTCATTAACTATGTCTTTTAAAATAGTTCATCAGAAAAAAAATCATCTTTCAGAAGCTTTTACTGAAATATGGCTACCTGACTGCTGGTCATTTTCCCCCCAACTCCCAAATTTAAGTTTTCTAGAGAGGGGGCTCAGTGGGGCTTCCATCTTCATGGGCCAGCCAGTCTACAGGAGGCTGCACTGCAATCTAAGCAAAGCAACTGAGGCACTGATGCAGGAGCCAGCTGGGCAGGTGTTCAGCTGTGAGGATCCTGGCAAGGGGAATGGAGACCCTCAGGGCACTGACGAAGAGACAGCCAATTGGATTACAATTGGTTTCTAACCTAGAGTCTATGTGGATGCAGAGACCATTGAGGGGAAAAACAATACAAAACAAAACAAAACAACACTTTTTCTTCAGACCAACTCCCCTTGCAACATGAGTCCATGGTCCAGAGTCCAATTTGCCTTTCAGGAATTTCATCATTCCTGTCATTAAGAATACATATTTATGGGAAGCGGATGTGGCTCAAGCAGTTAGGCTCCCACCTACCATATGGGAGATCCTGGGTTTGGTTCCCAGTGCCTCCTAAAGAAGATGAGCAAGACAGCAGCTGGCACGGCAAGGGGACATGACGTGATGACAAAACAAAAAGACACAATGAAGAAACACAACGAGAGACACGACAAGCAAGGAGCAGAGGTGGCTAAAGCAATTGGGTGCCTCCTTCCCACATGGGTGGTCCCAGGTTCGGTTCCCAGAGCCTCCTAAAAAGAAGATGAGCACACAATGAACAGACACAGAGAGCAGACAGCGAGTGTAAATAAGGGGTGCCCGGTGGGGGTTGGCGGACAGAAATAAATAAGCAAATCTTAAAAAAAGAAAAAGAATATATATCCACACAGAAATACATATGTTCATATATAGATACATCTACACCTTGGAGAATGTTAATGTAACTACGTCTGTGTATCCTGACTGTTGTAATTTCAAAATATATCTTTAAAATGTTTTTTTAAAAATATATCTTTAGGGGAGGGGATGTAGCTCCTGTGGTTGAATGCCTGCTTTTTGATTCTCAGTACCTTCCAAAAACAAAAACAAACAAATGAACAAAATAAACAAAACAAAAAAACTCTCATTGGGGAGCAGATGTAGCTCAGTGGTTGAGCGCCTGCTTCTCATGAACAAGATCCTTGGGTTCAATCCCTAGTACCTTCTAAATAAATATATCTTTAAAGGAAAGTCTTCCCTTTCTTTCCATCAACCCATAATTGGCATTGGTATTTATCAATATATATTGTACACATACCTCAGAATAATAGATCATTTTTATTCCTAAAATTCATTTAAAATTAATTGTTTCAAATCTGTAAATATTTTATTTAAATAAACTTTAAATCATGATCCATCTTCTAGGGTCTGAATATAATTATACAGTCTTTGAGACATTCTATAATTCACTGAGAAAAGAGTTTATTTGAATTTATTATTGTTCAATCTATTGTTTATATCCAGATAAGCCTATATTCAATATAGAAAAAATTAAAGCTATTTTGGAAACGGTATTCTCTTGTAGAATATATTAGCTGACTTAAAGTATTGGGGAATTTATCAAAAGCCAAAGTTACTTAAACACAATAAAGTGTATTATTCAAAAATATATGTGCATGTATATATGTATATACATGTAGATATATATGTATATATGTATATAAATATGTACATCTGGCAAATATTTCTAGTTGTGGTATGCAAAAAACGATTTAAGAGTCTTAATAGAAATCATTACTTTCTTATCACTGCTGAAAATGGTGGAGTGTTGTAAAACCTATTTACAGATTATAACCAATAAAGTGAGCTGACAGGGTGCTGTGGTTGGGGTAAGAAAAGAATATATGTCACTAGCTTCAGGAACTCAGATGATTTTGTTTGCTGTTTCCTTTTTTTTTTTTGGTTGTGGGCAGAAGGTACAAATTTATAGTCTGTTAAAAATTGATAAAATAGCTCTTAAATGACCCTTGGCCCTTCACTCATTGCTATGTCTAAGCATTTGTTACAATTTTTCCTCTAAATTCTGTCAAAAGTAGGAGATGGCTATTTATATAAATTTAAGCATTATAGAATTTCAGGATTTGCTTTCACAGTCTTTTGGTTGTCAGCACAAGTGTGCATAGGAGAGAAGTATCATTGAAAACACAGAGGTGTGGAGGAACAATACCTACTCCTATTTATTTTCTGCTCTCTTTGTTTCATTGAAATGAATATCAGGACTCTCCCTGGTTACAATTCACCAACCTTATATTAAAGAGCACATCATGGATATCTAATCTTCAGCATTTTAAGTATTTTGTCATCTAAAGACAGATTTTTGTTTAATCTTTACTCTTTTGTTATCTGTAACTCATAGCAATTTGGTAGTCAATGCTTTTGTGAAGAGAAAGTGATATCTTATTCTCCTTGGCTTCAGAATTTGGAAATAACAATGGAGTGTTCTTATATCCATGCAATAAAATTACATGAAGAGGTTCATTAAGAATCTGTCCATCTTATTAACAGGACATAATTGGAAACATTGATTATGCAACCAAGCCCTTTCCTAGAAAATCAAATTTGAGAATGATGCTCATTGAATTAAATATGACTAGACAGTTTGAAGGAACTAAAGTAGACTGTGTGGAGGCAAAGCTTACAAAGCCCTTTTGGGAAAACTGGCCTGGTATTTGGCTCACAAGATTCTCAGCCTTACAGATAAATAATAAAGGTCCCTTCCTGGCAGGTCTATGAAGCAGAGGATATTTGGTGGATCTCAGGAAGAGGGGAATTCATCTAAATTTGTATTTACTGCAGATGAAATCTAATGGTGAATTCTTCCTTCTCTTCCTAGTCTTGAGAGGATTTTAGAAGTCCAATCTGGGATTCCTTATGAAACCTTCCAGCCATCCTGAGAAATGGCTAACCACAAAGGAACACCCTGCTCTAGCATATTCTGAGATAAGATATATGGCCATTCTTCCTCATGACTCCCCCAAGACTTGTGGATAACTCTCTTGCTTGCTTGCCTTTGGAAAAATCTCTGACCCTCTTCCTTTCTTCAGATGTTCCTCATGAATGAATGTTCTTCTCATTGCAATAGCCTAAATAAAATTATTTCCTTACTTGCCTGGTGCTTTTTTCCCCTTCTTTATAAAATATGGAACACTTCACGAATTAGCTTGTCACCCTTTGCCCAGGGGCCACACTAATTCTCTCTGTATCATTCCAATTCCAGTATGGGTGCTGCCTAAGAGAGCACGTCTGGCATATTTTATCTTTCACAGTTGCTTTTATACATTTGTCCTATTGTGGTTGACTGTATGTGTATGGGTTCTGTTTGGGTTCTGTTTCATTGACCTTTTCCTTCTACTGGAACCCCATAGTCTTGCAAATGACATTGTATTTTTCACTTTGGTTTCCATGCATTTATTCCTAGTATATAGAAATACAATTGACTTGTAATTGGATCTTATATACTGTGACTTGCCAAAATCAATTAATTCTAAGACTATTTTTTGTAGATTTCCAGGAATTTTCTAGATAGAACACAATGTTTTCTGCAAATAGGGACAAGTTTATTTCAGCCTTTCTGATTTATATGACTTTTATTTCCTTTTCTTTATTGTCTCAGCTAGAGCTTCCAGTAATGTGTTGAACAGCAGTGTTGAGAGAAGATATCTATGATTTGTTTGAGATCATAGGGGGAAAGCATTCAGATTCTTACTATTAAAAGTGCCATGTTACCTGTGAGCTTTTTGAAGATGCACTTTATCCCTTTTAGATAGTGCCCCACTATTCCTAACTTGCTGAGAGTTTTTATCATGAAAGGATGGTGAATTTTGTTAAAAGTTTTCCTACATCAATTAATTCTATCAGGTGATTTTTTCCCCCTTTGTTTGATTATTCTGGTGGATTGCATCAATTGATTTCCTTGTATTGAACCAGTTTTGCCTCCTTGCAACAAGCCCCATTGGTCATGATATATATAAATACACCATGTTGAATTCTATTCAGTAATATTTTGGTAGGATTTTTTAATCTATATTCATGAGAGATATTATATTTTGTTAGGGATTTTTGTATCTGTATTCATGGGTTATATTAGTATAGTGTTCACTTTTTTTTTTTTCCTTGACCTTTCTTCTTTCATTCTCCTCCCTCCCTCTTTCTCTTTCTCTCTTCCCCCCCCTTCCTCCCTCCCTTCCTTCCTCCCCTCCTTCCTTCCTTCCCACCTTCCTTTCTTCTTCCTTTCTCTCTTTCTTTCCTGTTTTTTTTTTCTTCTTCTGTTGTTATAAGGGAAATACTAGCTTCAGAAAATGAATGATGAATGGGTCAATGTTCACTTCTATTTTCTGGAAGTTATTGCACAGAATTGGTGACAACTCTTCTTTAAACAGTTGCTGGAATTCTCTAGAGAAATTATTTGGAACTGATGAATTCTTTTTAGGAAGGTTTTTAAGTACGAATTATCTTCCTTAATAGTTATAGGACAATTTAAATTGTCTATTTTATATTAAGCGTGTTGCAATAATTTTACTTTTTGGTGAATTGGTCTGTTTCATCTAAGTTGTCAACTTTATATATGTAATGATGTTCCTAGTAGTCTATTATCCTTTTTTTTTTTTTTTTTTTAAGATTTATTTATTTATTTTATCCATTTTAAACTCCTCCTTCCCCATTTGATGTTTTGTATCCATTCGCTGGGCAATTCTCTGTGTCTGCTTCCTGCCATCTCTTCTCATCCTCCTCCCCCAGTCTTCACCAGGATTCTATCCTAGAGACCTCCAATGTAGGAGAGAGGTGTTCTGCCACCTGCGCTACCTCGGTTCCTGGTTTTTGGAGCTTTGGGAGCATCTCGTCTTGACTCTCCCCTGCGTCTCTCTCCCGTTACGTCATCATCTTGCTGCATGGCTCCCAGGGCCTGACGGCTCACCAGCACACAGAGCCTGGCAGCCCATGTGCCTTCTATATATATATATTTTTTTATTTTACCGGGAGGTCCCGGGGATCGAACCCAGGTCCCTCCATATGGCAGACGGACGCCCAACCATCTGAGCCACATCTGCCCCCTCTTATTATCCTTTTAACGTCTGCAAGGTCTGTAGTGATATACATTTCATTCCTAATATTAGTAATTGTGTCTTCTCTCTTTTTTTCCTTTGTCAGTCCTACTAGAAGTTTTTCAATTTTCTTGATCTTCAATGAAGCAGCATTTTATTTCTATGATTTTTCTATATTGCTTTTCTGTTTTCAATTTCATTGCTTTTTGCTTTTATCTTTATTATTTGTTTTTTATATTTGATCTTCTTTAGCTTCTGAAGGAAGGAATTTAGACTTTTGATTTCATGCATGTTGATGTGCTTTTACCAGGGTTTATCCTATTTGTAATTCACTAAGCTTTTTGGGCTGTAAATTTATGTCATTTGTTACATTTGATAAATTTTTAGCCATTATGTCTTGGAATACTTTTTTAACTCCACCCTTTTTTTTTCTACCCCCCTGGGAATCTTATGACAGGGATATTAGATCTTTTGTAATGGCTCTCCATGTGGTGTGGCTAAGGTTCTTTTCTTATTTTTTTAATCTACCTTCTCTTTGTTGTTCAGATTAGCTAATTTCTATTGTTCTGTGCTCTAATTTATTGAATCTTTCCTCTGACTTCTGCATTCTGCTTATCCAGTGAGTTTTTTGTTGTTGTTGTTTTGTTTGTTTTGAATTTTGCTCATTGTACTTTTTCAATTCTAATGTTTCCCTTTGGTTCTTTTTTAAATCTTTTTTTTTTTTTTTTTTTTTTTAGCTGTTTTATATTTCATTGTTGAGACTTTCTATTTTTTTATTTTTTCCTAATGTGCTCTTAATTGCTGGTTGAAACATTTTTATGATGATTGCTTTAAAATCCTTGTCAGAAAATTGTTATATCTATGTCATCGCAGTGTTAAAATTTGTTTATTGACTTTTCTCATCCATTTTGAAATCTTCTTAGATCTTCATATGGGAAGTGATTTTCAATTGACTCTTGGACATTCAAGGCATTATTTTATTAGACTCTGGATCTTTTAAAAAATTTGTGCTTTGCCAGAACTCTTCTGGCACCCTCAGATAGGGAAAGGGGTACCACTTTATTACTGCCAGGTGGGATAGAAGTCCAGGTTCTCTACTCGGCCTCTGTTGACAAACAGAGTTGGGGAGGGGCTCTTCTCTCAATTGGGCTGGGGTGGTTCAAGTCCTCCAATAGATCTACTTTGATACAACCCTGGCTGGAAACGTAAAGGGTGTCTGTTTACTGCTCTCCACTAGGCTCTTCTGACAGCAGCCCATGAGGGAGGGCTGGTGGCTGTCCATTATTCACAGACGGAGGTGGAAGTCCAGGCACACTGTCACAAGAGCGGGTGGGAGTTTGTTACTGCACAGCAGGGATGAACATCTTGGGTCCCCACTCACCCTTCTCTGACACTACCTTGGGAGGTGGAGTGTGTGTGGGGGTGAGTTAGGGTACCTTATTATAGCCAGGCAAATAGAAGGTCTAATCTTCCCACTCATCCTGTCAGTTGGGCTATAGGGTCTCAGTTTTTACTGTGATATTTGACTGGAGTTATTAGTTATTATCTAAAACTTTTCTGTGTTATTGTGTTGTAATTTTCAGGTCCTTTGGCTAAAGACAGCAAGATTTGCTTGTAGCATTTTTGTCTGCACCAATTGGTGTTTCTGGGTTGCTGGCTTCTCGAGCACCCAGTCCATGATACATAAAGCCAAATAAATTTTAATATAATTTAGAAAGAGAACTCACTGCTGTGTCATTCATTGGATCTTGAGACCACTAATCAGTCAGCCTTCTTTTCTCCACTTTTCAGAGTTTTCATATATTTGTTTTACATTTAATATCCAGGGTTTTTAGCTGCCTGTTGTGGGAGTAATAGGAAAAAGTATATCTATTTTTCTTTTCTTGATGTGGAATTCAGCATTTTCCTAAAATTCCACTTTAGAACTTCTATCTCTAAAGTTCTGCTAATCAGTGCAACTGCTTAGTGCAACCAGCCCAACAGCATGTTTCTGTCCTAGTTACTTATTCCTTAAATGCTCTATCCCCTGTCTTCTTTTTTTTTTTATTTAAAGATATTATTTATTTATTCATTTATCCCCCCCTTGCTGCTTGTGCTTTCTGGGCCAGCTAACCACGCCGTGCGGGCGGGCTTGCCTTCACCAGGAGGCCCCGGGAACCGAACCCGGGGCCTCCCATATGGTAAACGGGAGCCCTACTGATTGAGCCACAGCCGCTTCCCGATCCCCTGTCTTCTTAATTCTGGATATTGAACTTTTCTATCAGTAGCATCTCCATCTCTTTGTATACAAATTAATTTATTCTCTAGGCCTCTTCAACAACAAAATAATTTATATCAGTTGCAAACCTGATGACACAAATCTAATAACATAATCTGCTCTTTAAAAGACTGAGAAAAAGAAAAACTATGCAGTTTTATACATTAAAATTGTTGCTTTTTTACTCTCATTTAAAAATTTCTAAAGTATAGAAAATATGTGAGAAAATTTTATAAATTATCTTATTAAACCCCCAACCAGTATTATCAGTATAAATTATTTTCATTTATACATCTGGGTTTTTTTGTATGTATATTATTTTGTTCATGACATTCCTAAGGAACAATTCCAGAGCTGAACTGTCCTATGCTATTGCAGATTTAAATAAATGTCAGAAATTGTTGTAAATCTCCCTTAACTTACACATTTTGTTCACCTCATAACATTTTATTTAGGACCTCACAGAAGTGTGAGCTGTGTGTGCTTATGTAAGTATGTATGTGTGTAAGTATGTATGTGTGTAAGTATGTATGTGCTTACTGATTAAAATATATTAGCTGAATATTATGAATAAACTACTGTACTTCATTTTCCATTAAATTTTTCTCTTCATCATGTCACGATCAAATGTAATTATGTAGAAAAAATCAGGTGCTCTTTTGTAATAATTTTTTTCCTAGGGCCAGGGATTGAACCTGGACCTTGTATGTGGGAAGCTGGCTCTCAACCACTGAGCCACATCTGGTCCCCTGTAATTATTTTTAATGTGTAAGCATTTGTGAAAACGTGTAAACTTTGTTTTATATTATCAAAAACCTGAACTTAGATATTGCAATCAATTTTTATTAATGGAAGTATTCTTTGTTAAGTGAGTTTGGTCTATGGAATGTCTAAAAACTCTGGCATTCTTCTTTTTAGAGGGAAAGCTATTATTTAAACCATTTGTTATTAGGTAATACAGTCCTTAGTAACTAAAATATTTTGATTGCTGCTAGGGTATGGATTACTATACTGAAGACTGGATTATTAAAATACCACACATGAAGGGGTTAATATAATTTTAAAATATGTTTTTTTTATAGTGAAGAAACTTATGCAACTTGAATGATTGTATTCTTCTAAGGCAGAAAAATATCAGCTATATTTAAAGCTTAATTTTAAATAATATGCAAAAATTTGATTAGAGCAGGGTACTAATGAGATCTTGCTGATTAGTTCTATTGTTAGAAATGTCCTCTGTGATTTTATATTGAAAACTATCACTAAGCCAGAGGAGCAAACTGAATAAGAAATAAGCCCTGCCCTTGACAAACTTTCAGTCCAATATTTCTTGAGACTTCTCAAACTATGAAAATTAAGCAGTGAGTGAAGACCTATTTAAGCCTTCTCACAATACACTTTATTCAAATCCTTTGGTTATATTTTTTGAACAATCATGTTCTTTTTAAGCTGCTCCATTATTAATCTCCAGGTACAGAGAAAACAAGTAAATTATTGAAAACAAGTATGGCTTCTACTCATATTCACATCTTAACTTAAATATTATCTCCTGAGAGGATTACTCCTAAAACCTTAAATAAAGTAAATAGAATAGCTATTTCAATCTCTTTGATAAAATGTTATTTTTCTCTTTTAGCATGTAATAAAATTATAAATTATGTATATTTTTATCTTTTTACATTTTGCAGTCATCTGTACGGAACCATAAGACCTTTGAATGAAGGCACTGGATCTAATTTGTTTGCAGTTCTATCCCCAGAGCCTAGAACAGGGCATGACATTTAGTATTAAATATTCAATAAATACACGTATAATGCCAAACAACAGGGAACAAAACATTTCTTTCGCTTAAATTTTAGGTAGATTGAATATTTTGTTCTGTTTTAATTCACTTGCTAACATGTTTCTATGCCAATTTCTATAAAACTGGGGGGAAATGAGACATAATAATGGAATCCATTTTACAAAAAGAAAATAACCCATATTTTATGGATTGCCTCAAGCTTCTATTGGACAATTTCTTTTTTCCTAGTTAATTATTTGGTACCCAAAGAAGTAAGATTCAAAAGGCATAATGCAAATATGCTTTTTAAAAGTGACCTAAAAGGTAGAATTGTGTGTGTGTGTGAAAATGATTGCTTCTTCTTATGTTGACCTATTATTGCACCTTTGGTTAAAATAGTCTCTTCTAAACTTTAATAAGGGTTCTGTTAAAGCAGTTACATATTTCAAGATAAAAAAAAAAAAGAGATTCTTAACTGAGATATTGAAAGTTTTACAAAATAAAATCTGGATATAAATAAATTGTTTAAATCAAAATATCAAACTTTTACAATGTTAGATTCATTTTTACAAATAGGACTTCTATTTTACATTGAAGTCAGTTTTCAGAATTTGTTCCCTAAACAAGTGAGTACAGATTCTTTTCCTGCCTTTGTATGCTGAGAGACTGAGCTTTGTCCGAGAGCCATGATGCTGGAATAAGTTCTCTCCTTGATCAAAATTTACATGTTTATCTCCTATATATTACTGAGAAATGGTTTATTTGTAAATCAGGATCACAGGAGTTACAAATCCTACCCAATTCTAAACTTTCCTAATAATTCAAAAGATTCAGGTGGGCACTTGACTCAGGAAAAATATAATTTTCGTAGAGTAGTCTAATGTAACACAGATGCAGTCCCCCGAAATGCCTTTTATCTCTCAGGTTTGGACATATTTTTGTTTCAGCTTTAAAAGACGAGGTTCTTCTTGAGCAAGGTATGCACAAATAATGCTCACACCAAGAGAGCTCTTTTGGGTTGGGAAGACCACATTATCTAATGCATTAATTACATAGCTTAAGTAATTATCCAATCATAAACCCATAAATTTCAGGTTTATTTTCATATAATTATCTAGTCAGACCTGATAAATCCTGTTTAAAACATTTTATAGTTACAAACTCTGATATCTTTCTACCAGTTAATAATACTGGCACTTTGATCAGGAGGTCTGGGGTGGAATGACAGGTCATTAGCATGTCTGTAAGGAGGTCTAGTGGAAGCCTTTCAGTCCTCTTGATTGTCCAGTTCTAGGTACAGAACAAATGGTTCAAACTCTTTCCTTCCCTCTGAACAAAGGCAGGTCTGAAGCTTCTCTCTAACCCCCTAATTTCTTGAAAGAGCTGACAGATTAAGTGTAGCTAGGAATTACTGATTTATCTTGGGTGATCTATAAAACTCCAATTCTTGTTCTTGAAAATGCATAATTATTAAGTATAACCTTGTCATATTTCAAAAGGGAGATTAAGATTTTCTCCATAATACCAAAACAATATGTTAAATTCCACCCACACACAAACAAATCTGTTATGCCAACACAATGACAAAGAACCAGACTTAATTGAACTGCTTAGTCCAATAGTTATTTTTAATGATATATGTATTTGCTAAATGTCTTCACTGACGTATTTGCAGGTGATTTTGAGAAAATATAAATGTTACATATGTAATGGAATCAGAATCAAGCTATTGGCAATAGGGGTTCTGCTGTCAGACTTCAGACTTTAGAAAACACAGCTTTTACCCCAGTTAACACTATTCAGTAACTTCCATTTGAAAACTAAGATGTCAACTATATCAACCCTTCCTATGTTACTGTTACTATAAATAGGTTAAATGGTATATCTCAAATTAGCATTGTCTCTTCCTCTTCCTGCTTTTCCTTTCCGTTTTCAAAGGACTCTTTCATGTTATCATTTAATTCGCTGTACATGTACAGGTCTGACAAGGGTAATTAATACAACATTGTCATCTTGATTTAATATCAGATTACTTCCATTCCATTTGTTTCAGTTTTTATTTTAAAGAAAAAAAGCAATCCCTCTTTGTTCTATATGCATTATTTCTAGTGGACAGCCAACTCACATAAAAAAAAATACCTTAGGTGGTTGGCTTCACAGATGATTATTTCCTTCTTGTGATGGTTTGTGTGATAGACTATGTCAATTTAAACAGCAAGTGATTTTTTGGTGCGTGTTTTCGAGGCTGCCCATAAAGAATGGCTTGTGTCATAGGGTTTAGAGACAGGATAGCTTTAGGAATGTCTTTTGTTTGTTTTTGGTACCTGTGTGTGTTTAATTCCTGCATGACTGCTGGCTGGTGATTTGGAAAAAAAAATATTAGAAGAAATTAGCCTGGACAAGAAGAATTTCTGTGTATAATTCTTACTAATTTGAAAAATTATAAGTAGTCAGCCACCTAAAACAAGATATCATATACTTTTAGTGGTTTGAGTCACATTTCTTTTACCATAGAATTAACTTCAAATCCTACATTTTTTATTGAGAATAGAATTACTGGAATTGAGGCTTAGCAGCAACTCTTCATTCCCCCAAATAATATAGTCAAGACAGGAAAAAAAACAAAAACAAAAAACATTATAGAGACCAGGGAAATCAAGAGACCTCACAGATATAAAGCAATAGTCTGTGACATTTTAGTTTATTATAACTTTCTTTTGTTAATTACCTCCTGATTCATATGTGTATGTTTGAAACTGCTACTCAATTCTGAACATGAATATAAAAATATCTAGTCATAGACTTAAGCTAATAACTATAGGCAAATTGCTACACTTCTCATGTACAAAAAGTACTGCATGGAATTTACAGTTTATATTTACAATATATAAGTCACTGTTTTATTGGATATTTATATATGAACTCATGCTATGTCTGTTAGATTTGTCTTATTGTTCAATTAATTCAATTAGTTACATATTCTTAAATGAAAAGTAAATCCTGATTGTGCCCAGGGCACCTTTATATATATATATAAATATATGTCATTTTAAAATGAGTACACAAATTCTTCACTTTGAATAGTGAAGTCTATATCCCCTCCTTTGAAACTGGGCTGGATTAGTGATGTTTCTACAAATAGGGTGTATATTATAGTCAGCCAAAAGGAGTGCAGATGCAAAGTACCAGAAATCTGTTGGCTTTTATAAAGGATATTTATTTGAAATAGAAGTGTACAGTCACAAGGCCCTAAAGAGTCCAACTCAAGGCACCGTAAGAGCTATGTTCTCACCAAATGTCAGTTGCCATGTGTTGAAGCAAGATGGCTGCCCATACCTGTGAGGGTTCCGCCTTCCTCTTTCCTCTTAAGGCTCTGTGGGCCCAGCTTCTTCTGATCTCAGCTGTAGGCTGGAGGACTTATTTCTTTCTGGGCTCAGCTGCTCTGTTCTCTTCCCAAATCAGCTGCAAACTACCAGGCGAATGGCTCATCTCTCTTCCTGGGGCGAGAGGATCAGAGATGACAAGTTCTCTCATCTTCCATGTCTATGGAACTCTCTATTCCTCTGTGTTCTTCTAAGTGAGTGTTTGTTTATATATCCCACCAAGGGAGCAGGGACTCAACCCTGCATGCACTAATGACATGGTCTAATCAAAGCCCTAATCTTGATTTAATCAAGTAAACAAAAAACTTTTGGATTTAAATCAATCAGAGGGTATACACCACAGGGTGTAACTGAAAATAAGTGACTTTTGAGATTGGTCATTGTGGCACTTTGATATTATTTATGAATTCCAAAAAGAGATATATATTGTGTTTGTAAACTGGTCTGTTCCTCTGGGCATGATACCTTTTGATTGTATTTGATTCAGCTGAGATGTTTTTGATTAAATTATCTTAAGATTAGGGCTTTGATTCAACCATGTCATTAGGGTGTACAGGGTTGATTTCCCACCCCCTTGGTGGGCTATGTAAAGGGATAATTAACCAAGAAGGCCCGAGAAGTAGATACACAGAGAAGATACACAGAGGATCCTGTGGCCCCAGGGAGAGAGATAAGCCTGATAGTTTATAGCTGACCTCATGAAGAGAATAGAGCAGCTGAGAAGCCCTAAAAGATGAGACTTATGCCTGCTTACAGCTGAGATTGGAAAAAGCTGAACCCATGGAGACTTAAGAGGGAAGAGGAAGGCTGAACCCTTGCAGACGTCACCTACCATCTTGCGCCAACGTGTGGCAAATGAGTTTGGTGAGAAAGTACGTCTTATGGTACCTTGAGTTGGACTCTTTAGGGCCTTGTGACTGTAAGCTTCTACCCCAAAAAAATACCCTTTATAAAAGGCAACATATTTCTGGTACTTTGCATCAGCACCCTTTTGGCTGAGTAATACAGGCATGAAAGGTAACGATTTCATCCTGCTAACTGTAAACAATGCTCATTTTTTAATCTTTCAGTCATCATTTAAGTATTCTGGTTCCTGGAGACTTCCTTTTTGTACAGAAACTCAAAATAGTCCAATAGAGAGAGAAGAGAAGGGAAAGAGGAGAGGGAATAAATTTAGGACCCATAAAATCTGTGAGATATAATAAAGTGATTTTTCTTGTTTTAAGCTACTGTGTTTTGGGGTGATTTCCTATGAAGCATTAGAAAATCAGAACATCCTCACAATATACCTGTGAGAAAAATATTATTTATATGAGAAAACTAGACTAAAATAAGTTCATTTGTAACAATGATTACTCATTATTTAATGAGTAGGTACATAACTATTAAGTACCTACAGGTGTATAGCACTATCAATCTTTGGGAATAGAATAGTACGTAAAGAGACACATTTTCCACTCTCATGGAACATACCATCTAATAGAGTATGACTTTAGCCCCCCAAAAACAAAGAATACGTTAAAAGGATGGAATAAACCATTTTCTTTAAGATGCCAGTCGTAACTCATATCAGGAGGACATAATAATTTAAAAGTGATTTCAAGAGTATTTCAAGTATTAAAATTATTATAAATACTATTAAAATCCATATAATGAGTCAAAATTTTAGTCTACACACTCTAAATCCTATACCTAACTATACTTCTCCATAGGGCTGATTTTCCTTTTTTGATTCACTGCCTTAGTTTCCAGGCTGTCCTGACAAATAATACATAATAGATTGTCAGGAATTAATTGGCTTATGGGTTTGAGGTTGGGAGCAGTCTAAAATTCAGATATCAGAAATGTGATGCTTTCTCAAGACTGGCAATTCTGCCAGGAGATCCTTATGTCCTTGGCATTTCCATCACTTGGCAATGCACATGGTGGCATCTTCTCCTGTCTCTTTGAGTTCTGCTGATTTCCATCTTCTGTCTTCTCCAAATGACTTTCTCTTCATAAAACCCCCAGTAATAGGATTAAGGCCCAAACTCATTCAGTTCAGCGATGCTTTAACTAAAAATCACATCTTCAGAAGGTCCTATTTACAATGGAGTTACACTCACAGGAATGGATTATATGTTTTTTTTCCCCCTGGGGTACATAATTTGACCTACCACATGCATATATTTTTAAATTTACAAGGAACAGCAAATGTACTTTGGACAATAGATTTTTCAATGGTATTTTTTTTTCAAAGGTTAAGTGCTGCCTGTCTTCAATTAGCAAATACTATTTCAAAAATTTAAGTGCAATAAATTCTTTATATTTTGTTTTAGTTCTGAATAAGAACCAGAATCATCTATGGTGCCACATGTGCTATAGTTTGTGGCCCAGGTATTAGCAAATCAAGAGGCAGTGATTACTAATTAAGCGCAAAGGAGATGGCAATAGTTTAAATGGAACATTGGCAATCCTCTTACTATATCTGCCAACCCACATTAATCTAGAAAAAGACTGCATGCTTATCTTGGATTTAAATCACAGAAAGCACATTTAAACCATCTTAAAGACAATAATTGCATGTACAGCACTTGAGTTTCAGAAGAACTTTCCCCTTCTCATCCAGAAAATTGTTACCAATTGCCACTTTTGCTTTTACATTCTCTCCAACTCATTAGACTTTGTGAAGCTGCAACTGACAGTTAAAATAGTTTCAGTAGCATTAGCTCCAATTTCAGTATAGTAAATGCTGAGGCTTAGAGAGTGGAATGTTCTGATTAGGCATATTTACCAGAGTCTTAGAAGATGGAATATGTTTACTTGTGGATCTTATAGTGACAAAATAGGGAATTATAATTTTAAAGTGAAAGTGCTTACATTGCTGCCTAAACAAAAGCAACAATAACTTCCTTGGTTGCTTGTGTTTTCAAATAAAAATTTAATTCTAGTGATTAAACGTTTCCTTTCAGTAAGTCATGGCTCAGTGGGATGGACATATACATACAAACACCTACAATGGAAAGGCTCCAATATCCAGAAAGTATTAGGAAAGTGAGTAGGAGCCGTCTACCAAGACAGAGCACAAAATGTCAAGCATGCCGCCTGTTAATGGTACTGGGTAGTGGGTGACTGTCATGAAGATGGTGTTAGAAGAATGTTAGTTGAATTAATGCTGGGCTGGTAAAACTCTGTCGTCATCTCTGGTAACTGGATGGTTTTCATTCTTGGCTATGTTAAGGCCAATGGGCTTTATTATGTGCTGTTTACAGTTCAAAACTCCCCTGGCAATGTCCAGTGACAGTTTGCTTATTGGTGGTTTACGCTTGGCCTAACCAGTAAGATAACCTGGGAACTTGCTACCCAGATCTCCCTTTTAAGGAGAACCTGCTGTGAGAAATGTGGTAACTTCATATTCTGGAGGTGCTGCACCTTCAGGATCCACTGCAGAGTTCATGCTCTGGCTACATTCATTCCATCTGCTGCCAGCCAATGGCTAAACAGGCAGAATTTCTGGAGCTGGGCTTTTCCTGCCAAATGGGGGACTTTTCTGATATACAGTCTTTACTCTGAGGTTCTCCACTGGCTGGGCTAAGATTTTCTCAAAACTACACTGCAGTGAGAGACCCTCCCTATGCAATTCTCATTTCCCCCCCTTTTCCCCACCCAGCTCTGTCCTCTCTCCCCATTATGCTGCACAGGTCTTTCCTCGGATAATTGTCTTACACATCCTATTCCAGCTTGCTGTCTGCTCCGTGGATGACTTGAAGTCACACACACGTACACACATACACACTCACTCATGCACACATATTTTTTAATAACACTATATAATAGATAAAATGGAGACATTTGCACCTGGCACCTTCGTTTTTTTCAAATAAAAGAAAACTTCTACAATACCTGAGCACGTTTCTTCCTTAAAACAGTTTATCTTTCTATTTTATTTATTTATTTTTATTTTTAAATTATTATTATTTTTTTGAGGTAACGTGGCTGAGGATTGAACCCAGGACCTCTTATGTGGGAAGCTGGCACTCAACCACTGGGCCACACTGGCTCCCCTAAGTTGGCATTTTCGTTTGTTTGCTTGTTGTTTTGTTTTTGTTTGTTTTTGTTTTTTTAAAGAGGCACCAGGGACCAGACCTGGGACCTTGCATGTGGGAAGCTGGCGCTCAAGAGCTTGAGCCACATCCGCTCCCAGCAGTTTATCTTCTCAGCAGACATTTTTTTTGCATGGATCAGGACTTCATTTTTTTTTTTTTTATGCCTCGGTAATATTCCATTGTATGTATATACCAAATTTTATTTTTCAGATGCTTTTTAAATCACTTTTGCTGCACTGTAAAAATGGATTGAGATCACCATATGGGGAATATGGATACTAAATATCCTGGAAAATCTTCTGTTGCTAAAACACTGAACATATTAGACAATATATATGATACATACTTTAAATGCATAGGTCAGCATGAAAATATGCAAAATATCAAATATCCAAAATAACATAGGGAAGTTTAAAAATCCTCTTACCTTTTATTTAAAAGAAACACAGAAATAATAAAAGTAAGCAAAATAAAATAAAAGATATATGTTAAGAAAATTCTAAGAAATGGAATGTATCAATATTAATATCAGAAACACATATAATGCCAGATACTGGCAAATGGATAAACAAATTGTTGAATAAACAATGGAATACTACTTACCAATATTAGCAAACTACAGATCCATTCATTAACAGGGATATATCTCAAAAACATTTTGCTAGGTGGAAAAACTCAGAAGTAAAAGACTATAGACTGTTTGATATCATTTATATGAAATTTTAGAGGGGCAACACTATCGTGCCAGAGATATAATGATGATTGTCAGGGGCTGGGTATTGGGAGAGGGATTGACTCAAAAAGGGCATGAGGGAAATTTTTGGTTGGTGGGAATTTTCTACATCATGTTTGCAGTGGCCATTACAGGACTGCATACATTTGTCAAAATTCATCTAATTGTACTTACAAAGTTTTTAAATTTTGTGCATAAATTATACCAAAAAAGTCTGTTTAAAAAATTCTCAGTTTTGAGAGGTAGATAGTCTTATTTGCCCCATTACAATAAGGTTAACCTGGAGAAAATTCCCCTATTTTGTTTAATTACTGAGGACACTTTAGAGTTTTATGGCTTTAATAAACACTAAAAATTTTAAATAAGTCCCCATAAACTTGAAAATTACAGTTGAATAAATATTCAAATGTATAATATTGGTATCATTTAAAATAATGGAGATATATTGCAGAATTGAAAGTTCTACCTGTTAATGAAAATTTAAAAATTGCTAACAAAGCACATTTTAAATAAAACTAAGAAATACATACTCACTTCTCAGCTATCTGTAATTGCTGGGGAAGTCACAGACACAGGCTCAGTAGTCATCTCCCAGCCCTCACCTAACCCCCTTTCCCTTCTATTGTGTGCAGATATTTCAGTCTGTTTCCATTCCACACCTCCAAGGTGATGTTAGGTCTAATGAAAAGGCCTGACCAGACCTTAAACCTAGAATTCAGGAACAAGCAGCCCCGGATTCTTACTAGAGCCGGAAACTCTCTGTGGCAGGCCCCCCTCTTCCTGAGGTAGATAAGTACCCCCTCAATCAGCACAAACTTATCTCTTCTCTGATGCGAGGTAGGGCATGTGGAGCTGCCATTCCATAGACCCTGGCCCAGGAGACCCACCATGATGGGATCTCCTCTGCTGCTCTTTTGGGCCGTCTATGCTGCGGAAGTCATTTGCATAAAGTTTCATTTGCAGAAGGTTTCTGTTATGTTTGAGCCTGTGTTCCCACAATATACCATGTAGCAACTCGCGGAACATCACTTGGGGAGAAAAGAGCTTGAGTATATTCTACAATTGATTATTAAATTGTATATAAATGACTTTGCTATAAGCAATCTGCAGAAATAAATTGCATAAAATCAATTCTATAGTCAACACCAACTGCTTCTACTTGGCTAATTATATTTAAAGGCTCTAAATGCAAATTGAAACAAAAGTGGAGGTGGATCTATATTTCTGTTTACAAACAATCTCCAAGGATGATAATCAATTACCAGAGAATCCAGATATAGTTTATGAAACCCACTAACTACTCATGATTTATTTACAATATACTTATTTTCTTTAACATTTTTGAAACTGTATTTACTGGAAAAATGTCTCCATCAGAAAAGTCTACATTATAAGGCTTATTGTAATGGTCTCTACCTGACAAAATTAAATTGAAAATTCAGACTACCTGAATTACACAGTCTTTCAACAAATTTTATTGAGCATATTGGTGTATGTAAACAATGTTCTAGAATTGTACTAGTTAAATGAAAGATCTACCCAAAGTCCATAGTTTCAAGGAGTTAATTCTATAAGACTAGACAAAAATTATAAAATGTAAAATTAGAAAACTAATCCAGATATTGGTAAGAGCTCTCAAGACCATAAAATACGTATACAGTAAACCAGTATTTTTCAAATTCTTTTGATGAAGAGCCAATTGTTCCTCCAAACCAGTATTTTTTTTAAAAAATACAACAAATCTGTTACAACAATATCAAATTGCTGTAATATTTTCTACATGTATTTTCTCACTTTCTATACTTATCTTACTTCTTGTTATAGATCGTTCTTGCAGTAGCATCAGCTTGGTTAAATCTACAGGACAAAATTTAAAGTAAAGAAGGGAAGAGAGTGGATAAGGTCAGGATAAATAATCAACACAATGTTTTTATCAGAAAGTACCAACAAGTTATTACCAACCTGGCAGGAGGAAGGTGATAGGAGCACAGACATAGGGATAGAAATTGCCATGAATCACACAGGAAGTGTAAATGCCCAGATAAAGAATGTAGAAAATAGAATACAAAATATAAGGGAGAATAAAATTATTCAAAGGATCTAGACTATCATCTGAAATTACCTCATCATTATGCATTAAGCACATCAGCTTACTTCAAAATATAAAGGTTTAAATATAGGCAAGTCCAAATTAGATGACTGGCCTTCCCATTTACTTTGCTATATTTTTACTTTTTACTCTCAGTCACAATCCTTTATGCTTGTTCTAGTATTTTCTACTCTTCAAATTTTGTTATTTCCTCAGTTTCTCAAACTCTCCTTTTCCTTTAGGTCTACATTCTTTTAGCTTGTTGATAAAATCCTTTCTATCACTTCATTTTAGGTCTTGAACCCACATTGATTTTTCTGAGCATCAATTGTGCTTATAGTTAGAACCACACAATTTAGTACTGTTTGATTTCCAAATGCTTTTTAAGTGTTCATCTTAATTGAAAGTAAACTGAGGGCATACTTTTCATGTTTTATTTTTATATGTTCTTTACCCTGCAGCATAGAGTTCAATCAACAAAATAGAATTAAATATAAAATTTAACAAAGTTAAATATATTTAAATTATTTTTTTCTTAATTTCATGTAGCCCACAGACACAATCTGATAATAAATTTAATTTGGGAGATGGATCAATTAGGGTTCTGGCAGGAAACATAAGCAAACACAAATTTCAATGAGTAAACATTAATGAAATGACTATTAACATAGGAGTTGGCAAATTTAATGGGGACAACAAAGGTGCTGAGGAAACAAGAGACAAGAAAAATTAGGAAGCCATTATCACCACTAGAATTAAATTGGAAAGAGGAGAAGCCATGTAATGAAGAGATCAGTGAAGATTGGAGGTTTGAGCATAAGAGGGTCCTATGAAAAGTCTTCCAATTTGTGAACCATGGATGGTTGACTATTCACATAGCTTTGTAGGAGATATAGTCCAGCCCATGTACATCCATGCCTTGTAGTACTCTTTTCAACCATGGTTAACTGGAGTAGGGATGAATTACTGATATTTTAAAAAAGCAAATCATAGGCTGGCCTATGACTTATGCCCTAAGACCCAACAGGAAACGATGAGTTGAAAGATGTAGATCTAAAGGGTGTATTTGATTCGTAGAAAAGGTAAAGACCTAGAATGAAAATCTTGTACCCTTGTCTACTCCAATTCCTGTTCTTCATATGACCCATCATTATTAGTCTTACTTCTCTCATTCAATTACATTCTTACTCTTCCAGAATCTTGACTGTTCTAATTTTCCAAGGTTCTTAAAAACATGTATACTAACAGTAAATTGTAAATTACTTGACCTACCTTGAGCTGAGAATTTGTGAAGCAAAAACTATTTCTTCAGAACACTAACATTTCATATAAGGCAAAGAAAGGGATTGTTTAGTAAGGCACTGTGATTTTAAAATGCTTAGCTTACTCTGCAACAAGCTCAAGAAGATATATGATAAGACTATCCAGAAAGATACTCCAACCCATGCTTATCAGTTTCTTTCAACTCTTCGGTCAGTTATGGTTCTAAGCTTCCATCTTCAACTAATTTTCACAGACTGGTACAACCCTGCGCATCAGCCTGGAGCAAGAACTCTGTGGCTGATACAAGATGGTGAGAAATATCTGTATGATAAATGAGAAACACTGACATGGTCTGACATAAATCATTCACTTGCACGTTTCCCTAAGTTCTCTGACCAGTTATTTCATGAGGGGAAAAGGAAAGATTTTCTTTTGTGTGTATGTTTTAATCAGAACATCACTGCATGTCATTTGTGACTTTTTTCTGTAAGACCCAGTTAATTGCATAGTCAAATGTATATAGTTCTCTTTTAAGAACAAGGATTGAGTTATTATAAACTACGCATTTCTTCTTTATAAAGTACTGAGTGAAATAACCATCTCAGATATTGTTAGAGATCAGCATTTCCCCAAGTGCTTTTGGCAGAACTAATTCAGAGGGATGTAATTAGTGCTGTGTAAAAAAGGCAACTTGTGTAAAAAAGGCAACTTAGAATTGCTGGGTCTTGTAAAATGCTGAAGAGCACTGTAGCTCTCTAAAAGGAGTACTATACCAAAATGATTTCGCCAAGAAGTCCTTCTTTCCTGAGCGTTTCTAGAGACCAGCACTCTACAGGTCACATATTAAAAAATTCTATTTAGATGGCTCTCTACCCTAAATTGTTTCCTCAATATTGCAATCAATATCTGATGCATAGAGTAGACAAAATAGAGAACATGACATTTATTGCAAGAATGTTGTTTTAATAGAATTCATTTCTGTCTAGATGCCCTGTGTAAGATATTTCCAATTTAAAAATTGCAATTGTTTTTTCTGTTTGCACTGTTTATGATATTTTAATATAAACACAGTATTATTAATTATTGCTACACTTGTATCCTAATTTTTCATTTGAGTACATACTTATATATCCATATATAAATATATACAAATATATACATAAACATATACATATTTAAAAGTTACTTTTCCTCTTTCTTTAGTCCAAATATTCATTTTGCTCAGACAATACAATCACTGTAACTAAACTCTTCTGTTTCTGAAATATCGTTTCTTAGCAACCACTCAATGAAAGACTCTTCAACATCCGTTGAGATGTACATGAATAGGTTAAAGTTGTTTTTTTTTTTTTAAATAAATAACTGATACTGCTTGATAAATTTTATTAAATTCTCTTTTACAGTGGAATGATTAGTCTATAAAGCAAGCAACTCCTTTGTCATAAAAAGATGCTATCTGTCCTCAATTTGATTTATTTCCAATCCAGGGCTGCTTCATTTCTGGTTAAGACTAATCCAAATGCTTTAAAAAAAAAAAAAAAAAAATTCTTTCGAATTTCTCTTGCGGCTTTCAAAATTCCCTATCCTTAAAGAAATTTAAGAGTATACAACTTGAAGATCCTATCCCGAAGGCCTACGTCTCTTAGAATTGCCTTACTTTATATTGAAGAACTAGTTGAACACTGAATTAAGAACAATTTGTTGGTTAGAATATACCAAAAAAAAAAAAAAAAAAAAAAGGGCTCAGAATTGGGTGGGATGAATCTTCCATCTTCACCCAGATCCCCAAAATAAAGAGAATGATTAAGTATTTTTACAAAAGAGATGAAGAAGTGTGACTATGGACCAAACATCAAAAAAAGGAGAAAAGAAAAGGGAGAAAAATATAGAAACATGTATGATACAGTCCCTTGCCATTGTTTTAATGTTTGCTAGGATTTTATTGCTAAATGCTTACTGAATGGAAGAATATTTTCAATTTGGGTAAGATGGGGCACTGGTTAGTGAGGCTAGTAAATTAATTTCACTTTGGGTATTTACAGAACTTCTTTAGGGTCTTAGAAATGGCTCTTCACATACTGTTGCCAGTTCTAAGAAAGCACTTATTTCTTTGGTTGCTTTCACTAGGAATTGAATAGATTCTTACACTGTCTGTCTATTCATACCCAAAATATTATCTTTGAATATGCAATATTCAAATGATAGATTAAAAAGTGAACAATGATATCCCAATGTGATCCAAATTGTTATTTCCCTTTAATATCTATTCTTCCATTCTTTTTAGAATTTTATGTGGGCATATGGTCACCCAGAAAAAATATTAAATTTTCAGATTCTCTTATACCTAGTTATGACCAAGTGACTAAATTCTGAACAGTGAGATATAAGCAGAAGTATGCTATGGCAGTCTAGGGGACCCACCCTGAGACATAATTTACGTACATATTTGCCCCTCCTCTAGATCATTTACTTCATCATGCACCTAAAATGCACATATTGCCATCTTGAACCATGACACCAAGGGCCACACACTGGAAATGGAAAATGCAGTGTCACAAAGGACTTAGTGGAGCAGTGCTGCCACACCAGGTCACCAGCTGATGACCTTTGGGCTTTTGGGTAAATAGAAATACATTTCTAAATTGCTTAAGTCACAGATTCTGCGTTATTTTAAGACTGAAAGAGTTTCTGTTAACTGAAATTAGGACTCTTCTTATATTAGAATCTATAAATGTAAGCGTAAGGTAAGTGCTTATGAGAATGGCAGCAAAGACTCAGATAATGAAGGCTAAGTTGCTAGTTACCTTTGCCATGCTACGGAGAAACTTTTGGCCAAGGGTTATCTGCTACAACTTGGAAGCCAGACCATTTGCTGACCCATGGGAAATGGTAGGAAATTTTCAGGAAATGATTGTGACCCTTTTAACAAAGTGTTTCAAATGAGATGAACTCAAGCCAGAGCTACTGAGTCAACAAGCAGAGCAGAAATAAGATGAGATGTTTTATAAGAATCCCATTCTGCCTTTGCTGGTATCTAAATTGGCAGAAAGTCCCATAATGTGGAGACTTGAAGATCTGAAAAGACCAATTGCTTTTATACCCAAAACTAGACCAGTTAAGTGGTGACTTCAGAATGGCAGACTTAGCAAGAGATTATAGTCATGTCTTGCCCCTCAAAAAGCTGTGAGTATAATAGTGAAGTTGGGGTCAAGGGTATTGTTTTCCCATTCTATTATACTACTTCAGATAGCTTAAAGGTATCCACAATTAATGAGAATACTGGGGATGGACAGAGTTCTTCACATAAAAGACCAGATACTATAGGCTTAAAACCTAGGTCTAAACAAAGTCTTTCACTATAGGAACCTGAAAATGAAGTCAACTAGAAGCAAATAAATAGGAATCTTACAGAGTTACTGCTAAAGAAAACATGAGACTTGAATGCAAAAACTAGTAAATTTTCTATACAAAAGCAACCTCAGGATTCACAGATCTGTACCAGTAGAAAGTCAGCTCTGATTAAGTGTTCAGTTCCCAAGAAAGACATATTTTCTGATGCCCAACACTGATGTGGCCATGGAGAATGAAGAATAATGAAGAGTGTCTCAGAGGACACAAAAGGTGCCCAGAAGACAAAGAAAAGTGGGCTCCTCCAAGAAAGTATAGTCAGAAGCTGTCACATGTGCTTTAATAAACAGGAATTTGTGTTACTTCTACCAGAGGAGGGAGTCTTCTTTATCCCTGCCCAGTGGGATTTTATTTTTGCTTATAGGCCATCAATAGCTCTATGTTTTTATCGTGGTTTCTTTCTCTTTCTTTTTTTTTTTTTTTGCTTATATTGCACCCTTCTATACCTATAGCTGAAGAAGAAGATTATGCACCACACAGTGAGGGAAGTGAGCGATACTAGACTTTGAACTGATTACCAAAGCTGGAGGAAGTTTTAAGGTTTTCTTCTTTGTGAAAAAGGTGAATGTGTTCTTTGTGTAGGAAGAATAGTGAACAAGGATGTTTAGGTGTCCAAAGAGGTGGATGGGGCAGTGACTTCTCGGTGACCTCCAATATTAAATTCCCCCATCTCTTTGGTAATATAATTTATAGCTGAGCACATTTCCCAGCCTCCCTTTTAGTTCTGTGTGGTTATGGGGGGGTGGGAATGAATTCTAATGAATGAGATATTAACAGAAGGGCTTCCATTCCCTTAAAAGTCAGCTAGAATATGTCCTATACTTTTTCTTCTTCTTTCTTACTGGAAGGCAGATATACTGTTTGAAAGAGAAGTGTCTTTCTAGGAATATAAGATGACCTTGGGAATGTAGGCCATATGCACATCAAGATAAAAGAGACATGGATATATGACATTATAATGTAGCATATCAATATTTTGAACAAGAGAGAAGTAAACTTTTAATTTATTTAAACTGCTATTTTCAGTTTCCTGTCACATACAACCAAATGTTATTATCCATTTTAATTCAAAATTTAGCAAATATAAATGAAATATAATTGAATAAGGAATATTTACATCTTGAAGTAATAGACTACCCAAGTGACTGTAGATTAATTATTAAACGTGTTGGTTTTCTCAGGTAACAAGTCCCTAGTGCAAGATGACTGATTTAGTTTCAGCTCTACTGAGATCCCCTTTGGGGTCAATGCTCGCCCTTTTTTCTGATTCACTATTGTTAGAGCATTGGTGTTTTTTACTTATTCTTGTACTTCATGGTTACACGAAGTTTACCTCAGTTTCAGATCTCATAACTCTTTTAAAACAGAAAGGTGGTGAAAAGACAACATTGGTTTTGTCTTTTATCATTAAATTAGCATGGCAGCAAGCCCTCTATTGGATCTCAATGTTCTGAAGTGGGTGTCCCACAGGAACTGGGCAGGCAAAAATTCAGATCTCCTGTTTCCACAGTGGAAGAATTGATGGAGAAGTGTCTTGTTCATGTTTGTTCCAACCATGTGCCAGGTTATTTCCAATATGCTGATACCCCTCACCCAACTAAAAGAGAACTGTAATGTATACACTGTGGATTTTCTCAGATCTATTTCATAACCTCTCATAAGTAAATTAACTTCACTGATTTAAAGGAAAGATATATTTAAAAGATATAGTTTATAAAAAAGTATCTAGTTTCATAAGTGAGAGATAAATCATTGAAATATATAAGTGAAAGCAAGCAACACTTTGAAATAATGGTCTGGCTATTTTATGCATAGTACAAGTAAAAATTACATAGAAGAATATGTAATAATCACCTCAATTATACCAGAGTTGCTAATGCAATTATGAACAGATGACTTTGGGTTAGTTTTTGAGCTTCAACAACATGTTTTTCACTTTATTCTAAGGGAAGAGGTCTTTAATTTCATGTGAAAAATATGTAAGCCTTTTCAATGACACTCGTGCTTATGCATCAGACAGCTTCTTAGAAAATATTTTCCATTATTAGCTCTTCAATGAATGGTAGCAAATTCACTGTATCCTCTATTATCCTTGAGAGATCAAAGACTTGCCTGGCTTTCAGTTTAGACTGTATATATTCTGTCTTGGCTTAGTAAGCAAGACACATTTTCTGAGTCTCTATAAAACTTATAAAAACTTGAAACATTGAATGTTCAGATTTGTTGAAACTTTTTTATGTATGCTTTAATATATAACATAGAAACACAGAAAAAATAACCATCAATATACATATTTTAATTTTAATGGCAGATGTCTATTGGTGATGGAAATAGTGGTTAGAATATTCTAGCATAAGCAAAGGCAAACCATACAAAATATGGGTTCTATATGTAGGATGCACAGAATAAATAAATAATTGTTGTGTGAACAGGTGGGTCATGTTTTCCTGCCAGGTGTTCACTCTTTGCCTTCTTCTCTATGATTGTGTTTACAATATGTGTGGCCACGCATACATGTGCAGGTGTCAGCTTCAATAAAAAGTGATATTTTAGAATTTTATTTGACTTTACAGTCTTCATTGATTGAGCAGGAAAATAATGTCCTGGCTGGAAAATAAAGAGCCAGTGTTTCTACATGGATTTCTTTCCCTGATAGCTAGAAAAAGAGGCCACTGATTTTGCTAACACTGAAAGGATGGACAATTTTAGGTGTCCACTGAAATACTATTAAATTATGCTTACAGAGTAAATTATGAAAACAAAACTACAAATAAGAAATTTCTATCACTGCAATGTCCAGGAAATGCCAGAGACAGTTGATTTGTCTTGTTTTTGTATAGTCATCTGGCAAATTAGCCAAAATTATATCAAAATGACAAACACTAATTCTTTCTTTTGGATAGTTTTGAAGCAAAGAGACAACGAAGATCCAAAGAGGAAACAGGAGATTTGTTTAATCTAACTGGCTTACTCTTGTCATACTATTAAATATTGAAGTTGCTGAATAGAGATTTTGCATTTCCATGCCATAGTGTTGCTCACAGGGCAGGCAAAATATGAAATGAAGGGAAACTGAGGGTACCATAGAAAAAGATTTCTCAAATGGAAATTTTTCACTTGCAGGTCTGTTTTGCCCTGAGAAATCTGAAATGACCAAATGACTAACTTAAAAATGCATATATATGACAACATGAAATACTGCTAAAGGACAGTATTCTGCAGATGAAGACATCTTTAACTTGGAAGAAAAAAGAATTTCTATAATTTTCTGATAAATAGCCTGAAGAAATGCCAAAAATATCATACTGTCCTATAATAATCCACTGGCTACCTCTATGATCCAAAATTATCATATCAGTCTAGTTAATTGAGAAGTAAATGGGTGCCCCCTCTTCAACTGACACCAGTAGTGCTTTGAAAAGATTTCATAGGTATGGGGAACCATTGAGCTGGGTTTTGCTTGCCTACTGGATTATTAATGGGAGGTGGCTAATGCCATCTCGATGAGATATCCACAAGACAGCGTTAACCTGGAGCTTGTGAGTCAATGTAAACCCTTAAAAACCTCCACAGTGGCTGGGGATTGTAGTAACATCAGCACAGAAACAGTTCCATGGGATTACATATAAAATATATACATTTTACTTCAATATAGTACCAAGATTTTATTGTTGTTTTGTTAGTTGTTTCAATTTTTTAATGTCTTAAGTGAGCATGAGAAAAATGTACCACGTGGATACTTTGCCTCAAGCCAAGCAATAACTCATTTTGTTTTAAGTGTAATTTTTCTACCATGAACTATTGTTCATGACTATATACCCACAAATACAAATACTCAATAATCTTGACATTCTCCTGGTTAAACTCAATGTATTTTTCCTTGGCTAATATTTCCAGAATATTTCCTAAATCTTTTCAAATCGTTACAATATATTATGCTTTAATATTTTGTAAATAGTAGTCCCTTTAGGGGAAAAAAAAAAAGATTCTTGCAGTTCTCCTGTGTAAATAGGAAAAGAATACGGTGTTAAAAATGTATAGAAGCTTAATTCTTTTGAAATACCCATTTTGTGACAATTTGCCATAAATTTCAATTGTATGTCTAATATTTTCTACTCCCCCAAGACTGAAACATTCATTTTCCTTATAATCATAACAATGGGTATCAGAATAAATTGAAGAAGAGAGAAAATCAGATATATAGACCATTTCTCTTGAGTAAAACAAAATTCAACACATGTGCCCAGTGGCTGTTCTTATTCATGACATTGGAATGCACTAATGCTAGTAGTTCACATGTAAAGACATGGTTCAGGAAAAGAGTGTAATTCACTAGGATAAATAGCCTACCTTGGAGTGAATAGAAAACCCCACAACAGAAACTTGGCAAGAATTTGCTGGTAATGAGAGTTCAAGTGGGAGAGAGATTTAGCATTGCTTCTTTTCCAGAAGATGAATGATTTAAAATGGTCCCTATACCAGGTGCTCTGTGGTGCTTTCGACCTTCATCCCCATCTATGTTTGCAGGTGTTTCATCATATTTACAGAGATAAACACGGTTTTCTATGCCTCCCTGAGTATAATTTTAGTGACATGCATTGTGGATGAGTACCGTCATTCCTTTTGCCATTCCAGCTAAATTTTCAACAAGAGGCTCCAAAATTTTACCCATAAAAGTTGGATGTGCATCAAGGGAACTGGAAGAGATAACAGATTTGTATACACTGTGCATTATGAATATGGGCTATAACCTGACATTTGCATTCAAATGGACATAGAAGATTTTCCCTATTGTAAATGATGACTGTGGTTAACAGTATAAATATAAGATTGTTCTTTCATGAACTATAGCAAATATATGCCATTATTACAAGGTATTAATAATAGTGTGGTAAATGGGAAAAAAATATACCTAATACAAATTATGGACTATAGTTAACAGTAATGTTTAATGTTCTTTCATGGATTGTAGCAAACGCCACACCAATGCTAAGTGCCAACAATAGGGAGGTATAAAGGGTATGAGGGTTTTCTTTTTGGTGTAATGAAAATGTTCTAAAATTGATTGTGGTGATGAATTCATAACTCTGTGATTATACTGAAAGTGATTGATTATACACATTGGATGGATTGTAAACATATCTCAATAAAACTGCTTAAAAAAGAAAGGATTTAAATTTTATGGAATATATTAATATTGTATCAGATTTCTTATGAAGAGGTTGAAAATAAAGGATGGGAAACAGAATTATTTCACATGAGGAAAAACAATGTTCTTGGTTGATATAAAATTAGAATCTGATTTAAGTTCATGCTCATATTTATGTTGACATACTAAAATGATATAGCCCAATTTATTTCCTACTGTGGTTGTGCCATGAAAGCAGGGGAGTAGGAGAAAGAGCAGCCTGTTAGGGAAACAAACCAGGTGACTTTACCACACCATTGCTGTTGGGAATAATAGAAAGTAAGCCTCCTTCACTGTGGACTAATTCTTCCTCTAAATCTGAACAGCAAATAATATAAAAGATATGTTAGAGATAAAGTCAATTCAATCTTGTTTCTGATTTTATTATTTATTTGTACGTTTGTTTTAAGATAGCTCTTGTGTTGCAAAGTACAGGTTAATATTAGGGAGGTTACATGGACTAACAGAAACTGATCTATGCTAATTTTCTGAGTTGCAACTTTCACATTTTTCTTTGGTAACTGTCTTTGATAATTCTGGGTGTTAATTCAGGTGGATGTTATTGAACCTTTTTATTACTTTGGAGGATTGAAGTAGAAGAACACTGTTTAGCTGCATTTGGCAAAATGACCCAGCCAGCAAATCCCAGCCAGCGCCAACAAGTCTCCTCTGCCCGGATAACAGATGGCCAAAACCCCCACTCTGTACCTGAAAGACACATACACCTCATCCTCCCCAAGACCCTCTCCCAGCAGAGTGAAAGTCAATACTTTTTCACTGTTCTCACTAATACCCTGCCCCTAGGCTATTTAAGAAAAAAACCCAAGTCAGTTGAGCAGGCTGAAGTTTCACTTCAGACCCCCGCCACCTGGTGATCTAATAAACTTTCTCTGCCTCAACTTTGATCCGTCTCCCAGCCTCACTGAACTGAGATCTAACATTTTGGTGCCGAAACCTGGGAGGCTTCACTGAGGCAGATCAATTCTGTAGTGATCCTCTACTCTGCCATTGCAGCTTCACCAACCAACACCGGACACTGCTGATTCATCTTTGATTGAGTCTCAAAACTTCTCCAGAGGATCCAGTCTCTTTTTGGGTCACCTGCCTCCTTTTTTCCAAAAATCCTAGTGCTAGGTCAGTGATCCTCTCTGGCATCAGGGCGCTGTCCCCATCGCCTGACCTTCTGGTTCCGAGTACGCCCGGCTCTGGGTCCAGTCACCTGCCTAACCAGTTTGAGAAAAAGAGATCCAATGATGCCTGCATCTCTTCTCTCATACCCCCTTTTCCAAAGAGGTACTTGAACTCACTCTCCTCCCTCACTAATATCCAGTGCAATGGTCTGAGGTCCCCTATGTTCAGGCTTTTCTTCCCTCCTTCTGCCAGTCCTGCACTACCTATCAAAACTTCCTTCTCCACAGCCGACCCCCTCTCCCGCACACAAAAATCCTTCTTTCAATCTCAACCCCTTTGATCACGACCCTCCCACCATATGCCCTTTCAGCACATTCCTCCTCCCATTCCCCTACACCTCCCCCTGAACCCCCTGTGCTCTCAAGCCCAACTCCCTACTCTCAATCCTCCTTCCCCAGCTCCTGTCCTCCCTTTCTGATAAGTGGCCAAAGCAGAAAGCATTGCGCATGTTCACGTCCCCTTCTCCTCTGTTCTCTCATTTCTTATTAATATGGAAGCCGCTTAATTCTGCCCTCCCTGATTCCCTGAACTCTTAACTCACTCCTTGACCTCAATAGTGGAGATCAATAAAATAGTTTCACAACCCCTCTTTTGCTGTACCCACGAAAATTCTACCTGTTCACCCACTAATTCCCTCCTCAGGAATGAAACATTGAAATTCCTATCATTGTTGCCCACCAAACCCCAATATCCTGACCCTCTTGATGCCCTGCAAAATATCAAGGCTACAATTATTCACTTCTTACAAGTAAGCCTTTAGCTTTCTCCTAACTTTTAAGTGTTAGTGTATTCCTGAAAAATAATAATCCAAAATATGTGTTAAATATCTACCTAAACTGCTAAATTAAAACTTAACTGCATTTATACTGCTCAAATATTCCTAAGTAGTTGCTAATTACTAATAAAAGTGTTTCCAAAAACAAGCTTGCATATTAAAAGCAACAATGGTTCCAAAAAAAAAATCTTAAAAGCAGTAAAATCAGAAATGTAAAATAATAAAAAGCTTAAACACAGCCAAACCAAAAAAGGTAAAAATCATGAGTCAACTTAATGAGCTTTATATTTTGGTTGGTGTGTCTTAAACTTTTTTGTGTTTGTTTGTTCATTATCAGTGTATATTTTGATACTTCTGTATGGTAAATATTAAATTAATAAATGATAATTCTCAAAAAAGCTTTATTCAAATGGCCCAAAAATAAAATAAGCACTTAAATTAATAAATAAGTGTGGATGCTAATAAGGTAAATTAGCATTATAAGTGTTAAATCTTTAAAATGATGAAAATTGTAGGTTTTGATAATGAACTTACTACAAACCTCTTCAAAGAATTGTTTTTACCTAAATTGAAATGAATAGTGTATTTTTCTTCACAGAATGGGATGAGAAATGTGAAACTTAAATGGATATTGAAAAAAGTAAAAAGTTTGTGGAAGTGCTGACCGAAATTTGATAAGTTTGTTCAAGAAAGTGTGTTTTGTCCTAAAATAAGAAGGCTGGTTTTCATAAAGCAGAATGAAAGTATGTAAGACAAAACTTGAATGCATATGGCAAGTTGTAGTAGGTATTATAGGAGGTAACATTAAGTAAGGAAATGTGTCTGTAAAGGTAAAAATTGTCTTAAGATGAAGTAGCTATAGTCCATATAATTATGAATAGTTATAAGTTTGTAGAAGCATTGTTTAAACTGAAATATTTAAATAGCTAATTCCAGAAAATTATTATTAAACAGATACTGAATTGATGCTAATAACAAAAGTAACTTCATGGCAGAAAAACCTGTTGGAGGCCACCTCAATCTGCATATTAAAGTAATAGTAAAGATAAGATAATCTTGATTCCATTGAAAATCTTAGGTTTTCATAAAATATGGAGAAAGTAGTTTTTCCTGTACCGCTAAAATAAAATACCTGTTAATCAATGTAATCATAATAATTACATAATATGTTGTAAGAAATTTACTATAAATCAGTTTCCAAAGTCGTTTTGGTAACTTAAGTGTAATAAAATATAAAATGAGTTTTTATTATTAAGAAAAAGAAAGTAATTTTGTCCTAAGATAAAATGACTGATTATTAAGAAAGAGAAAAATGTGGGACAAAACCTGAATGAATACAGAAAGTGCAAAAGATTCATGGAGAAGAAACTGTTGTGGTTAAAGATGAGTAAAATTTATTGGGTCTATCTGTAAAGTTTTAAAAGCTGTAATATCAAATAGTACTGATGTAAAATTAAAATTTTGTTCTTTCTCTCTTAAAGTTAACAAAGTATCTTAAATCATTGGTCTGTTTTAGTAAAAGTTTATAAAGAGTTTTCTTCCTGAAGAATCAATATACAAAGAAAAAAAATTTTGTTTTATCAAAATCAGTTTTGTACTTTAACCTTATCATTGGTTGTTTAAAGAAAAACAAGTCTTATCACTTTTAAAGGAACATGATGTTCAAACCTAACAACTTGTAATGTTTTGCTTTCTCAAAGTTAAATCCTGAAAAATATCTTTTTATTTCAAATTATTGCAAAAGATTTATTCTTTCACCTCGAAAAAACAGTGAAATAATAAAGCAATTAAGTTCATTTAATATAAGTTGAATAAAAAGTGTTTAAAAATATTTGAAAACTGTAACAAAATTAAAAAGGATTCTTTAACCCTCTATTAATCAAAGTTGTATGAATAAAATGTTCATATGAATGCCTAAAAATTGTATAAAATTCCTGAAAATTTAACAATGTTTCTACATAATATTAGATAAGGGTATAATGTTGTTAATCATGGTTTTAATTATTTTAAAAAATAATATGTGTCACAGAAACAACCTCTTCACTTGAAAATCAAGAGGTGGATGCTTTAACTCATGTTCATCTGATTTGCCCTACCTCCTCTAAAAAAGCAGCTCTATAGCTGCAAAAGAAAAGACTGGCCATCGAAGGCTGCCATAGGTGTGCATAACAATAAATTATTATAAGTTAAGCAACACCACTTCTGTATGCTACAGTCCCAGATATTGCTAGTTTGTTGCAAGAAATTAGTATCCACTTATGTCACTATCACTTTGTTTTAAAACTTGCTAAGGCTTTCTTTAGTATCTCCTTAGGCAAGTCAAGCCAGCCTGCATTCACCTTCATGATGTGAAGAGGCCAAGGGTGGATTTTGCGGTGCTTCCCCAAGGCTGTGTGCATAGCTCAACCATCTGGCCTGGCCTGGTTGCAAAGAATCTGGCTGCGTGGAAAAACCTGTGACTGTAACCCTATTTCGTTATATTGATGATATTATGCTAACCAATAATTCTTTTTTCAGAATTAAGAGAAGCGTCAGAGACAGTTGGTATCTTATCTTAAGAGCTTCAGATAAGCAAACAATTGGGACAAACTGCAAGGTCCCTGAGGCTCTGTCAAACACACCCCAAACTCCAAAATGACCTTTTTGGGGGTATTAGAATACTGAAAGCCCTTCATCCTTCATTTAGCTCAGATGTCAAAGTCATTGTTTGTGTTAATCAAAAAAAAAAAAAAAAAAAAAAGGTGTTCCTGGAAATAAGAACCGCCCCTCCCCCACAGGCTACTTTTAATACAATAACACAGGCTCTAGCAGTAAAGGGGTTGGACTTTAACTTACCCTGTAAACTAAATGTAGCCAGCATCAACATTAGCTTTAAGTAAAGTCTGTGGCAGAGGCAACATTCTAAACAAATACCCTTTGGCTTGTAATCAAATTTGTGGGAAGGGACCAAAGTACAATTTAGCCCCTTAGAAAAGCATCTATGTGCAGCATAACAAGCCCTGTTGCAAGTGAAAGGCCTAACCCAGTAGTGTCCAGTCACTCTGAAGACTGCTATCCCTATCCAGGGAAGGATTGCAAATACTGAAACAAGACAGGAACAATGAACTGTAATGAACCACCCTCTGCATGGAAGAGATCTGTGAAAAGACATCTAAAACACCTGCCAGAAGCAACAGGTAACCATCTGTCATATCCCTGCCCACTTCTCTAACACCCCTCTCAGGGCATCTGTTAAAGCAGATGTTCTCGTGAAGATCCAGAGCCATACCATTGAAAACTGAAAAACAGCAGAGTGACTCCATAGAAAAGGTAGACATCGTGACTACCAGACCCTGTGGTGCTCAGCCCAGCAGTTCCAGCTGCTGGTACTCGCCAACAGCTCATGAACATCACCTATGAGTGTCCTTCATGCTCATTCCAACAACTGAGTCATCAGTTCCCTCCTGCTCTCAGAAGGGGCAAGATATGCTTTCACTGCTGTAGACATTGCATCCTAATTCTGGTAACCTGCCAGCTATTATTTGCTACCCAGAAAAGGTAAGTGCCCTGTAAGGGATGCAAGCCCAAATTGACAGTGACCAAGAAACTATTTTCCAGTCACCTCATGAAGTCTTAAACTATGAACAAGAATATTGTTGAAACTTTTTATTTAAAAATGATGAAATGAATGGCCTTTTAATAAAACAGATAAAGGATGATAAAGAATCCTTACAACAATGGACTATGTTTAAATTCAGTGTGGTGGGCTATAGGCACAGCTCCAGTTAAAATGCTAAAAGCAAGACCAAAGCAGGTACTAAGGTTACAAGTTAAAGTGCCAGCCTCCCTATGGACCAAAAAGGGAAGTAATAATAATTTGTTGTTGCCTATGCCCAAACTATACAAACTGGGGAAAAATAAAATCATTTTAGCCATAGGCTATGCAGCCCTACTGGTTTGGGAATCTTAAATCCATGAAAAATAAAAAATCACTCAAAAACATTGTTATAAAACCACAGTTAATAATCTAAAATCTCCTATTCCCGCTAAAACTCTATGTGCATCTATGTAAACTCTTCTTATGTTTAAACTGATTTTTAATGTGCTTATATACTGTTAAGCTCACCAAATTATATAATTTCACTGTCAACCATTAATATTCAATGTTAAGTTACCACCACTCTCTTATTTCTCTTAACTCCTCTTGTATTAATCTTATTAATCCTTCTCTTCAGACTCCTGAGAGTGATAGCCTCACATCCTGCCCTGAATTTCATGACTAATTCCTATACTTACCCACTTATAACTCTCCTTCTCTTCATATCAGCAGGTCCATACACTTTCCATGCAATAACACAGTTTATCCAAACAACCATCTGAAATGCCACCCGTAATCATGTAGATAATCTTCTCCTGTTGTGGAAAATACAGTACCAGCTGCTGAACCAAAAACCACACCAAAAAGGAAACAACTGAATCCAACAACACCCCACAACAGCAAGAAGCAGCTTGATGAGTCGTCACCCCAATTCCCACTCTCCCTCCCTACCCCTTAACTATAATCAATAGGAGTTGGGAATGTTAGCTCCATTTGGCAAAATGACCCAGCCAGCAACCCCCAGCCAGCACCACCAAGTCTCCTTTGCCCGATAACAGATGGCCAAACCCCTACATACTGTCCCTGAAAGAATGTGCATTCCAACACGTACACCTCATTCTCCCCAAGAACCCCTCCCAACAGAGTAAAAGTCAGTACTTTTTCACTGTTCTCACTAATACCCCACCCCTAGGCTATTTAAGAGCAAACCCAAGTCAGTTGAGTGGGCTAAAGTCTTTCTTCAGACCCCTAATCATGTGGGTGGGCAGAAGTCTCACTTCAGACCTCTGCCATGTCATTGATCTAATAAATTTTCTCTGTCTGAACTTTGATCTGTCTCCAAACCTCATTGAACTGAGATCTAACAAATAACTACACTTAATAAGGATACACATGGGCCTCTGTGATATTATAATCAGGAACAGAAAAATGCTTGTGGAAAAAAAAATTGTAAATGGCATTAGTAAAAAGAACTTTATAAAAGAATATTCAGGTAGCATGGTTCAAATAGAAAAGGCTAGGAGAAGATTTTTAATGGAAATTTGAAAGACAATATTTATCTTCAGTTTTCTTTTAATCATTATATTCTATGAATATATTGGAACTCTGTGTTTGATGCAATACTTGGTAGGTGTTCAATGAGTACTCATGATAGGCACTTCTTGTACCTGTATATCTTGGACCCAATTACAAAATTGTATGATCAAAAGAACCAAAACAGAAAAAAGAAAATGAAGACCTCTTGTGAGAACTTCTGTTACCAACTATAACTGTCTTTACTAACTACAATGCAATTCTGACATAGCAAGATTGCCGTACAAGACTGCCCTTCAGATACCAGCTGCAAGTTCAGGGACTCTGAGAGCCACCATCACTTCTGACAACTGGTTGCAAATTCTGGAATTCCTGCCACCCCTCAGGTTCAGTAATTTGCTAGAAAAACTCATAGAATTCAGGAAAGTGCTGTCTACTGTATATGATTAAAGTTTTATTATAGCAAAAGAATACAAATAAGAAAATTCAGAGGGCCAAGCCTGGGAGGGCCTCAAATGCAAAGTGTATCTCCACATTGACACTACACATGGAGTGACAATATGGTCCTCAAGGCACATGTATCTATTTTATCCATCATGGAAGCTCACACAAGTTTCCAGTATCCAGAGATTTGGGGGAGTTTTAATTGACCATATAATTGCCCACATGTTTGAACTTAATCTCCAGCCAACCTCTGTCCCAGGAGGTGGGACTCAAAGACCATACCCCCTAGTCACATGATTAGCTTTTACAGGTGTGACCAGCCCCCCACCTAATACTTACCAGTAAGTCTAGCCACACCTTGAGCCATCTCATTAGCATAAACTTTCAAGTGTATTCTGGGGTCCATCATGAATAACAAAAGATACTCCTATCATAGGAAATTCCAAGGATGTGTAAGTTACTTTGGGCAAAGGTCAAACCTCTTTTTTGGAGGCCAAATTCCTTACTCTATATCACTAAATATAAGTAAAGTAAAATATAAAATTTAGAAATGTCCACATTAATTTATGGTATATTAAAAAAAAAAAAAACAGAAAACTCCTATGTTATTATTAAAAAGGCCTGTATCTTCCTTCCTACCTCCAGTTAAAATTGCATATACTTGGTTCCCAGAAGTTAGCTAATTCTACATTCTGGAGCAGGTTAAAAAATTAATAAACAGATAGAACCTGAAAAGTATGGTCAGAAGAAGGCTCAAATGCTCTTAGGTATGAATTGGAATTACTAAAGAGACAAATAGAGAGCATTGCCAATGAACAACGAGATGTCCATTGCGATGATTACTGCATCAAAAAGGGAAACAACAATTATACTCAATAAGAACAAATGGAGTCTTTTGGAAGAGTCATCAAAATACGATGATGAAAAGGGCATTGTTAGTGGTGATTTGCATCCCTCAAAAATATATGCTGAAATTCTAATCCCCTGTACTTCAGAATGTGACCTCATTTGGAAAAAGTATTGTTATAGTTGGAAATAAAATGTTAAAAGTTAAAATGAGGTCACACTGGAGTAGAATGAGCCCTTAATCCAATATGACTGATGTTCTTATATGAAGAAGAAATATGGATACAGCTTGACAGACAAGCAGAGGAGAGAATGCCTGGTGATGATTGAAGCAGAGAATGCCAAGGATTGCTGGCAAGCCACTGCCAGAATCCAAGAAAAATGCATGGAATAAATTCTTCCCTGGAGAGGTCAGGTGGAGAATGACCTTCCTGACACCTTGATTTCAGGTTTCTAGCCTACAGAATGGTGAGGCAAAAAATTTCTTTTTTAAGCCACCGAGTTTGTGGTACCTTGTTACAGGAGCCCTAAGAAATTAAGACAGATAGTATACTAAAAATTTTGGTGAAAGGCAATTTACATATGTAAAATTTGTAAGTTTTCTTATCAATACAAATTCTATGTATCCTAACTTCAAACTTTGAAAATATATGTGGTCTAAAATTTATAAATGAACTCTGTTTTCTAATAAGAAGATAAAAGATATGAAAATGTATGAGTGGTGATTAATTTATTGGCATTTCCCTGTTTCCTTATTCTTGAATTACATCTACTTTGGTTACTCAGCATATGAACAGAAGCCCTGCATGGGAACTCTCCTGAACTCTGCCCTATGTACTTCTTCCCTGGGCTAATTTTAATCTGTATTATTTTCCTGTAATAAACTGTTACCATGAGCATAACAGCTCTCAGTTAATTCTGTGAGTCATTCTATCAAATTATTGACCTCAAGGGTGGTTTTGGTTTTGGATAACTCCAAAACTTGCAATTGGTCTCAGAAGTGAGGATGGTCTTATGGAACTGTGCCTTCTCTACTTAGTAGTGGGTCCTAAGCTTTTCCCAACTCCCATGGAATAAAGGAAAAAGTATTTATCTATTGGTAGGTAGGGAAGTGGCCCTTAGAAAGTATTCTGGTTTCACTCATAAAGAAGAACCATGCAAAGTGAAACATGGAAGACTTTTGATCTACAAGATCAATTAGAGTGACACATAATAGAATAAACTTGGATGTGGCAAAAGGGAAACACTTTTTTAATGGAACATTTTGGTGCTAATCACAAGAGCATTAAAAGTTATATGAATGGTAATGTGTGCAAATGGCAGGGTTTGGTAAATAGGACAGCACCTAGAATAAAAACACCATGAAACTTGTCAAATTTCTCTCAGGTATCAAATGATATTACTCCTGGATGTAACTGTAGAGTCCAGTTAAGTGGATTACAATCTTTAGGAAAGAGATAGAGGTGATAGAAAGTTTATGTAACGGTAGCCTGAAATAACATAAATTATAAAAACTTGTAATTATACGTTCTCCCAGAAGATTGGGCCTGCCTAACATAGGGGCTGAGTTTGGAGTCATTGTGGACTGTTCTACTACCACTAAATTTCCTTAAAGCTTTTTTTCTCATCTTATTTATACCTCCTCAACTATCAAAGAACTTATACAAAAATTAACTCAAAATGGATCATGACTGAAATATAAGAGTTAAAACTATACATCTCTTAGGAGAAAACATAGGGAAATATCTTCAGGACCATGTATCAGGCGATTTTTAGACTTTACACAAAAAGCAGAAGAAATGAAAGAAAATATAGATAAATTGAGTTTCCCCAAAATTTAAAATTTCTGTGCATCCAAGGATATTATCAAGAAAGTGAAGTAACACTCAACAAAATGGGAGAAAATATTTGGAAGTTGTGTAACTGGTAAGTGTTTAATATCTGTATTGTATAAAAAATGCTTACAACTCAACAACAAATAGACAAGCCATTCAATTTAAAAATGGGCAAAGGACTTGAGTAGATAATTCTCCAAAGAGTATATACAAATGAAAAGGTGCTCAACATCATTAGCCACAATGAAATACCACTTCACACCTACTAGAATAGCTATTATTTTTATTTAAGTAAAATAACAAGTGAGGATGAGGATGTGGAGAAATAGGGACACTATTACATACTTGGCCAGAATGTAAAATGGTATAGCTGCTGTGGAAAAGAGTTTGGCAGTTCCTCAAAATGTTAAACATAAAATTACCATGTGACTTGGCAATCCCACTTCTAAGTATATATCCTAAAGACTTGAAAGCAGGTACTTGAACTGATATTTGTATTCCAGTGTTCATAGTTGCATTATCCAAAAGGTGGAACCAACCCAAGTATCCATCAACAAATGAATGGATAAACAAATTGTGGTATATACATACAATGGGATATTATTCAGCCATAAATAAAAGGGAATGAAGTTCTGATACATTTGACAACATGGATGAACCTTGAAGACATCATGTTGAATGAAATAAGCAAGATGCAAAAGGGCAGATATATATGATTCTACTTAAATGATATAAGTGGAATAGGCAAACTCATACAGAAAGAAAGTAGTAGGATACAGGTTACAAGTGACAAGGGGGAGAGGTAATGGGAAGTTAATGAATAATGGGTGTAGGATTTCTGTTTGGGGTGACAAAAAATTATGGTGATGCTGGCGGTAAGGGTAGCATAGAATTGTGAATGTGATTAAGCTCACTGAATTGTAACCCTTATGAGCTCATAAAACTATTATCCTTTATATGGAATGAAACACCCAAGAGTGTGAAACTTCACCATACTTCCATTAGAGGAACATGACCCAGAGTTATGAAGACAAGTAGATATAAGGGAACTCTTTTTATTTTGGATCCCTATAATTGTACAATGCATTTATTTACACTATGTCAGTACAGAGGCATTTATAGTCCCTATAAACGACAGGTTAAATGCTTATTCATGTATTATCTATTTACAGTTTCCCAATATAGCATCTTCTCCCACTGACAATAGTTGAATCCCTGTTTAAAAATAATCCTGGTCAAAGGCAGAATTCTATTGGTAGGCAATAAAATAGAATTTCCATAGGAGATTTTGAGCAGAAGCATGGCATGAAATGACGGTTTGAGGACATATGGATGCAAGCTATGTCAGTAAACCAGTTTCCAAAGATGATGTACTGAGGGATTTTAATTTCATTTTTAAGCAAACAAAAAAGCGACCTAGACAGAATCATGATATGCTTCTGATTGGCTGGGGCCCAAATATTTGTGCTAATAAGATTTATCATAGCCCTCAGGTTCACATAGAACTAACATATTTTATGAACCTGCAAAAATATTAAAGAAGACTTCTCAGTAACAACATTATAAGTCTTCAAACTTCACAAATGAAGTAAAAATATCATTGTGGAATTTTTATTAAGAATTTCTTAAGAGGGTATCTTATAGAAATGGTATAGTGTAAAAATGAATCTCTTTGATAGATTCTTTTTATGACAAATTTATAATTATTCAGTAAAGACTCGATTCCCTTGCTTCCCACTCATTCCCACCCCAAACTGGCTTTCACTCACCCACTCTACACACTTTGATTTCAATAAGTTAATTTATGGCTAAAAAATTATTTTTCGTCCTTATTTCACTTGACCTTTAGGCAATTCATCCAACTGAGGAGAACTATGTTTTTCTTGAACTATTATCTTTCCCTGGCTCCCATGGTGTTGTAACATTCTGGTACTCTTTCTATCTGTAGTATCTATTCTTTTTGGTCTGTTATAAGGCTTTGTTCTCCTTACCAGGCATTTGAATTTGTAGTTTTGCTTTTTTAGTATTTTTTCCTTTTAAACCTCCTCCATAGATGTCCTTGTCCACTCCAATGACTTAATCCTGCATATTCTAATGACTCCCAAATCTAGATTTCTGGACTAGCACTGTCTTTGAGCTACAGACCTCTGGATTCAACTGTGAGCCTGTGCTTTCTTGGCCCTTCCCTGTGCCCAAATTCCAATCCTATCCCTAACCCTTCCCCTTAAAGTCACTAACTCAAATTACAATCCATTTCCTTAAGTACATAAAGACTCAGTTACTAAATTAAGTTATTTCCTCTTTCAAATATCTCTCAATAATAGTGGTCTTCCAATGTGCCACCTGCTAGATCATTGACACACTATAATAATGTGCCCTGCCTGCCATAGTGAGCTCTACCAAGAGTCTGTACAACCATCCCTACTTCCCTTCAGTTCCTTTTTTTCTACTGTAATCAATGTGGTATTTTTAAAAGGCAAATATTGTTGCATCACTCCCTTGTTTAAAACCCTTCAATGACATCCTTGAAAGTAAAGTTTAACATGGTATATCAGTCTCTCCACTACAGTGTCTTGTCTATATTTCTAGACGTATCACTCACTGACTCTGCTCTAATTATAATGGTGGTATTGTTTTGTGTTTGAGGGCCTTAATATGCCATATTTTCTCAACTTGTATTTTTCATGGTATTGTTTCCTCCTCCTCCCACAAAACTTCTAGCTAACTCCTAAACTTTCTGACAATCTCAGTTTAAACATTCCTTGTGAAAAAAAAAACAAACACACCTGCCAAACTATATTTCTTTCCCCTTGTCTGTGCTTTCATTCAGCTTTGTATTTCCTTCTTCATTATAGTCATCACGGTTCTTCAGATTCTGTGTTTCCATAACAATAACCTCCATGACAGTGGATTTGGGGTTAGGTTCATACACTGTGGCAACTGCAGCACCTAGCACAGAAGCTGCCATGAAGCCAGCATTGACAAATATTGAATATAGTCAGTGAACCACAAATTAAAGAGGTAACTTATAGTGCAAATGTCCATTATACCTCAGCATATATAACTTAACAACTTCAATGTGATCAACACACAAGAAGCAAATTGTTCAAAATAACTGAAGATTATAGCTAAACTAATCCCCGACATGGCTTTGTAAAGTTACCCTGGAGAAATCCTTTTAGATTAGACCAATCAAAGTGCATCTTTTGCCAAAGCAAGAACTATCTTGAAAAAGTAATATACAATATACAATATAGCATATTGGACTTGAGGACATGTCATAGCAATCACATCGCCTGATATTGGTTGTTCTAGTTATCCATATCATAATTTAGTTCACATAGTATATAACATTCAGAAGGTTAAGGGCAAAAAGCCTGAAGACATTGTAAAATTTACAACAGTATTTTAAAATATTCATGAGCCTACAGAATTTCTTCAAGATGTCCTCTAACAAACTTTCCAGGAGAATTGACACTTTGTCATGATTTCAAAAATCACATGATTGATGGTTCTGGTAGCTGGCCATAAATGTACAGTATGATTCATTTAGGGGAGAAGTTTCTTCTCATTTCTAGAAGTTGTTGAAAAGTCTTTGGGAATAAGCATGTTCATACAAAGAATAATTAGTCACTAAGGCATTCATCCCAACAGACCACTGTACCATAGGAAGTTATCACCAGCTTAGCCAGGACATGATCGAAGGGACTTGAACTTAAAAGAGGGATCCAGAATTATTATTCAAATTGAATACAGCAATTGTGTATATTCACACAAATTTTTTTAAAAACCTAAAAAAGACTTGCTATTCACACGTTGTGTTCTATAAATAACTATATATATCTGGTTGATCATGTCCCTAAGGCTTATATCAAAATCTATTAATGAAATGAGACTGTAGATTCACTATGAACAAAGCCCTTAGGTTGATACTTGCAATCCTCTGTATTTAACTGAATCCTTATTATTATGGGCCAAAAAAAAAAAAAAAAAAAAAGATAGGGAAATACTTTCAAAAATACTAGCTTGGCTGATTGAATAGTTATTACCTATCAGAAGTTAAAATGATAAGGCTCAGTGAGAAAGCCAGATTATGAAAGATCTTCTCACATGCTTCCAGTAATAGTTACATTGGAGTATAATCTTTTTGGAAAGTATTTCCTGGCATCCAACAAAAACTCAAAAGTAGCCTATCACGATGACATTTCAGTTAGAATTTTGCATTCTAATGAAACAATCTGACTTACAGAAAATAGATGTAGAGCCTTACAATGACCAACAGTTGGAAATATCCCAAGAATTCAATGAAAGGAGAGGGCATATATAAATTATTGGTTTATTGATATGTCTGAATATTTAAGTAGTTAGAAATTATAGTTACTGAGAGCTTTTTTTTTTTTAATTTATTTTTATTGTGGGTAAAAATCAAAATTCTCACAATACATACAAACATTTGCAAAATGATATATAAATATATATGCATATATGTGTATTTGCTTACAAAAATGTTATTTATATACATATATATACATATATTTTAAGAGGTGCTTAGATTACCCAAAATATTACACGGAACCCACTGGGATTCCCATGTTGCCCACCTCCTACACCTTTTAATAACACTGGCTTGATTATGCTAAAATGGCAAGGGAAAGAAAATGGAATTAAAAATTATACACAAAATTTGTATGTGTATAAATATTTATAGTATGATATCAACTATATTAAAATATACATAGAAAAATGAAACAAAATATTGAGTATGAGTTATTTTTAGACTACTATTTCACTTATGTAGTCAGAAAATCATAATTTACACTTTTAATTTAAAAAATTAAAAGTTAATGATGGTAAAAATTATTATCATAGTTTTTATTCTAATAGAAATGTTTTTAATAAACTAGGATTGGATTCAGAATTTATAGGTAGAAAAAAGTACATTCTCTCGACACATCAACATATTTCATTGTGCTGGGAAGAACTGGGTGAAGACTTTGTACACAGGTATTTTTTTGAAACACAAGTTGCAGAGCAGAGCAACTATAACAAATCCTTTAAAATAATTTATTAAAAGGAGACTAGGCCTGTGGCCTACCTCTGCCTCAAATGTCTAGGCCAAAAGTATCCCCGATGAAGGTGGTGGGTGGTTCAGCCAAGTCCACATCTTTCTCCAATATTCAGCAAATTTCCACTCCAACAATGAGCAGCAGAATGCATGATTTTTAGCAGAACTTGATCTCCATGGGACTGCCAACATGTTGGTTTAGCTGGTCATAGTGATAGGATAAAAAAATGTATCACTTCAGGAATTTGAAATTTGGGGGAGCCTACCTTTGTATCTCCTTTATTCCCATTTCCCCCCAATTATTAAGCTGAACATATCCCATAATGAGCTATTGCCTTATCTGATAGAAGTGAAACCTAAAATTATCCATTGGAGTTGTACAGAATGTGTAATTTCTACCAACTGTTGTGCCTTCCACTGATAGTCCAATGACTTATTCTTCTCTGCATGAGTGCATCTGCTACGTGGCCTACCTTGGAGTTGTTGCACATCCCATATCTTGTATCAGGTTTTATTTCTGAATTTGGTCGATATATTTTTTATATCATACTAAGTACTCATGGCTGATGCAGGCTAATTACAGTACTGAATATAGTCGTTAGAATTATAAAATAGAGTATCCGTTACTTTTTCTACAGATAATACAGCAGGTGTTTAAGCTGATGCCAAGGACATCTGCAGAGGTGTTGTATCCTCCACAGTCACTGCCTTCATTAAAAAAATAATACATTTTGCCTGTGGCAGTAAGTCCAAATTTTTATATAAAATGTATTCTAATCAGATGTGTAAGTATTTAAAAAAATACTCTTCACTCAGGACAACTAACAAAATGATGATGATGGACAATGCCCATCCCAAGAAGCGGAGAATGTCTGCAACTGCAAGCAAGACAGTTCCATCCATCTGCCCCATGGGATCTAAGCCCCATCTCAGTCAGAGGCAGGGTAAGCACTCCATCCCAAAATCCTCAAGATTGAGGAATGAACAAACATAAGGGAGAAAGCAGCTATGGACTAAAATAGACTTATTATTATTCTAGCAATGGAAGAACTTATAACATTGATATAAAGACAGTGGTCACCAGAGGTTCTGAGGGGAGGGAGATGGAAGAATAGGTGTAACATGGAACAATTTTGGAGACATTGGAATTGTCCTGCATGACATTGCAATGACAGGTACAGGCCATTATACATTTTGTCAAAACCTATAAAATTGTGCAGTGAAAAGTATAAACTGTAATGTAAACTTAGACAATGGTTAGTAGCAATGCTTCAATATGTGCTCATCAATTGTAACAAATGTACCACACTAATGAAAGATGCTGTTAATGGGGGAAAGTGTGGGAGGGGGAAGGGGTGGCGAAAATGGGAATCCCAGTGTTTTTTATGTAACATTTATGTAATCTAAACCTTCTTTAATTTTTTTTTTTAATTTTAAAAAGTTTTATATGCTAAACCAGAGTTCTAAACATATATTAAAGTTTCTAATTATTGTTCATGAAAGAATTTCCTTTCTCCGGACCCTAAAACTGAGGACATAACCACTTTCATAGATGACTAGTGACTTTGAGGCAAGGGCCAGAGAGCCTTGCCCACTGTCCCCAGGGACAAAACAGGACAGTCTGACCAGACATCTCCTCTTCCAGAGCTCCCTGTCCCCACCAACTCCAAGGTGGTGGTGGATTCCACCAAAACACTTAAACCTAGGCATCTTGCTATACTTGGTTTCTGATAAACAAGGACTTTTGCTTTTTTCTGTTTATTTTTATTTTTATTTGGTCTTCATCACCCTCTGCATTCCATTCCTAATGACCACAGCATTAGAAGGCAAGACTTTACTTCGCATAGCATCCCAAACCCCAGCTCCACAGGGGAAAGTGACTACAATTATGACTTGGAAGAGCAAGCTCCAAGGCCTCCAGTGACTAACCACTTGGGATCTGTGGGGCATCTGAGAATACTGGGGATGGGGGAGGATTAGAAGAGACAGGTCAGAAAGTTTCAGAATGATGGCTAGCACTCATCTCTTAGGAAGCTTAAAGTTCATTAATACAAATAGACCTTTACAAAATTTCAAATGCCCATGTGTATTTATTCCTACCACCCCTCAACCTTCCTCTAGCAAAAATCTTTAATAAAAAAGAAAATGAAATATAAGTAATATGGTAAACCCTACTCATACCATTACCCAAACTAGTCCCTTGCTTAGCGATATATGTCAGTAATCCCAGGACAGTAAAGCTAAGTAATTTTATCCAATATGAATTTGAGATGAGTGTCCCAAGTATATATTACTTTATGCACCCTCCTACAGATCTCCACAGTAAATCAGTAAATCACCTCAGTGCTGTTTTAAGAAAATTGTTCATCTGATTCGATTAGTTAGAAGCTTTCTTGGAAAAAAATATGAAGATATACATGAATGACAGTTGTTAGCATCTTTGACTAAAGGGGAATTTTTAAATAAGCAGTTGTAGAACTGTAAAGAAACTTAGGTCCCTGTATTTGCTACAGGGATATCTACATAGCTAAGCAAGGCCTCTTCCATGCCACCTAGTTTCCAATGACTCCCCCAGCAGGAAGTGTCAACTACATAATAGCTCAAATTAATCTTTAAACTGGCATGTGGGGAAGAGAGAATTCAGGATTGCAAAAAGGAAATTTAGAAAGGCCTGTAATTTAATCTTCACTGTATTGCGGTTTCAAAATCAAAATTGCAAACTCAGACTTCTCTGATGATATTTGGAAGTTTTGCAACTCCAGGTGTTAACATGCAAGGTGATTTAAGGGAACACTGGGAAGGAAAAGATCAAAAGAATTTTGCTGTTGGCTATACACTAACTTCCATACAGCTAAGATCTATGATCCATCCCTTTAAGCTCTCAGTTAGTCCAACTATTAGATAATAAACTCATCTAAGGAATAATAGTGGAGGTGCTTGAAAATTTTAAGCTTGCCACAAGAACAATGGCTAGAGTAGCCTGGTAGAAGGATTCTCACTCAGGGTATATTCTGGCCCTTTCTCCTCTGTGCCAGGATCCTGGAAAAAGTGGACTACAGTACCGAGGTAGATCAGATTCTATTATCAAAAAGCACTTACAAGCATTTTAGCAGTTGGGGCATGCACATTTGTGGTCTAGGAAAGGAATAAAACTAAAGTAGAATGGAGAAGAACCTTCTACTTCAATCTCTTCAATGCATATAGAGAAATATCACATCCCAGAGAAAACTGAGTCATAACCAGAAAGACCACACTTAGGAGGAAAAGTCCTCTTCCCAGTTGGCCAAGACGCCACAGAATAAAATGGCAGGAACTAAACTGAGACTCACTGCTTTGTTAAGAGTGCCTATGGCTTAATTGTATCTTTGAAACTTCATCTTCATACAAATGTGAATTATACTTATAAGAGAATTAATCTTAGTTCAATTTTTTTTTTTTTTTTAAAGGTACCAGGGACCAGGGATTGAACCTAGGATCTCCTATGAGGGAAGCTGGCACTCAACCACTGAGCCTCATCAGCTACTCTGAGTTAATTTTTTCGTTTGTTTTGCTTGTTGTTTGTTTTTGTTTTTTTCTAGGAGGCACCAGGAACTGAACCCAGGACTTCCTATGTGGGAAGCAGGCACTCAACTGCTTGAGCCACATCCACTACCCTGGTTCAATACTTTTTAAAAATCATTTCTATCTTTGTCTATTATTTCTGTATATTTTGATGTGACCTTTCAGTTTAAGGCAAGGTAAACTATTTTTTCCTCTCTTAAAACATCTCTGTATCTAACTAGAAACTACAAAATTTTATAGAAAAAAAAAGAGATCCTCAAAACAAGGAAAATATGGGTCATCAAGAGAAGTACTATCAATATCCCAATATTTACTGACAATGTACTTTGAGCTAACTGTTGTGAACATAAAAAATAACAAGATCCCTTCCCTCAAGGGGCCTATGATATCTTTGAGGAAATGAGGCTAACAGGTGAATGAAACAATTAGAAAACAGTTAAGTACCTATCTATTTTGTAATGACTAAATAATAAACACATTGGGAGCAGAGGGAATGGAAATAATCTGTACTATTTCTCTGCTGGCAACAAATTTATAAGTAACTTGGAAGCAGCTAAGGTTATGAAAAGCAGATAGCACAGAACTTCAGAGCCCACCAGGGGTTGAGAGGAGGAAGTAAATGGTTGACTAGAGATCAGGATAGAACCATTACTGCAAATAAAATGCCACTTCATAAAAGGCAGGGATAGGGGAGTGCTTTTATTTGATTTTCTTTCTGTTTTTTTTCCCCATATTTCCATCTGCTCTGACCCTTCACATCTCCAAAGATCTTTTATTCCTACCTGTACATCTCAATTTTTTCCTAAATTCTCTCTGATGAGACAGTTTTGCCCATACCCAGGCAGAATCATTTATCATGGCTGGATCAAGTGTTGCATTTGTGGTAGAACAACAAGCCTGGGAGGTCTTGACACCTATGGGGGGCAGATTCTCTCCATGCCACCCATCACAGAGAGTGACCCCATTGACTTGGACTTTCTCACCATCTCCAACACCATGAAGGGTGTTACTTTCTGGGAAAGATGAGAATTAATGAGAAAGTGATTCATAAATTATTTTTATAGGAATCTATCTCATTCTCTTCAAATATCTAGTGAAGTTATTTAAGCTAAATGTGACTTATTTGAAGCTGTCAAAGTTTTAAAATTAATATAGCAAAGCAATAGTTTATGTAGTCATATCTCTGCTTATAATGTGCATATTTAAATGATACAGCTAAAAGCTAAAATAAGTATCTCATATCTCCTAAGAATATCTAACCAACAAAATCGTGTGCATTTTTTTAGTTTAACTGTGGGCATTCTAGTAATTTCCTGTATGAACTATTTTTCACAGGGTATATAAAGATGAATATTGTGCAAATCCCTATAAAAGCTTTAAAAATTCTGAATTCATGAAATTACTTTTATTATGATATTTATATTTATGTGTTCATTTATGATTCTAAAACTATGATAGTATTTTTCTGCCATGTTCAAATATATCTTCATTTTAAGGAGGTTTTCCCCATTTTCCCCAATATATTGCTCGATTTCCTGTTTTTTATATTGTTGAATGGATTTTTTTTTACTGTTTACATTCTTGGAGAATTCTTTGCACTTTGCTTTTTGACAGACAAGGAATCTATTCTTCAGTGCATTGGTAGATAGAGAAAACCCAAAGTGCATGGCAATTAAGATGATCAGAGGAGAAGAGCACAGTAGATTACCTTCTTTCAAAATGGATGCTCTGGTGGCTCGTCATTATATATTATTGCCAGATTTAATGTAATTAACATACAGTTACAATAGAAATGGAAGTCTACTAAAAAGATATTCTTTGAATGACAGATGCAGAAACTTTTCAGTGAATAGGAAAACTTGAAACCTTCATCAGGCTTTCCCAACACTTGCAAAAGTTTGTTTGAAATACAAGTGAAATGCTCTACTTAATACAAAAAAAAAAAAATCTTTCCAAAACTACTTTAAAGGGGGGAAAAGTCATGATATTACAGGCATGATTTCTTTAAAGAGCAAGGAGTGCTACTGGGTTTATAAATTATTATTTCCATCCACACACTTGTTTAAGCAACATATGACTAGCACTTAACAATGTGTTGGCTCCTTAATGGCTCAAAGCAATGAGTTATAATTTTACATAGTTTGTTTGATTGTTTGTTTTGTCAATTAATCTACTTACCATTGGTTAGTAACTAATTTTCAAACATTCCAAATGCAGGACATATCCCATTAAGTTAAAAAATTTGTTAGTTTCCATGTGCAAGATAGCACAATGTAAGAAATGTTTGAAGTACACAGCAATTAAAACTCTTAAACATTTAATAGCTTAGCTGGCAATTTGTTTTATATATATAAACACACACAGTATGTTAGAGCAGCACAAAATGCTGGCTACATAATATCCATCTGTGACTATCTTGGACTCCTAAGAATATAAGTGAATAGATAAGAGTTGAGACAAATTCACATTCTGATTCTTAAAGTCTCCAGGATTTTTCATTTGATTCTCCAAAGTTAGAAAACAAAACCTTCAGAAACCAATTGAGTGATTTGCCTAAGAACAGAAAACTCTTAAAAAAAAAAAAAAAGTGTTCTTACAGGTACCCTTGGTAAAAGCAAGTATAGTTTTCAGTTAGAGAAGCAATCACAAAAATGTTAAATTTCAAATATAATATTATATTTTATAGACTAAAGTTAAAATTTGAACAGTAATTCATTTGAGTCTACACTGATTATATTCACTAAAACAAATAAACTATTTGTTTACATGTGGCAATTTACAAATTAGCTAGCTAAAAATTTTGTTCATCCACATTTAATTCTAAGATTTATTTGGGTGCTTTGAGAATGCATTATTTACCCATCCCCCTTTGTTATTACTGGCTGAAAATTCTCCTACAAATTTAGTATATAATCAAAAATCTTAAATCTTCTGCTTCCCTTTATTAGAGTGGTAATTAGGTATTAAAAATTGCCTTGGTAATAGGTAGGCCAATCTGAATTTGAAGAAGAAATTTTCTTCATTGATGATGAGATATAAGTTAACAAAATAATAATAATAAATTAACTTTGTACTTAAGTTTAAGATCTACCAGTCACCATACACTTATATTTTCATTTATTCTTATGACAAACCTAAGCAGTGAACTTTATTATGTGTACTTTAGAGATGAAGGAACTGTAGCTTGGGGAGCTTAATTAACCTACCCAAGGTCATACAGCTAGAAACTAGAAGAGGTGAAATTGAGAGCCTGGTCTAATTCTCAAAAGGCAGATCTCTAGAGTCATTTGACCTGATTTGAAAACCAGATGACAACCATGAGCAGCATCTCTTTAGACAAGGTACTGGGCAGAAATCTCTAGAACCATGATTTCTGTTTGAACCAACAATTTATAAGTATGTGGCAAATATCATGAGCTAATTTTAAAAGAAAATTTTATTAGATTTTTTTGGAGGAAAAAATACTAAGGTTGGATAAGGGAACATTCATGTGAAAATGGCTTTAAATATGTCAAATCATAAGCATATATAAGTTAGAGGGAGATATAAGTGCAGTTTTCTAATGGGTATTAAAAAGAATTAATTGAAAACCTTTGGGAGCATTTGACCTGATACTCTGAAAGAGCAGAACTAAAATACAGTGAATTAGAAAATCAAATTTATGGGTTATTTCTTAGATCAGAATCATCTTAAAATATAGGACATTGTTTAAAAAAATCAGAATACTAAGGAGTATTGTAAATTAAATATTGCTTAATTCATCATCTGACTGTACTTCTGACCCCATCAATAGTATTAAACTAAAGTATAACTTGCATGAGCCTGAAGAAGTATGCAAATACGTTTTTCATTTAGTGACTTAGCAAAACTTTATTAGGAAAAATCTCTCAAGACATTTTATAAACCCTGTCATCATGGCTTCATATAAGATACAAAAGCAACTCCAATCTGTTCTCCAGGGTTCCATTTACCCACAGAATCTTTGAACCATTAGCAAAAACTGGCAGAACCATGTTCCTCAAAACTCTGGAAAATAGTTAAAGGGTTGAGTAACTAGGCAAATGCCGAATCAAGAAAACACAATTTAAAACCTGCAGGAGAAGCTAGCAACACCCTCGCTGCACTCTCCCTTATGCCTGTGTGATGTGGAGCAAGACTCCATTCCCACTGTGGCTCCCCAGCCTGTTCCAGAGCAAGAAGAGTAAACCCAATGTGCATATTGGATTATTTGTATGTCATTGCCAAACTACTGGGTAGCAGTCTGAAGCCGTAAAAATTTCACCCTACCAGAGCTTGCCCTGCAGGCAGAAGCAGCTTGTGGAACACTAAAGCAGTATAAACAGCAATTAAATAAAAGTGGCTTTAAAACCCAATAGAGACCTCCCCCAGCCAGCTTCCTTGACCTTACCCCAGCTCTCCCCAGACTTGCCTCCAAGGGCCTCTCCAGTCAAACCTCTGTTTGGAAATTGCTAAGAAAGAGTATCCTCACCTGAGGGAAGGTCCTGGGTGGCCGGCAGTACAGAGAGCCCCAAGCTCTAATGGAAGGGAAGGGACTTGCAGCGCAAAGCCTTCTGTTTTAAAAGAAGAAAGCAAATCGGGGTCAAGATGGCGTTAGTGTAGGAGGGCACACACTGCAAGCTCCAAGAGCAAGGCGGATTGTGGACAGGGTCCTGCCCCGAGGTCTGTGCTGTGCACATGTGGAATGAGAAGCTTGGGACATCTATCTGTGTGGATCAACAGCATGGATGGAATGGTAGAGATTCGTGAGCTTTAAGCCTGCCGGTGGTGGTTGGCAGGGACGGCTGAGCACCGCGGTTAGGGAGAAAAATAAAATAAAATGGCCAGTTGGAGCTGCGAGCGGGGCGAGAAAGTTTTATTTTCTGGGGATCTGGCTGCCTGGAGCCCCTTGGACCTTGGGTGAACAGAACAGCTGGAGCGAATCGGCACCTGGTGGACAGGAGGGGTGATTCTGTTCTGGGGAGGGTGTTGATTTGCCTAGGTGCCCAGGGAAAAGTACCAGGCCGCCATGGAGCCAGGAAGAGGGGACACTCCCTAAAAGAGGGAGGGTTCTATTGGAGGACAGGGAAGGGAATTTTTTTTTTTTTTTTTGCCATCGATCTGGCTGCCTAGACCGTCCCATAGCTTTGGAGAGCAGATAAGCCGACCTGAAGCAGCATCAGGCTGAGAGGAGAGGCAAATCTGCAGAGTCAAACTGATTTAAATAGCAACCCGGTGATGCTGGTGCTCGGCTCCAGAAGGGGCGGAGTTGGCCGTCTTTAGCACTCTACACTGACTAACATCAGAGCTACAGTTACCCTGGGAGTCCAGGAAGTGGGACGTGCTTGATTAATTTCCACGAACCCAGCTAGAGTCCCTTCCATAATGGGGTTGGTCTAGAGGAGGAATTATTTTGGGTCCTGTATTTCACCAAAAAAAAAAAAAAAAAAGTGAGGTCAATTCACTAAATGAAAAATAAATTCTTTTTAATTTAGTTTAATAGCTAAAA
>JAKSZT010054515.1:7094133-7107460 GCA_026826555.1 Tolypeutes matacus
CACTAAATGAAAAATAAATTCTTTTTAATTTAGTTTAATAGCTAAAAACTGTTTCAGAACCTGCATATAGAACCCTGCAGGGAAATTGATTGATAAACTCAAGCAGGCAGAGAGGATCCACATGGACCCTAGGGGAATCATTGACCCTCCTAAGCTCTGTTTGACTGCTTGCCTGTGTGGATCTTTGGTTTTTCGGTGTTTATCTCTGGTCTCTTGCTTTTCTTTCCTCTTTCCTCCCCCCTTTCTTTTTTCTTTCATTTCTTAAAATTAGGTGATGCTAGTTTGTCACTTCTTTGCTGTACTTTTCTTCAGTAATTTCTTACTCGCCGTCCATATTGATTTTGTATTCCAAACTATCGCTTAGCCTTCCTGCATCTTTCTGCCTTCTGCTTCCTGTTGTGGCTTTTAGATACAACATTTTTTCATAGGCCCACAACTTAAGGGTGTCAATTTCTATTCCATCTATTTTGTTTTCTTTTTTTTAATTAGTATTAACTTTTTCCTTTCAGCCCTTTCTTTACTATTTCTCTCCCTCCTCATAATTTTAGCCTTCTAAATCACTATATATATATTCCTCCATTTGTTTTCCCAGTCCATTGTAGGAACTCCACTTTTTTTCCTATTACTCTACACTGCTTACACAAGTTAAATATTCATCTCATTAAGTCTCATTTGGCCCCTCTTCTAACTTTTATCAATATTACTATTATCCTTCTGCCTTCCTTACATCTTTTGATTCCTCTGGCCCTGATCTTTTGCCTTCAAGAGAACAGAGAAAGAAGAAGGAAATAAAATACGAAGAAAAAGTACCAAAGAGAAAACTTAACTCACACGCAGAACCCCCAGCTAAATAAAACTCTAGAGCATAGAGGAAAGCTAATCAACTGAACAAACCCATCAAGATAATATGATGACCAGAGGGCAACAAAAAAATACAAAATGACTCTGAGAAACAGGAAAACATGGACCAGTCCAATGAACAAAATAAAAACCAAGAAGCGATGCAGAACATCGAACAACTAATCAAAGCTATCCAAACAAATATCATGGACCAACTTTAAGAAGTGAAGGAAGAGATTAAGGATATAAAGAAGACACTAGGAGAACATACTGAAGAAATTACAAACATGCCTAAAAAGGTAATGGATATGATGGTGAACAATGGCACAATCCAAGAAATCAAAAAGATGCTAGATTCACATGAACAGGTAGAGGAAAGAATTAGTGATATGGAAGACAATACAGCTGAAATCAAAGAGATAGTAGAACAGTTAGACAAAAAGATAGAAAAAATCCAGCAGGGACTCAGGGAATTATCTGATAACACAAAATGAACAAACATACGCATTATGGGCATCCCAGAAGGAGAAGAGAAGGGAAAGGGAACAGAAAGAGTGTAGAAGGAAATAATGGCTGAAAACTTCCCAACCCTATTGAGAGAGATGGATGTGCAGATCCAGGAAGCATAGCACATGCCAAATAGTATAAATCCCAACAGGCCAACTCCAAGACATATACTTCTCAAAATGTCCAATGCTCAAGACAAAGAGAAAATACTCAAGGAAGCAAGAGAAAAGAGAACTATCACATATAAGGGAAGCACAATAAGATTAAGTGCTGATTTCTCAGCTGAAACCATGGAGGCAAGAAGACAGTGGTATGACATAGTCAAAGTAATAAACGAAAAAAACTTCCAGCCATGAATTCTCTATCCAGCAAAACTGGCATTCAAAAATGATGGAGAGTTCAAAATATTCACAGATAAACAGAAATTAAGAGAGTATGTCAATAAGAAACCAGCACTTCAAGAAATACTAAAGGAATCTCTACAAGTTGAAAGGAAAAAACAAGGGAGAGAGAGTTGGAGGAGAGTTTAAAAACAACTGAAAAGACAAAAAAGAAACAAAACAACATATGACATACATTAACCCAAAGAGAAAATGGCTTAAGTAAGAAATTTGTTACAAGTAATAACACTGAATGTTAATGGATTAAATTCAGCAATCAAGAGACACAGATTGGCAGAATGGTTAAGAAAATATGATCCATCTAAATGCTGTCTACAAGAAACCCACCTTCGACCCAGGGATTCAAGGAGGCTGAAAGTGAATGGCTGGAAAACAATTTTACAAGCTAACAATAGCCAAAAAAGGGCAGGAGTAGCTATTGTAATATCAGACAAAATAGATTTTAAATGCAAAACTATTGTAAGAGACAAAGATGAACACTACATATTAGTAAAAGGAATAATCTCTCAAGAAGAGAGAACAATCATCAACATTTACGCACCGAATCAGTGTGCCTCAAAATATGTGCGGCACACTCTGGAAAAACTAAGAGGAGAAATAAATGCCTCTACAATTATAGCAGGAGACTTCAACACACCACTATCATTAGAACATCTAGACAGAGAATCAATAAAGAAACTAAGGCACTCAACAATACATTAGAAGACCTGGACTTAATAGACATATACAGAACACTACACCCAAATACAGTGGGATTTACATTCTTCTCGAGTGCACATGGAACATACTCCAAAATAGACCACATGCTAGGCCACAGAACAACTCTCAATGAATTCAGAAAGATTGAGATTATACAAAGTAATTTCTCTGACCACAATGGAATGAAATTGGAAATCACTAAGGGCCAGAGAAACAGGTTAGGCACAAGGATATGGAAGTTAAACAACACACTCTTAGACAAACAGTGGGTCAAAGGGGAAATCTCAAAAGAAATCAGTAACTACCTTGAAACTAATGAAAACGACAACACAGCATATCAAAACCTATGGGACGCAGCGAAAGCAGTCCTGAGAGGGAAGTTCATAGCCATAAATTCATATATTAAAAAAGAAGAAAGAGCTAAAATTGAAGACCTAACTGCATACTTGGAGGAATTGGAAAAACAACAACAAACTAAACCTAAAGGAAGTAGAAAGAAGGAAATAACAAATATTAGAGTAGAACTAAATGAAATAGAGAATAAGAAAGCACTGGAAACAATAAACAAAACCAAAATCTGGTTCTTTGAGAATATCAATAAAATTGACAAACCCTTAGCCAGACTAACAAAGAAAAAGAGAGAACAGATGCAAATACATAAAATAACGAATGAGCAAGGGAATATCACTACTGACCCCACAGAAATAAAGAGTATCATAAGAGGATACTTTGAAAAATTATATGCCAACAAGAATGATAATTTAGAGGAAATGGACAAGTTTCTAGAAACCCACAAATAGCCTACATTGATGAAAGAAGAAATAGATGAACTCAACAGTCCAATTACAAGTAAAGAGATAGACTCAGCCATCAAAAACCTCCCAACTAAGAAGAGCCCAGGACCTGATGGCTTCACAGCTGAATTCTACCAAACATTCCAGAAAGAGCTAACACCAATTCTACTTAAGCTCTTCCAAAAAATAGAAGTAGAAGGAATATTGCCTAACTCATTCTATGATGCCACCATTACCCTAATTCCGAAACCAAATAAAGATACCACAGGAAAGGAAAATTACAGACCAATTTCTCTAATGAACTTAGATGCTAAAATCCTCAACAAAATACTTGCTAATCACATTCAACAACATATCGAAAGTATTATATACCATGACCAACTGGGTTTCATCCCGAGTATGCAAGAATGATTCAATATAAGAAAATCAATCAATGTAATACACCACATAAACAGATTGAAAGAAAAAAATCACATGATCATCTCTATAGATGCAGAAAAATCATTCAACAAAATACAGCACTCTTTCCTCATAAAAACATTACAAAAGATAGGAATAGACGGAAACTTTCTGAATATGATAAAGGGTATATATGATAAACCCAAAGCTAACATCATTTTCAATGGTGAAATCCTAAAAGCCTTCCCTCTGAGATTGGGAAATAGACAAGGATGCCCACTCTCACCACTTCTATTTAACATTGTCTTAGAAGTACTTTTGCGAGCACTGAGACAAGAAAAGGACATAAAAGGCATCCAGATGGAAAAGAAGAAGTAAAAAATTCATTATTTGCAGATGACATATTCTATATATAGAAAGTCCTGAGAAATCTATAACAAGGCTTCTAGAACTTATAATGGAGTTCAGTAATGTTGCAGGCAATAAGATCAATGCTCAAAAATCAATAGCATTTCTATACACCAATAATGAGCAAACTGAGGAGGAAATCAGAAAAAAAATACCATTTACAATAGTAACTAAAAGAATCAAATACCTGGGAATAAATTAAACTAAAGATGTAAAGGACTTATATACAGAAAACTACACAACACTGTTAAAGGAAATCAAAGAAGACTTACCTAAATAAATGGAAAAATATTCCCTGTTCATGGTTAGGAAGACTAAACATCATCAAGATGTCTATCCTACCCAAACTAATCTACAGATTTAATGCAATTCCAATAAAAGTCAACACTGTATTTTTTAAGGAACTGGAAAAACTAACCACAGAATATATTTGGAGAGGCAAGAGGCCCCGATTGCTAAAGACATATTGAAAAAGAAAAATGAAGTTGGAGGTATCACACTACCTGGTTTTAAAACATACTACAAAGCTACAGTGATCAAAACTGCATGGTATTGGCACAAGGATAGACCAATTGACCAATGGAACTGAATTGAGAGTTCTGATATAGATCCTCGCATGTACAGTCATCTGATATTTGACAAGGCCACGAAGCCCACTCAGTTGGGATAGAATGGCTTCTTTAACAAGTGGTGCTTGGAGAACTGGATATCCATATCCAAAAGAATGAGAGAAGAATACCTTCTCACACCTTATTCAAAAATCAACTCAAGATGGATCAAAGATCTAAATATAAGAGCCAAAACCATAAAGACCTTGGAAGATAATGTAGAAAGCATCTACAGGACCTTGTAATAGGAAATGGTTTCATGAACTTCACAGCCAAAGCACGAGCAGGAAGAGAAAAAATAGATAAATGGGATCTCATCAAAATTAAAAACTTCTGCACCTCAAAGGATGTTATTAAGAAGATAAAAAGGCAGCCTACCTAATGGGAGAAAATATTTGGCAACCATATATCTGATAGGAGCCTAATATCCTGCATATATAAAGAAATCCTACACCTTGAAAATAAAAAGACTAACAACCCATTTAAAAAATGGGCAAGTGACCTGAAAAGACAATTCTCCAAGGAAGAAATTCAAATGGCTAAAAAGCACATGAAAAAATGCTCAACATCGCTTGCTATCAGGGAAATGCAAATCAAAACTACAATGAGATACCATCTTACACCCATCAGAATGGCAGCTATTAAAAAAACAGGAGACACTAAATGTTGGAGAGGATGTGGAGGAATAGGAACCCTAAACCACTGCTGGTGGGACTGTGGTATGATCCAGCCACTGTGGAGGACATTTTGGCGGTTCCTCAGAAAACTAACAATAGATCTTCCGTATGATCCAGCAATTCCACTGCTGGGTATATGCCCAGAAGAACTGAAAGCAAAGACACAAACAGATATATGCACACCAATGTTCATAGCGGCATTGTTCACCATTGCCAAAAGTTGGAATCAGCCCCGGTGCCCATCAACAGATGAATGGATAAGCAAAATGTGTTACATACAATAAATGGAATATTACTCAGTTGTAAGAAGGAATATAGTGCTAACACATGGAATAACGTGGATGAATCTTGAAGACCTTATGTTGAGTGAAGCAAGCCAGGCACTGAAGGATGAACAGTATATGACCTCACTGATTTGAACTGAGGAAAGTGAGAAGTCTCTGAGAACCATAGTCTGAGAGATAGGTTAACAAGGGAGAGAAAGAGAAGAGCAGGCTTTGAGCCATCACCCATTTGGACATAATCTACGGTAAAGGAATAGAGTATAGTTGCATATTGAAGGATAGGACAGATGGGTAGTGATATTACTGGGTTTGGTGGTGCAGCGTTGACAGGTGGGTAGATTAGGAAGGGCAGGTTCAAATACCCAGGGCATTAACTATGAATCTTGACATTCCATGAGTCAAGACAGGGGAGTGTCATATGTCCAAGGGGGGTGGGGAGGAAGAAACAGTTAAGATCTAATGGGGTATTTAGTGGTCATGGGAAAGGTTTTTCATTACCTTACAGTAAAGGACACAGGACATGGTAAATATCATCAAAACTTATTAAACTGTATCATCTAAATTGTAAACTATACTGTAAATCACTGACAAAATTTAGTTGCTATATTTTGCTATCTGTATAACAGTTATAACAATGCTAACATCCAAAAAAAAGGGGGGGGTTAACATGGGGTGGGGAAGGGGGAGATGGTTTGATATCTGGGAGTCTCTGGTACTCTGTGTGTCACTTTGCTGTGACCTAAAACTTCTTTGAAAATTAAGTGAAAATTTGGGAGACAATGGGGATTGAGAGGGGGAAGGTGTCACGGCACCCGGACATCGGATAACACAGTGATAAAAGGAAAGAAAGAATATACATATATAAGGCGTTTCTTTTGCTTTTTTCCCCATTTTTTTGAATGTCCCAACCGCTAATATATTTTCTTTTGTTTCGTTTTTTGCTTGCTTGTTTTTTTGTTTTTTGTTTTTTTTTTTCCTGAGTTTCCTTATGTTTGTCTCTTGCATGTAAGCTTATCATTGCTGTTTCTTTTTCCTATTAAGTGTGTTTGATTATTATATGGCCTACATGTTCATGGAAGATTTAGATAACAGAAGGGTTACAATGGGTGCTGCAGGGGATTATTGGTAGGGGGTGTCTGGGAGGAGGGATTCATGGGAGTAAGTTCATCTGAATATACATGTAAGATATACAAAATTGTTCAAATGATCAAAGGATGGGGCATGGTCACGGTGGGTGGACAATCACTCAATAAATGAGGGAATCTGAATTCCTAGCCTGGAGAGCTCTGCCACATTCTCCAAGGGAGCAGCAACAGTCCTCTGAGTGCAGGGACTGTGTCCGTCAAAAGAGGATGGCCCACTGATGAGTTCTTTTTATTGATGACTACCTTTATGAGTCTTTGCTCTTGTAACTGAAACTTAGCTTACTGTTGTGGGGTGCCTAAGGGTTGCCACCTGATAGCCTCCTTGTTGCTCAAATGTGGACTCTCTCTAAGCCAAACACAGCATATGAATGCATTACCTTCCCCCCAACATGGGACATGACTCCTGGGGATGAGCCTCCCTGGCAACGAGGGATTAATACCAAGTGCCAACTGGCAACACAACTGGAAAAAGACCTTGAATAAAAGGGGGAAAATGTAAAGACAAATGAGTTCAAGTGGCTAAGAGACTTCAAAGAGAGTCGGGAGGGCATCCCAGAGGTAACGCTTATGCACACCTCAGTAGGAGCTCATAGAACATCAAAGTGCATATCACCCCACACAGAGGGGCTCCTGAGAGCTCTGGAGACACTCAGGTCCTATATAAGGGGGGATAGCCCCAGAGACTGATGCCTTATCAGTGGGCTCTATTTTGGAATCTGTGCTCTTGAGCGTGACAGAATTGACTCAAATAAGTCCTCCCTGCACATGGTTCATCAGTCCCTTCTATTCAAACCTATATGTGATGCTGGAGTTTTTAGGTATACTTCCAGAGACTGGAGCCTCTGGCCTACCTATGTGCCAGGTGTGTGTGGAATCTCGGTGGAGCTGCAACTCCTACCCTACAGCTCAATGGGCTCATCCAAGTCACCTGGCGAGGAGACAACGATGGGCAACGGCCATCCCAGGGAATGGAGAGGGCCTGCACCTGCAGGCAGGATCATCCCACCCACCATATCCATGGGATATAAGCCCTCTCTCACTTGGAGGTGGAGTGGACATCACCATCCCAGTCCCCTCAGGACTGGAGGAAGAATGATGGAGTAGAGTGGACTTGATGGTATTCTGTTGTACACATATGGTGATTCTAGCAATGGAAGAAATTATAACAGTGAGGTGGAGCCAGTGGCCACTGGACACTTTCGGGGCAGGGAGGGGATATGCAGTTGAAATACAGGGGCCTTTTCGGGATTTGGAGGTTTTCCTGAGTGCCGTTTTGGCAACAGATGTAGGCCATTTTAAATCAGCACACACCACTCAGAACTGTGTGGGAGAGAGTGTGGTCTATGATGTGAACTGTGGTCTATTGTTGATGGCAAGGCCCCAGGATGTGTAAGTCCATTGAGAGTGATGGGCCACACTTGTGGGAGATGTTTGTGTGGGATGTGGTGGGAGGTGTGGGAGGTGGGGAACATGGGAATCCCGGTAGGTTCTGTGTAATCTTTTAGGTAATCTAAGTACCTCTTAAAAATATATATTTATATATAAATAACATTTTTGTAAGCAAATGCACATATATGCATATATGTTTATATATAATTTTACAAATATTGGTATGTATTGTGAAAATTCTGATTTTTACCCACAATAAAAAATAAATAAATTAAAAAAAAAAAAGACACAACAGAGCACCTGGAAGGGGGGAAGTATATTACGTAGGTAGCAGAGAAGGCCTTCAGATTCTTGTAAGTGGGGGAATTCCTAAGGCTCTGACCCCTTTCCCAGGACAAGAGCCAGGCTCAGAAAAACAGGAGCTGATGCCATCTTTCGCCTCTGGCTGATCTTCTTGGTAGGAGAGCTAAACTCTGAAGGAGAGCACCTGTTTACATAGAGCCAATTTGCATATAATTACATTAAAATATATGGTATACTACTTGTGGGACTTTTATAAAATAAAATTAATGTTTATTTGCCATAGATATTACTGTTCACATTATTTTTCAGTCCAGGATGTATTCCAAATTTTCTATTTTAGCTTTTATCAATTACCTCATTTTAAAAAATCACAGTAGTCAATGGTAGGAATGTATTGCATATAATGTATTGATGATCCTTTAGAATATTTCTAGTTTATCATTGTGACAAATTGTGTCAAAATTAATAACTTTTTCCAAATCTCTTAGTGCACTTGCATTTTCAAGGTAGTGATCAAGTGAAATTACCGGATCATACGTTGTAGCACTGGGAATTTTACGCAGGGGTTCTTAATCAGAGGTCCATGAGCTTGAATTGAAATTCAGAAAAAACATTATTCTTGTGGGGACCTGTTGGTGCAGGTGTGATATATTTATTAAATAATACACGGTATCGTGCGGACTTAGTATTGGTTTTCACCTGACTGACAAAGTGGTTCATGGAACAAAAAAGGCTAAGAACCCCTGTGTATTAGTCAGCCAAAGGGGTGCTGATGTAAAATATCAAAAATGGGTTGGTCTTTATAAAGGGTATTTATTTGGGGCAGAAGTCCACAGATACTAGGCCATAAAGCGTTAAGTTTCTTCTCTCACCACAGTCCATTGTCACGTGTTAGAGCAAGACAGCTGCTGGCGTTTGCCAGGGTTCAGACTTCTAGGTTTCCTCTCTACCTGGGGCTGCGTTTCTCTCCGGGCTTAACTCCTGTTTCCTCCACAAGATTAGCTGTAGACGATCAGGCAAACGGCTTGCTTCTCTCCTCCTGGGGCCTTCTTTCCACCATCAAAACTGCTTCTCAAAAGACTGCTTCAACTTTCCTTTGCCTTGCCTTTTATATTCAATTCCCCACCCACCAAGGGGTGGGGCTAAACGCCCTAATCCTAACCTAATCATGCCCAGATTAACAGATCAGTTTACAAGCATGATTCAATTATATTTTTGGAATTCATAGTTACATCAAATTCCCCAACGGTTACACCTTGGATTACTGAAAGCAGTCATTCAATGTCACCAATCAGCAATGCATGAGAATACATATTCCAGCACAACTTTTAATGCATGAATATATTAAATCTTGCTAATTTGGTGGAGGGAAAACTATTCATTTTGTATTTACTTGACTACCACTTCAGCCAAGCAACTTTTCCATCTTTTTTTTCCCATTGTTTTAATCTTTCATATATGTCTTCTATGAATTGCCTGTTAGTGTTCTTTACCCATAATTCTATTTGGATGTATATATTTTATACATTATAATGATTAGTGAGCCCATGACTTAAATGATCTACTTTTGCACACAAGAGTTTACACAGCTCTGCTCGTGTCTCCCTCAATTTTAAATTTTCATGGACATGCAAGATTCACCAGAGAGCAAGAAAACATCTTCTACCTTGAAAGAAGAGACCAAACCATAGAATGAATTGAGTAGGAAATGAAAACTTCAAAGATATGTAATTAGTATCGCTAGAGTGAAAAGAGGAGACATTGTATTTATAAAACAGCAAAATGCAACAAAATAAACTAATAGGATCAGAAAAAGGCCCCAGAAAGTATAAATATCATGGAAAATTTTAAATATTCATAACCATAAACAGCTGAGATATAAACCTAAGAAATTTCCAGAAAGTAGATCAAAAAGACAAAAAGACTAAAACTAAGATATAAAAGAATAAAACTAGGAGAGCAGTCTATGAATTCAGAAGTATGAAAATAGGTAGTAATATATAAAGAGGGAAGAAATTTATTAAATAAATAATACAACAAAATTCCATAGAAATAAAGGCCATTAGTTTCTAGATTGAAAGAGCTTACCATGTGCCTCTCTCACTTCTACTAAAATGACCCATACTACAAGCATTATTACAAAATTGAATCACATAATACAAAATTCTCATGAAGTACTTTCAGTCTAAAATTGTACTTCCCTAGGCTAATCACCAGCTTCCTTCACGTTTTCTTGCTATAATTTTAAAACATGTGCTTTGTTCTGTCACATTTTCACCAGGGGCAATTTGGATTTGTAGTAGTCACTTTAAAGAAATTTTGAATAAGAACAAGATTGTTTATTTGAGAGCTGTTTTAGAACAAATGGGGGGGGGGAATAGGACTAATTGTTTGTGTTCTTTAAGCTTCCAAACACAATTTAAGCTCAAAAATTGTCCTACAAAAAGATTTGTGTCTAACACCAATGAAAACCATGAAAACTTAAAACTGCTTCATTTGTCAATCCATTCAAATCATGTTCTCTTCCTTCTTGTTTTATCTCTCCTTTCCTTTTTCTTCTCTTCCCCCTTTTGAACCAGAAGACTGTCAATGGCCCTTAAGGATATAACATGGAGGAGATATTGGTTGTTCAGTGACCCTTTTCCTGGACTCAGAACCTCTAAACTCAACTGATATCAACCAGTGAGAATATCTTTTGGTGGAACCAGGAGATAGAAAAATTAGGTTGAGAAAACTAATTTTCACAATCCTGAAGAACATTTAAAAGCTACTAAACCTTTAAGGGAGCATAAAAAAAAAAATAAAGTTAAGAAAGTTAACACATTTGTTTTTTAAAATATGAAAATTTCGATGCAATGTTCTATTAGTCAGCCAAAGGGATGCTGATACAAAATACCAGAAATAGTTGGCTTTTATAAAGGGTATTTATTTAGGGTAGAAGCTTACAGTTACCAGGCCATTCACAGGGCTCCATTTCTGTCCACGCTCAGCAGCTGTGCTCTTTCTCCACAAGGCTAGCTGTAGACTATCAGGCGAATGGCCTGTCTCTTTTCCCAGGGCCTTCTCTCCTTCCTCACATCCCTGCTCCTCTGTATGCTTACTTCCTGGGGCTCTAACTCAAAAACTCAGCATCAAAACTCCAAATCTGTCCTTTGCCGTGTCTTTTATCTGTGAGTCCCCACCCATCAAGGGGCCCGGACTCAATGCCCTACTGACATGGCCCAATCAAAGCCCTAATCATAATTTAATTAAGTAAAAGTAAAACCTCTGAATCCAATACACTCTAATACATGCAGAGGAAAAGACCAGTTTACAAACATAATCCAATATTTCTTTCTGGAATTCATCAATAATATTAAACTGCTACATTCCACCCTCTGAATTCCAAAAAGACATTACAATATTAAAAAAAAAAACCTTGAAGCAGTAACAATGTTGAGTACAAAATCATATCACAGTCAGTTTAAAGAAATATAGTTTTTCTTGGGGCAAAGTCTCATTTGGCTGTAGACCTCTGAAACTTACAAAATAATTTCTCTGCTTCCAATACACAAATAGACAGACAAAGGATAAACATTTTCATTACTATATGGAGAATTTGGGAGGGAAACATGATTCACAGGTCCTCTACACTTCAGTAAACTTGCAGGGCATCCTCCATTCAATTTCAAAGACTGAGAGTCATTCTTAAGACGATGGTTTCTTCTCCTTGGGTCGTCAGGAGGACCCACCCTTTTCGCAGGCTTGCCCAACAGCCATTTTCTTGGTTCCACCCTCATCGAGCACCTGTGTGTCATCCAAACTCTAGGCCTTACCTTCCAAGAGTGTTGGGGTGATGCCACACCTTATCCAATCTTTAGGTTAGAGTATTAACCCACCTAGTGCAGTGAAGTGAAGACAACATCTTCCCTAATATTTGGCATACAGGCTTAACCCTCTCAGAGCAATGAGTTGGCCACCTGGCCTTCCCTAATCCATGGGGGACAGGTCCACTCCTCTCAGACCTATGGGATGCAGACCTTAACTGCCCTAATCCTTGAGGAATGTGCTCCACCCTCTCTGTACCCTGGGGTGGCAAAAATCTCCCTGAAAATAGGGTGAGAATATCCACATTTTTCAACTGCTGGGGCAAACTCACTCTGTACATATGGGCATGGTTCCTCTCTTGGCCCAAGGCAAAGTCTTAATTCCAGATCTCGACTTCCAGGGTTTTTCTCTTAAAGCTCTTTCCCCTTCCATCTCTCTCATCAATGTCCTTTTTTGTCCTAACTGACAGTGTTTTGGTTCATACAGCACTCTCAAAAAGGTTGTTGGTTTAGCATGCAGGAAGCAGGGGTCCAAGCCATCAGACAGTAAAACTTTTCAGAAGTCTTTCCTAGATAACTGCATTTTCAATCCTGATTTTCAAGTTCCAAGTTTAGTTAAGTGCTTAAATGGGGCACTATAGCCTGGGAGCTTGAATTCCATAGGCTTGGAAATTCCAGAATCAGTTTCTGTTTTCTTTGTGCTCAGCAGTTCATCCTCAGCTTATCTCTCTTGTCTAGCATTTTGCTATAAGCTGCAAAAAGAAGCCAAACCACATTCTCTGAGTTTACTTTGGAAAGTTCTTCAGCTAAATGCCCAGACTCACCATTTTCAAATTCTGCCTTCCAAAAAACATCAGGAGTCAATCTTGCTAAATTCTCTGCAACTTTAAAACACGGATCACCTTTCCTCCAGTTTCCAATAATAGTTTCATCATTTACTTCTAAAGCATCATAAAAAGTCTCTTTGGCATACATATTCCTATCAACAGTCTCTTCAAAGCTCAGTAGGTCTTTTCTACCAAGCATCTCAAAATTCCTCCAAAAAATACCCCTGACCCATTTAGAAA
>JAKSZT010054515.1:7107860-7206526 GCA_026826555.1 Tolypeutes matacus
TGTTTGATATTATTGATATTTATGCAAATGTGTATATATACATGTCTATATATGTCTGTACATTATTTATAATACTTTTAAAATGTACAAATGCATTCATATAAGTAGGGAACAAAGAGGAATACTGAGGGAAGCGGCTGTGGCTCAATCAGTAGGGCTCCCGTTTACCATATGGGAGGCCCCGGGTTCGGTTCCCGGGGCCTCCTGGTGAAGGCAAGCCTGCCCGCACGGCATGGTTAGCTGACCCAGCGAGCACAAGCAACAAGGGGGTATAAATGAATAAATAAATAAAATCTTTAAAAAAAAAAAAAAAAAAAAAGAGGAATACTGATAAAAGAACATCTGAATTTTTGCTGACATTTGTAAGCCTTGTTATCAGGTCAAAATGTTTTAGCATCACAGAATTAATATTTCCCTTCTCTCAAAAAATTAATAAGATGAAAACAATAATTAATACTGCTCCTGATTTCTGAAGTTGTTATTAAACTATACAGAATATGGTTTATAATTTTCAATTAAAATTAAGTAAAATTAAAAATTTTATTTTTTCAATAAAAATTTATACAACTCTATACATATGAAGAACATGACTATTTTAAATGAACTACTAAACAAGTAACACTCAAGTAGCTTTCATTCAACCACAAATCATGGTTGTCAATATTTTTGAAAATTTTTATTATATTGAATTCATTTTCTTCATTTAAATGTAATTTTAACTTTATTTTTAATTTTTAAAGAAACTTTAGATTACATAAATGTTATATCAAAAATATAGGGGATTCCCATATACCCCACACACACACACTTTCCCACATTAACTACATCTTTCCTTAGTGTGATACATTTGTTACAACTGATGAACACATACTGAAGCATTGCTACTAATTATGGACTATATAGTTTACAGTTTTCCCCTCACAATTCTGTAGGTTTTGACAAGATGTATAATGGCCTGTCCCTGTCATTCCAATGTCATGCAGGACAATTCTAGTGTCCCCAAAATCCTCCCATGTTATACCTATTCTTCCCTTTCCCTCACCTTAGGACCACTGGTGGCCAATGCCTTTATATCAATGATAAAAGTTCTTCCATTGCTAGGATAATAATAAGTCTACTTTAGTCCATAGATGCATTCCCCCCTTATGTTTTTTCAGTCTTGAGGATTTGGGGATGGTGATGTCCACTCTGTTTCTGATTGAGAGGGGGCTTAGATCCCATGGGGAGATGGATGGAACTGTCTTATTTGCAGTTGTAGATATGCTCTGTTTGTGGGATGGGCATTGTTCATCATCACCCTTTTATTAGTTGTACTGGGTGAGTCCAATGAACTGGAGAGTAGGTTTTGAAACTCTGCTGAGATTCAGGGCTCAACCAGCATATGAACAGACCAAAGATTTAAGTTCTGGGACATATATTTAATGATTATAGTACTAATTATAGGTTCAAATAAAAGGGGTAGAAGAGCCATGCATAGGGAAATTATAAATGAGTCTAACTCTGTAACGTTGGGGAGCATATATTCCAGTAATTTTGACTTGAAAAATGTCTTGACATTTTTTTCTATAGACTAAAACTTTAAAACTTGGTCTGAAGTCCTATGGATGTTTTTCTTAAATTTCCCCTTCCGTATCTACACAGAGAATTCATCTCTTGACTTCTCAGGCATTTTTCCCCTTTCATATTTGTCTCCCTTTCCTTTTACTGATCCCCGGTTATTTATCCAGGGTTTTCTCAGGTCATCTTCTGGTGTCTGATCCTATGAGTCACCTCAAGAACTAGAAATGTGTGGGTTTCTAAGTGAAAGAAACATTTCATTCCTTTTGTCCCTATTCCTTTCCATCACAGTAGGGCTTATCCTTTCAATTTCCTTCTTTTTCCTGAGTATTCACTCCTGACCCTTTGCATGGAGGAGTTTCAGTCTACAGCAAGATCTTTATTCTCTGAATTCTATTGCTCTTATCACTGTCTCACAGTTTAGCTCTTCACTGGTCTTCAGAATGTTTTCCAGGGCTGTGTGAACAAAGACACCATCTTATATTTTGGCCACACTTATAATGCCAGGCATAGTTTTAGGCTTAGAGTTTCCATAAATGCTAAATTGTTGTTCACTGCTTGAATTAACTTGTAAATTATAATTCATTACAGCCAGATAGGAGTTACTTATAATGACTTAAGATAAGGAGTATAAATTTACAGATGCGTATTTTAACTAATAGAGAGAAAACTTTACTAAAAGCAAAAAAAGAATAACTATAGTTAGTCACATCATAAAGAAATGAGCTATTTCCTTCTGGTTTATGCAGGTGTGGCATGCTATCTGATAAGAATACAGATAATCCAATAGTTTGACAAGACTAGAGCAATGCAATGGGGAGAATCAAATGGACTCTAAAACTGCTCTCATTTGTATATGTCTATAATATATGCTAAAATTTCTATAAACCACTAATTAAGCTTTAGCTTTAACATTAATTACTCACCTTATAGGGAATTAAAGTTCTTTTTGTTCATCAAACCCAATCCCAAACTTTCCCCATCATCCACAGATTTGTATCTATAGCCCATTCTTCAAAATGTTTTATTCAGGTTTAATTTTAGGCAATGTTATATGACTTTGTAATTTACTTCCCATTGAAAGAGGTGAGTAATCGTACATGGTGGGGAAGGGGATGTTTAAAAGCAAGTTTCAGAACTGAATTTCATTTCATTGTTTCCTTATATTTAGAATTTCTTATTGATCAATCACTTATTTTTCTATGTTATCTCAATCATTCATTTTTTTAAAGGATTATTCAAAATCAGTATTACTGAGAACAATGAATTCACCTAACTGAATGTTGGCATAACATTGTTAGAAAAAGATGTGTTTTCCTATCATCTGCATTTGGGTATGAGCTATTGTAATATTTCCTATGTACTCAAGAATATTGAAAATTGCTATTTGTGGGACTCTAGCAATTTCATCTGAGTATCAGTTTCAATGACAGTTTTGAATCAAAACTCTTGTTATATATTATCTCAGTTACAGTCTTTGTGAGATCCCATGGTTAAAACACTTAAAAAGTATGATCATGAAAAACTGGATTCTAACCAGTGCTCTGTTAACAATTTGCCTTGTCCAATTGAGATGACTTTGCATTTCACTGGGATTTATTAAAAATCATGTAATCTAAATAAAAAGAGAGCTGGGGAGGGGCGGTTAAAAATAAAGATCAAATGTTAGAAATGGCTATTCTACCTCAAATGATAATAATACAAGTTAATATGATCCTGGACACAAAAAGGATTGGTTAGTGCTAGCAATGATGCCAAAGAGGAAGTGATCTAACATAGTACTTACAGGACCATATTCTTCCTGGTTTAAATCCTAGTTCCCTCTCTGGTGTTTTATTTTATCTCTTCTCTGCCTCTGTTCTCACACCTATAAGATGTGAATAATTATGACACTTTCTTGAATTGAGTTAAAACATAACAATACCACTTAATTCTGCACCTGGCCTATATAATAAATACAATATAAATATTTGCTATAAATTATTCATATCTCAAGTATGTATTTGATTTTATGATGCACTATTTGCTCAACAGTTTTTATTTCAGCAAATTCAAAAGATTTCCTTTAAATATAAATTGCTTGGAAAGGCCAATGTTATGATGATTTCCTAAAGTAACATTAGTTTAATGACCTTAAAAAAAGAAACCTGAATTGATATGTTTTGATAACCTATAACCCTCCTAAAACAAAATCGTGCTTCTAAATTTATTCTGTTAATATGTTCATGGTGCCTATTGCATACTAAAAGAGATGAAATATGAAATATGAAATAAACATAAAAGGAACAACATATTTATTATTATTCCAGTTTGATTGAAATACCCACATTCTAACCCTTTCATACATATGTAATTATAAGTATAACCTATCTCATTAATCAATAATATACCCAGTACATAGAATTTGTAGAAAGGATGTTTTCCTTTTATGAATCCAATAACATAGCATGGTCATTAAGCTAAAATCTTGATAATGTTTTTAAATCTGATTTTAATTTGTTTGATAATTTAGAAACATAGATTAAAGATATGTTAAAATAAATAAATGTAAACAATCTGTCTTTAACCTAAGTTGTTCTCACCTCTCTTTGCTTATAGGTATAATAATAATAAAAAATTAGAAATCTTATTTTGTCAGAGCTTCTTATTTAAGGTTGTGCTTAACTTGCATATTTCATAATATTGGCATTTTCTTCACTTTATGGAAGTAATACTCATCCCAACTCTCATTCAAAACACCATGGCAGCATCAAGCAATAGAAATTATAGCAGTTTCTGCCAGTGTTTTTTCCCTACCTCTAGAAAAAGTAAAACAATGATTAAAGTTGCTCAACAGTTCACTAACTTGACTTATTAACCATTAATCCATAGACCAAAAACACAACACACACATCAAATTAGAAGAAAATGACATAACATCAGGGAAAAAATGACTTTTCTCAAATCATATTGTTTATGAGAGTAAAATCTTTTGGCAGTCTACCCAAATCTCAGTAAATTTCTTGAACCATAAACGATGACATATAAACTTCAAAACAATCACTGTGTTTTTATACTGGAAATAAATGAAACTAGGTGAAAAAGAGTTCAAAATATAAGGAAAAAATTTCTGACAGTTAGCAATTTTTAAAAATATATATTTTTATAGCACATACAGGAAAAATAGTCCTCAAATAAAATGAGGTGAAATTGAGAACCATGTAATATATTCATTCACTCATTCATTCATTCATTCATTCTTCCCACATCCCTCTCCCCATTCTTCTACATAGTGGTTAAGTTCTGGAGTTAGCAGAATTGATTCTGAATCTCCATCCTCACTATTTGGTAGCACATGAACTTGAGCTACTAATTTAATTTATTGGAATCTCATGTTTTTGTGAAAATTAAATGAAGTAATGAACATAAAATAATTAGTACACTCTCTGGTACATATTAACTTTTCAATATACAGTGCCCACCTTTGTTATCAGTTGCTGGCCAATAGATGATGTGAATAAGGATTTTGACCTCAAGCACCTGAGAGTGTTGTAGGATAAATGGTAAATGTGTAAGTAGAAGTAATATAATTTAGAAAGTGAAAAGATTCAGAGAAAGATTTATGAGTATAATATATTTTAACACCTTAGAGAAAATAGAATGCTTGTGGGATAGAATTTTTTTTTATTTCTACCTTATACATTTTTTTTTACATAAAATATTTTTATCATTTTCCTCACATAAACAGCTGAATACAACAAAACTCTCTTCACACTTTATTGGTCCTCTACATTTTGTTGTTTGTTGAAATATAATCTCATCAGTCATTTCATTCAACGTCACCAAACTTGACATATTGAAAATCCCCAACCTTGGTTAGAAAGGCCCTGTGGATTGTGTGTGTGTATGGTAATTAATAGAAACATACAATTTTACTACTAAATGACTTAGGTTTTTGCCCCTTAGTAATGACATCAATATCTTGCAGTCAAAATGTTAATTAGCAATAGAGAATCAGAACTGAATTTGCCAACAATTTCAATATTCTCAATAAGTTACTTTATACCAGGGGTTCATAACAAGGGATCTGTGAGCCTGAATTGAAATTCAAAAAAACATTATTCTTGTGAGAATGTGTTGGTGCAGGTGTGATATATTTATTAAATAATACACAGTATAGTGTGGACTTAGTAAAGGATCTGCGGTTTTCACCTGACTGGCAAAGGGGTCCATGGAATAGAAAAGGTTAAGAACCCCTACTTTATATCTATTATTATGGAGTCCACTTGATTCAGGGTTCTTAGTTTCAAATCCTAGCTCCACAACTTGCTTGTTTTGGAGATTTGAGCAAGTCAATCACTTTTTGCCTCCATATTCAAATTTATAATATCAGTCTCATAAATTTACCATAAGGATTAAAATACGATAATAGATGAAAAGTACTTTGAAAAGTTCCTGGCATATAAATAGTACTTTAAAAAATTCTAGCTATTATTATTATTATTATTATTATTACCACCTAAATGACTGTTGTCTGCAGTGAATGTTTGACGTATCCCCTTAAGAAATGTGATAACTTCACAAAATTCTGGATTGATAGAGATTTTTCACTCAGAAATGTGAGCTACTGATCAATATTTGATTTGACTTATAACTTACCTTTCCATATACATTTTAGATTGGGTCTTCTAATATTAGCATCCTGGCCAGCTATCTTTTTTATTTAGCAAATCAATTTTATTGATACATATTAATAAAGCAAAAATTCTTCCAAAGTGTACAATCAATGGTATTCTGTGTAATAACATATTTGTGCATTCATTCATCACTTCAATCATTCTTAGAGTGCTTCTATTATTCCCATAAAAATAATAATAAACAAAAAACAAACAAACAAAACTCATCACCTCTCAGTCTTTCTATGCTTCCCCTGTTATATATAGCTGCTTTGTTTCCTTTTCCCTAGTATATTTGTATTTATATTTTGTAAAAACAGTCTTATATATGAAATATCACCCATATTCGTGTTTTACATGAGATTTTACTATCTTATACAGTCCTGTCTTACAGTTTTTAGCTTTCTTTCTAATAATATACATGACCTTAGACTTTCCCTTTCAACCAGTGTTATACCGTAATAGCTCTGCTAGTTAAAAACACCATGACATGCTTTCACTATTTTTATTCATTTCTGAAGATTTACAAACAACCTTTTTACCAATTCTTCACAGATTAACCCTAAGCTTTCCATCCTCTACCCTCTTCTATTTTCTGGTGACCTATATTCTAATTATTAACTCCATGAGTTTATAAAATATATTTAGTTCATAATAGTGCAATCATACAGTATTTATCTTCTTGTGTCTGGCTTGCTTTCATCAACATAATGTCCTCCAGGTTGACCCACATTGTCATATGTTTCACGACTTCATTTCTTCTTACCATTTCATAATGTTCCAACATGTGTATAAACCACAATTTGTTTATCTATTCATCAGTTAATGGACACCTGGGTTGTTTCCAACTTTTGACAATCGTGAATAGCTGCTATGAACATCGGTGTGCAGATTTCTGTTTGTGTCTCTGCTCTCAGTTCTTCTGGGTATATATATTGTACTAGTATTGCAGGGTCACTTCTAGCCAGCTATCTTATCTTTGCCATACAAACAGGCACACAGACTCTTTTCATTTTGTCCATCAAACTGATGTCAAAAAACCAACACCTCTTTCCCATTCCATAAAGATTCTACTTTATCTTACACAGCCTTGTCAAATTAATTGCCCACATATTGCTCTTCACACTCAGCTGCAATTAAGTCCCAAATATATTTCACATCAATAAAATTTACACACTCACATGTGCACACACACAGCAGTCAGTGTTTGTTCATCACAGACATGAAGATAATTTTTCATTACTGAATAAATCTAGAGAACTTTGTACCAACAGGATTAATTAATAAATTTTGATGATAGCATAAAATCTCTTATGTGTCCAAGTTGTGAAATGGTCATAAGGCATGAAAGCTTTATTCATTTATTTTTTATTTTTAAAAATCATATCATTTAAGGGAAAGATCTCAATCTGCAAGCAATTTCAATGCTCTCATTGCATTGGGAGATAAGAATCATGTAATGTTATTCAGCATGTGGGTGTCAGGGACTATCTCATTTGTCAACTCACCCTCATTATCTTTTCCATATTTATTACAGAATAAAAGGCAATAGGATAGTGGATGGACTTGAACATGACATTTATTCTAATCTTCCAAAGCTTGTAAAAAAAAAACAACAACCAAGAGGTGGAGCAAAATTTGTTTGTTCTTCCCTATGTATTCTCTGTAATTGTGGTTGAGCATTTTAATTAATGTGTAAAGTTCCAGTTAAATTTATATAAAAATCTTTAAAACACTTGGCAGAATGATAATTTATGATAATCAAATTTCTAATCATAGAAGAAACAGTGTTTATCAAAACACTTTTTATTAAACACTGTTATACAATCTGTGCTATAAATCCAGTGCAATGATATAGTGCACACTTAAGCAGACTGGGTATATCTGCCTGAGTGCAAGATTTCACACATGACAGATTGCAAATTATTATTGTGCAACTCTATCATATTACCAACTAACATTATTTCATAGTAACCACCTTGGTAAGGAAATTTTCAGGGAGCTTTATTTTAAACAGACTTTTAAAACAAAATAAAATAAAGCAAAAATCCTCACTGAAGCATTTTTTAAACTAGAAGAACATCACAGTATGTTTAATATTTCAGTCATTAATTTTTAGACAACTGTGTCTTTATTGTAGTCTATAGCATATACCTACATTTGTTTTCATCTCAAATTCAAAGCAAAATTAAATTATGTTATTCTTAATGTCCCAGTAAGGGATATGTATTTACAGAGACTAAATTTCTCCCATTAAAACTAAATATACTCAAGACGTATTCTCTGGGAGAATTTAAAAAATAATAGTTTGCTATTTACATCAACTTATTTCCAAGCCACGTGTATAAAAACACAGGCAAAGAAACAGCAATGTGATTTGTTGGTTACAGATTAGTTCTTCGAAGTGTTTGTGAGGAAACTTGTTGGGAAGTTTGCCCAATTTTAATCCTTTTAGTGATACCTACTGCCCCCTGGTGACTCAACACGGAAATAGACCACGGCTTTCCTTAGGAGATTTGGATTACTACCTTTGAGTAATTGAAATGAGTAACGGGATAGATATATTCATTAAAGCTTGATATTGTATACATCTTTCTCCTTCGATTGCTATGTATGGAGAATATCATTTCCATATCTAAGTTCTGAAACGACCCTATTTAACTTTCCTATTGTGTTCCCAGCCGATTTTCTCATATCCTCCCTTTGACCCTATATTGGATAATCGTAAAAATTTAGAGCTAATGAAAACATAATTAGAGGAGACTACTTCATGTGTGAAGAGTTTAAAGTTTTAGGGCAATTGAAAAAGATTTATTCACTAATTCCGAAGTATGTTCTCAAGGCTATTGAGTGTTTTCTGGTTTTTCATTTTTGACGGCCTTTTAAACATCATCCCTTATTGAAATATATGCAGTATATGTCTGTGATTGATGCAGTTTCACATGACTAATTAGAACACCAAAATATGAATTTTTAAATAATCATATAATAATTTATCTTATATTTTAACATAATTAATGAAAATAATCAATTAGATAATTCCTCTTTGTGTAGGCTGTTTTCTACTTTGAGCAGGTTGAGATAAAAATTAAGGCTGATTTTTATAAACATTTTGTTTTCTCAACACTGATTAATCTGCAAAATGGAGCTTATTTCAACTACACTAAAGAGGTGCTATTCAAAAGGAATTATATTCAAGTTCAGGCCACGAGACTACATCATAGGAGATGAAGTGTTCTAACAAATTACTGAAAAGTTCAACAACTAGGGCATATGACATTCTAGCAAGGCTTCAGAGCACCAAACTTAAATTGAGACTATAATTAATTATTCCCTCTTCATTTTGAATTGCTAACCATAAGAACTGTGTCTCGTTAACTAAGTGAATATAATAGTTTATATTGATGATGGCCTTTGAGATTATATATAATTGTAATTAATCTAGCTATTTTGCTTGACAAGCTTGTGAGAATGTTATTATAAACATTAAAAAGAAACAAAACCTCACCTCAAAAAGATTAAGAATGTATTAATAATTATTGATTTGTAAGTGAGATATTATTTTCATTTACTTGTATTTATCAGTTATTATAAGATAATGCATATTTTTTTAAAATGCAACAATTACTTAAGAAGTACTTAAATATTAATAATTGAACACCCCATAAGATAATATGTGAAATCCATTATTCTTTAAATGAGTTAATTAATATTTGATTATTAATTATACAGATGAAGAAATTATCAGGTATTATAAGTAAATCCACTTTAAAGAATTAGAGAATTTTTATATATGACAATTTGTATTTGAAACCTACCAGGTGATATAGCATTCTGTGACTCAGTTTTCTTCATGAAATTAAAAGTAGAGATAGCTCCATATATTCCATACTTGGGATGCAAAATGTCTTCCCAAATTTACCTATTGTTCTTTATCCAGTTTGTAAAGACAGGAAAGAATGATGAGAGAAAAACCTACCAGGAAACAGATGTGGTCAAGCAGTTGGGTTCCCATCTACCATATAGGAGGTCCAAGGTTCGATTCCTGGGGCCTCTTGGTGAAAGGCGAGCTGGCCCGTGCAGAGAGCTGGCCTGAGCAGAGAGCTGGCACGGGCAGGAGTGCTGGCCTGCGCGGAGTGCTGGCCTTTGTGGAGTGCTGGCCTTGTGGAAAGCTGGCACAGCAAGATTACGCAACAAAAAGAGATATAGAAGAGAGACAATAAGAGACACAGCAGATCAGGGAGCTGAAGTGATGCAAGAATTGAGTGCCTCTCTCCCACTCCGGAAGGTCCCAGGATTGGTTCCCGGTGCTGCCTAAAGAGAAGACAAGCAGAAAGAACACACAGAGAGCAGACAGTGAGCCCAAAAGGGGCTGGGGGGAGGGGGGGTGGCTGGAATAAATAAATAAATAAATAAATAAATAAATCTTTAAAAAAAAAAAAAAACCTACAGAGCTTCAGTGCTTACCTCAGGCATCCACATTCTAATAGGCTTTTTCCTCAAGTGCCACTTAAGTTTGTTCAATTAAAACATGAAAAGTGTATGTGTGTACTGAACATTTCCAAGATATTTAAACTGATTAATCTACATATTTTCTTTCAATATTCTCTGTATTACAAATTATTGCAATATTATCCAGCATGCTGGAAAAATATATATCTGTTTACTTAACTGACTTTTTTTTCTGAAGAATGGATGGATGATAAAACATTGATCTGAAAGTAATCACATGGATTTCTTGAAACTAGTTTCAAACTTTGCTAATTTTTCAGGGTATTGAAAAATGAAATACAAAATACTCTTAGTACTGGAACCTGTATGTAACTCAGTAAAGTAGCTGAGAATTTAGACGTAGGATCTAAAATGTCTTGCTGAAACACATGGTAGGGTGTTTTTAGTTTCCAAAGGGCAGCTGAAGCGAAGTACCAGAAATGTGTTGGCTTTTATAAAGGAGATTTATTTGGAGTAAAAGCTTACAGTTCCAAGGCCATGAAAAGTCCAACTCAAGGCACCGTAAGAGATACTTTCTCACCAAAGTCAGCTGTCATGTGTTGAAGCAGGCTTTTCATTGATCTCTGCTGAGGTCTCCGCCTTTCTACAGCTGTAGGCAAACCTAGCATGGGGTTGATCTCTTACCAGGCTTCCTCTCTCAGTCTCAGCTGCTCCGCTTTCTTCCCAAGTTCAGCTGTAAGCTATCAAGCATGTGGCTCATTTCTCCCTTGGTCTTAGCTCTTTGAGCGTCTCGGGGGCATCTTTCCTTGAAGCTCAGCTGTAGGCAAAACTAGAGTCCTTTCTCTCATTATTGTAGGATCAAATACGGTGGCTTCCTTTATCTGAGTCTGTGTGTCTCTCTCTGTGTCTCTGTTTATATCAGACCCAGCCAGAGGCAGAGACCCAAGCTGGAACACACCTCACTGACAGAGTCCAAACAAAAGCCCTAAATCAAGCTTATCAAGTAATCTAATCAAATGACCCTCAACCGAATTTAATGCAATCAATGGATATCACAGCCACAGAAATAGATTAGTTCAAAAGTATAATCTTTCTCTTTTGGGGATTCATAAAATAATCTCAAACCACGACATAGGGTAATCCATTATTTTAGTCATTATCACAGTCAAAGCCATTCATTTAGTAGAATGATTAAAGAAAAGCATTCTAAACACTGGCTTAGAAATTAGGAATACTGGATTCTAATATTGCCCTAGTTTATAACAAAGTTATAACTTTGATAAATCATTACACCTCTGATCTTTAGTTTCCTGATCTGTAAATAATGGAAAGGGCTAGATATTGTGAAATTATACATTTCATTCATGAACTTTGGCTAGATTCCCTAAATGTCCACTACCCAGTCCCCAATCTCATTATTTGGCATGCTCTGAATAAACTTATTTATTCCTCGGAACAACTCTATGAAAATAGCAGTTATCACCATTTTATCAATGAGAAAACCGAGTTTCAAAAAGTATAATAAGGCTTGTTGAAGATCACACAGATGTTAATACAGAACTAGGTCTCTACTCATAACAATGGAAAACAACACTGCATTTAGTGGCAAAGTTGCTTTCCATCACAGAGGTTTTTGTTGTAAAGGATGTTTTTCTAAGAACAAATAGAATTAGATAGATTAATCACTATTTTATATATAAATTTGCATCATTTTATATACAAATAATTTATAAAATAAGTTCAGGAAGTTGGTCATAGACTTACACATCTAAATAGCAAACTATATCTGTTAATCTTCATAAGAATAATTCAACAAAATGGTAACAATAAATTCAATTCAGAAAAGAAAAAAGGTACTTAGCTTATTTGACTCCTTATATTGAATTGTTGTTTTTTTGAAAATGAACTAGTGGTTGAAGGAGAGTCATTGTAGTTTTCAGGAACCGAAGTGAGAATAGAACATTTCTTAGGGATATAGGGGCTTTGCTGTCTAATCTCATAGAATTTCTCATTATTTAAATTATTTGTCATTTAAGGGATTTCACTTATGAGTAGAATCTGATTTGGAAATTGCAACCAACCTGAAATTTTACCTTTTAAAATAGTCTTTTGTCTTTACCTCTGACTAATCTCTAAATTTCCACTTCATTTACAACTCTTTTTTGTCATTGAGGATCTCCAAAATGAAGTCAAGTACATTATATGCCTCATTATCAATATTACCATAGCACTATTATTGTCAGTTACCCCAATGACCTTTGATATCTTCAATTCAGTCTTATGTGAAGGAACCTTGGAAAGGCTACAGCCAGATGATTTTGAACCATTTTCTAAGCAGAGGCTAATTTTACTCTAAGAGCCAATATATCCCAGGGAGCCTCCAGGGAGAAGAGCAGTGAACTTGAAGAGCTGATTTCCTTTTACTCTTCCTTTCTCCTTAAGAGTGCTAGAATCAATTAAATAATGCCTCTATGGTTTGTTGTTTGTTTCTTTGCTTATTTGGTGTTTTTAGTTTGTTATTAAATTTGTTTTGTACGTGACCCAATGGAGATGCACCTCTTAAAAAAAAAATATTAAAAATATATATATATAACATTTTTGTAAGCAAATGCACATATATGCATATATATTTATATATCATTTTACAAATATTGGTATGTATTGTGAAAAATTTGATTTTTATCCACAATAAAAAATAAATTAAATATATATATATATATATATATATATATATATATATATTCAGATAGTCCTTTGGGGTTTACTTCAAATTTGTTCAGTTCTGTATTCTTACTCTTGCTTTAAATATTTTGTCTATTTCAGTTTTAATAATTTCACAAAACACAAGAAAAAGAATTGAATTTTTCCCCAAGTTAATTTAAAAAATCAATTTGCATAATGCCACCAGCAGAAATGAAAATGCCAAACTTGTTTAGAAAGTTTGCAATCACTCCTCATCAATAGAAGTTTGCTATTACATCAACATGTTGCTCATGTGACTAGAAATAGAGACAAGATATCAGGCTTATAAAACTATACAACTGGTGATACAAAATAATGTGTTAATATCATAAAAATAGATTGAAATTTAAATTGTCACCCTTATTATTTGAATTATCCAGTTTTCAGATTTGCATTGTTCACACAAGTCTATATGACATGGATTAGATTTCAAAACTGTTAAAAAAATAAATCTTTGTGGCACTGATTAAAATTTTTAAAAATTCTTTATAATATTTAAAACATAAGAGAAGCACACTTTTACCAATATTTTCTTAACTAAAGAAAAATATAATCCTTCTAGGAGAAATATTTACTCACTGGTATTTTAACTCTTGTATAGGAGGAAAAAAGCCCCCTAAAACACTGTATGTTCTAAAGTAAATTTTGAATCCTCATAGAAAGCATTTATTTGCAAGATACTGTTTTATTTTTAGTATTGTAATTATAATTCATGTCCTTCAAGTTATGTACTATATATACAATGATTAATTGATTAACTTGAAAGTTTTACTCCATGATCATGTTAGATAAAAATTATACTAAAATATATTTCCCATATATTATATTCTTAGTATCAAAAATTAACATTTTGATTAAAAATCTCAGAAGCCAAAGCTCAAGTAATCTCTGATTAAATCAGAGCACCAAGATGTATACATAGCTCTCTTCACAGTTTTCCTCTGTTGTCTCTTACGTATTTGTTAAACCACATAAGGTTTCACCAGGAAAATATTTATTGTATTAAAATCATATACAAAATGCTTTCTGTACTCTTACAAATTTGCCTTTTTAAAAGGATTCTGTTTATTTCAGATTTGCTATTAGAACACGTTTTACACTTTACGTGTTGACTTCTCAACAGGGAACAGCTTATTAGTGGGTGGTAAGACTGGGATCCAGACGTGACTGAGCCAATATGTACATACCCAAGTTAACTTTAGCTCTTTCTCAGGCTTGAATACATTGGATAAAATGACTTGGAAGTCACATACACCATGAAGCAAATGAGGAAGCATTTAAGAAGAGAAAACAGTTGTTTTAGTTAGCTAGGCTATCAAAATGCAATCTACCAGAAGTGGTTTGGCTTTTATTTCTTTATTTCTTGCAAAGAAATAAATTCAAAAAAAAAAGAAAGAAATTTATTTTTTGCAAAGAAATAAAGCTTAAAGTTCTGAAGCTGTGAAAATATCCAAATTAAGCCATCATCAGGTGATGCTTTCTGACAAAAGACTGGCTGCCAGTGATCATGGACTTCTCTGTCATATAGCAAGGCACACCACAAATAAAATACTCATGACATCTTTGCAGTATGGGTCAAATTCATGCAACACCAAACCACCAAACCTGTTGCTACAAACATAATGATAAAGGTGACTCATCAAAATAATACAACTACCAAATATTTGAAAATTATACAACATATACTACAAAGTAAAACTCAACATGTTATCACACTAGTTATGAGAGTAAAAATTTAAAAAAAGAATGTACTCTGTTCTAAAGATGCTAATATGATAGAGGGAAAATAAAAACTGCTTAAAAACAAGATGTGGATATAGGATAGAAGGAGAACAGCTACCAAATTTTAGCTGTAAAACTGCAGTTATTATCTATCTTATAAAATTTTAAAAGATTAAAATTAGATAATGGATACAAAGTATATAGTCTTTGTTACTGATACATTGAAGTATCCAATATATATTTGTTCTCTCCCCGGTATATTATAAAATGATACATTTCCATAATCCAAAACATTTCCAGCTTTGGACATGTATCAGTTGCCTATTTCTGATGTAACAAATAACCACAAACTTAGTGGTTTAAAACAACACAAATTTATTATCATACATTTCTCAAGGTCAGAAGTCCTAATACTGTGGTATTGATTGGGCTGTGTTCCTACAGGAGGTTCTAGGGGAGAAAGTTTCCTTACCTTTTCCAGCTTCTGGAGGCCCCCTTCTTTCCTGAGCTGTGGTCTCTTTTATCTTCAAAGCCAGCAACACAGCATCTTCAAATCTCTCTCTCTCTGACCACTATTTTTGTCATCATATCTTCTTCTCTGATGGATTCTCCTGCCTCCCTCTTTGCGTTTTAAGGTCCCCTGTAACTACATTGGGCTCATGCAGATAATTCATATAATTCAGGAAAATGACCCTCTTCTAAGACCCTTATTCACATCTGCAATGTCCCTTTTGCCATTATGGTAGCATATTCATGGATTTCAGGGATTAGGAAATGAATATGTTTGGGAGACCAAATGTCTATCTCAGGCCATTGTTTTTTTTATATTTATTTTTTTAATTAAGCACCGTGAAAAATTTTAGAGTAGCTAATATAAAATAAAATGGATGAAATGAGATTAATTCCCTTTATCTTTGACAACTTCTCCTTGGTTTGAATACTTAGAGACCAAGGAGTACAATTATATTTAAATTATGGTGACAATGTTCTACTGAGGTATTAATAATAGAGTTTTAAAAATTAAAAAACAAACAAGCAAGCAAACTTAGTTCTACATATAACACTAACAGATTTAAGATATACAACTTCAAAAACATATTAAAAAGGGAGAACAGATTTCTTCATAAAGCCATTAACACTAAAAGCCAATTTTAATTGTTTTGAAATTGACTTAGAATAAAATCATAAAACATGCTGAGTTCAACTTCACTGAAAATTTTGCTCTTCTTAGGTCATCTCGACAAGAGAGACGTGTGTGGTAAGAGATTGAAAGCAACATATTTCCTACCCTGCTTTATTGTAAAAAAAATATTATGCAGAAATTGTACATGTGGAAAAGGAAAGAATATTAAGAATGTATTTGATAAAAAAAAAAAAAAAAAGAATGTATTTGAGTAGAACTTTACTTTGTACATGATAAGTACATGCTAAACAACTTTAGGTCTTTTTGTTTCCTAATGCTTTTCACAATGTAAGTCTAAGAGGAAGACTAGCTTATCCACAACAATCTTTATTTCCCTCAAGGCTTTAATTGAAAACATCTCTTTGCCTGTTTTAATTTCTAATCCCAACACCTGATGTTAAATATATTAAAAAATTATTCTCACTTGATTGCCTGTATGTACACAGAAGTCATTTTGGTTTCCAAACATTAAACAAAAATAAATTCACATATAATCAAACATAGCAGAAGAACATGTGATTGAAGAAGTACGATGGTTTAAAAAAGCATGTAAAAGAAAGGAGTGAGAAACTTACTCAGCTTATGAGATAGCAAACAGAACTTTATAGAGAATGCTTACACAGCTCTGAAGGATGCACTGAGGAACAACAGGAAAGGATGAAGAGGACATTTCAGGAAAGAACAAGTGCAGGACATGTAAATGAGAAAACACATGGTGTCAGGGCAAAGGCAGTTTGGTAAGTCTGGAGCAGAGGGTCAACCTTGGCAACTGACCAGAAATGTATGTAAAGGCAAACAAGAAACTATTGGAGGGACATGTCTAAATTGTTATGGAGTTTGGATGAATACTTTAAGGAAAGAGATAATCTTGGAAGCAGTCTGGAAGACAGATTTAAAGTAGAAGTTTGCACACCTGGAATGAAGATAAACAGAGATTCTTGGCAATTCCAGGGGGATAAAGAATACAGGGTATTTTAGGGGAATATTTAGAAGATATTCATTTGATCATGAATTTAATATGATTTGTTAGGTTGGTAACCGAGAGAATGGCATCTAGTATGATTGCCAGTTTACTCTCTTTGATGGGTGGTGGTTATACTTAGGTAGTGAATATTGGAGGAAAAACAGATTTGGGGGCTGGGTTGGCTTTAGGCTCTATTTGTTATCTACCAAGGATAAGATACTTTTGAGACTTTCAATGAAAACGTTGACCACTCTAGGCTTTACAGGTCTAAGCTAGCCACAATGGCTTGGGAATAATCAGTGTATAAGTTAACACAGTTTAAAAGTGTTTAAAAATTTTAAAAGTATGCAAAAGGTTAAGAACAGAACTTTGAAGATAACAATATGAAAATATAAATTATTGATATGATAGTAATTTTAGTTGCAGGAAAGCCACATTCCACGAAAGACTACTCTGCTGATTTTGAATGGTAAACATTAATCAGAGGAGGAAATCTACTGCGGCCAAAAAACTATGGACAACACAAAGGGAGACATAAGTCCTCTCACATTTTCCCATTTAAAAGAATACTTAATCCTCTATATTTCTTATGATTTTTTTTTTTGCTATAAAACAAATAATTATTTAGCAGGAAAAAATTGCCCCAGTATTAACTGTAGTACATTTATTTACCTGTTTTTACATTATTTAATTAGCTTATTTGCTCATTGACTCCCTGTTTTTAGCACAACTTTCCCAATATTAATATTTTATTTTAATTTCTCCAGTATTTAGGAGCATCTTTGAGTGAAATAAAAAATATCTGTGTAATATATTTTTTCAAAACTTGAAAAACCTAAGAATAATTTTTGAGATAAAACGGGCTATAAGTTCCTTGAATAACAACCTTGATATTATTCTAGATCTTCGCCTTTGTTTTCTGCTTTTGTTGTTTTTGCTTTTATTTCGATAGTTGTTTCCTTATTTTCCCTGGCAAGATTTGTTGTTGTTGTTGTTTTAGATATTCGTCATTGATATTTTTGAAATATGAGCAAAAGTAAATGTATTGTTTTTCAGCTGAGGGCAGTTTCTCTTCTAGATTTGATTATTGTTTCTGTGCCCTTTTCTGGTTTCAGGAATGAAAAATTTCCATATGTTGGAGCTCTCTTATCTTGCCTATACACACTTTTTTGTCTTCTGATCATTTTCCTCACTTTATACAATTTTGCTATATTCTCAATTTGTATTCTTTATCACTAGATTTATGTTCTCCAAAGCTAATCCTGCCCCACGAGAGTTTATTGTTTTTTAAGTAAATCCTTTAAAAATATAACATACATACAGAAATATGAGGCTACCTAATATAAAATGTGAATTTTCAGTGACTGCAAGAACCCCTATTGCAGATCCTAATTTTATTTCCTTTAAAATCCCTTCTAGTAATTGTTATACCAGTCAGCACCTGATACACTTTTTCTGAGTTTTTCCCCATTTCTTCTCTCACCTCCCTCTCTAAAATGCAAAGTGTTTATGGCTTATGACAGATCCTAGGAGATTTTTTTAAGCATGTAATCAAAGAAATAAGTTGATGGGTTGATTAACATGCTCTCATGGGACGCTGTATTTTCATAATTTACAATATTTATCATTCTTTACTTATTCTTTTAATGTATTGCCCAACCATTTAAGCTCGATGAAGGCAGGTAGGTATAATCTATTATTTATTGCTATATTTCCAATGTCTTTTACCATGCCTTGAACATAATAGGTATTCAATAGATATTTGGTGAACAAAAAGATGATTGAACAAGTGAAAAAAAAGTGAATGGATGAAAAAGTTAAGGAGACAGAATTTCCCTACTGAATATGGGGGTCCAACAGTTTTTCTAGATGTTTCAGTCCTTGAATTACAAGTCTCGGGGCATAATAGAGTGAATAAACTCATCACTTACCTACTTTCTTGCCAAACCTGCTGATCCATTTCATAATATAGAATAAGCTGTATTTCTAACTCCAACCATGCTTTGCTGGTACAGTACTAAAGAAAAAAAAAAAAATTCTGCCAAATGCTTGCATCTCTTTAACTGTTATTTTTTTAAATCTGATGACTTTGTTTACTCTTTTCAAATGTATTCATGGTTTTTAAATTTGTATATTCTTATTTTTTGAGAAGTTGTAAGTTAACAAAACAATCATGCATACCATAAAGGATCCTTGTACAATGCCCCACTACCAATGCCTTACATTGTTGTGACACTTTTGTTATATATGATGAAAGAACATCATCGTAATATCACTGCTGTCTATAGTCCATAGCTTACATTTGGTGCATTTTTCCCACAAATCATCTTCACAGGTTTTTACAAAGTGAGTGGGAAGAAGGTTTAGGAATTTCTAGCCTTCCATGATATTAACAAGAAACCACTTGCCTCTTAAAGACTAGATATATATTTACATTTATTTGTTTGCATGAAGCAACTATTTAAGACTTTCCTTCCAAATCCTTAGAAAATGTTTCTCTTTCTTCTACAATAAAATTTTTCATGAGATCTTAAAACAAGAAATACCTTTTAGAGTTTTGTATAGAACAATTCAGAGGATGAATTTTCGCATTCTTCCCAATGCATTTCTGAAGTTAAAAGTCACAAAAAAAATAAAGTGTGTGAAACACTTGGCTCAGATTTCTGGATATAGATCAATCAACACATCAAAAGTGGTGTGAGACTTTTAACTGCCATAGATGGCACAATTCAGATAGTTTCTCTTCCACACTGATTGGGGAAACATTTCTGGACCAACCTGTATCCTGCTGCCAAATTATTTATTTATTTCTAATTCAATGGATGTATGTACAAATTTCCTACCTAATTTTTGATAGTTGAATATAGCTATAGCTTTTACTCTTAAGTTATAACAAAGCCAAATGGGTTAAATTAGATATTTTTAATTTGTCAACTCTCGTTCATTCACTCTGCTGTAAAAGGGAATGGTAAAATATTAAAATCTGTCTTTAAAAGACACATAAATATTATAAATGGATTTTATTTCAAGTGATTTTAAAATCTTCAACCATCTGACATAAACATTTTGCAATCCAAATTTGGTTATTTTAAGTAGTAGATTAGCCACTATGGTACCTTCATTCAGAGTCAGAAAACCTGGAACACTATAAAATAATTGCCTTCCCCAAACACACTAATTCCAAAATTAATCACTCTCATTTCTATTTTATTTTTCTATTTAAAAAGGAGACTCTGCTTTATTTATTTTGGTAATTCAGATGTTTTCTTTCCAGTCCCATAACTATGGCTGTAAATCTCCTTTATTTAATTGCTTAATTTGCTTTGTTTTGTATTTTCAAAAAAGGCTATTGTAATATGGTCAGGTTTTTATTTTTAACAAAATATAAATAGCTACTTACTCTCTAACACTATAATTGCCAGTGATAATTTCTTCAATGTAAACCTGGCAATTTTCACTTAATTGCTTCCATGTTTATAACAGACATAACAGATGATTAATGTTTGGTCTACTGTGGAACAGACTTGGAAATTACTCAAATAACTTTCAGTTAATACCTTGGGCCATAATCACTAATGGCTTATATAATTTGCAAATGATCCAAACCATTTTTTAACAAATATTTAGAAAATACTAGCAAAAATGTGCCTCAGCTTTAAAGTGTCATTTATTTACTAAGGGCATTAAGCTAATTATGATGGTTAGTTTCTGATAAATGCATTACTAAGCTTCCTTTTGGCACTTAAAATAAATGTTCCCCAAATCAACTTGTCATAAAAAACTTTAAATGATTCTATTTAAAAACATGAAATATATAAAATGTTCCTTAATTATTTGTAACTATCATATCTAACTTTTTTTTTTTTTTTTTTTTAAATTTTCCTTACTTATGGTGAAAGAAATGGAATGGCACAATGTACTATGAGCAACAATGGTCAGTGAGATAAAACTTAACTCAAAAATTTTTACTTTAATTTTAGAGGTACTTGTGAAATAATGTAACACTTAACACTTGAAATCTGATGGAATAATTCCAATTGAATCAGTGACTTTGCCATGAATCAGGAACACCTGATTAACTTTTTAAGGTTGCTATGCCACATGTAAATGATCAGCTATTAGGTACTATAATATTAACAATGAGAGATGAACGGTGATAAATAAAGGAAAGAAGGGCGATTGAGGATTGCAAATGTGGTATATTAATGAGTTAAGATGATCGTGTTCAAGTCACATTTGTTTCTTTTGGATTATTAAGTTTTTATCCCCAAAAGCAAAGAACATCTTTTGTATTTTACCAGAAGTAGCTAAGATGCCAGAATACAAATTACACAAACTGTCTCCAAAAAAAAAAAAAAAGAAAATACAAGAGAAAAATAATTATTTATCGCTGAAAATTTATGAAATTCTTATTATCAGTAAATCCAGAATCTTATTTTTAGATGTCTTCAGAATCTTGCCAAAGTGCTGCCTTAGCTGGTCCTTACCAGAGAGAGGGTAACCTAATAAATTAATTTTCATTATATTTTAAAGTGTTTAAATGATGACCGTTTTGAGGAATTTGTGTTTGAGAAGCTGACACCAAGGTAATAATTTAACATAAGTAAGAAATGGAATGTAAGAAATACAGGTACAATCAAAATAGAGGGGGAAATTGTTTAGTAATTGCCAATATAAACATTTAAATTAAAAAGTTAAAATATAAGCCCTCCTGCTATTTTGGAACATTTTCTTCTATTCATATATTGATGACTGCTAATAATGTATACTTTTACTTTTTGGTATTCTGTTGTGAAAAGAGTCTATATGACATTCAAGTATTTTATTTCTACCGAGGGCCTCCATCAGAGTCTCTTTATGTAGAGACTATGCCACTACACCCTCATGTATTAGGAGAAAGTAAAATTTTAAAACAAATAACACTTCAAAATTCAAATCTTGGTCCAAGATCTATTAGTCTTTCATTTAATACGTTGTCTTCCTCTTATTTCTCTTTGCTCTCCCTTCAGTGTCTCAACAACTGAATGTTCTAGTTCCTTCAAAATCTTTCATTTTCATTGTGTTCCCTGGAACAAATAAACAGAAAACCTCTTGCCCTTTTCGCCTCTGGACAGAGGTTGTATAGAGGGGCCTTGAAAGGTTCTGTGGAGCGAGTTGCTTCAGGGTGCAAACTGGGAACACAGGCTGAGGCAAAACGAAGACTTGCAGCAATTGGTCAGGGGATGGCAACTCTGCACGCCCCACTTCCCATTGGACATGAGAGACAAATCTGTGCTAACCAAGGATGGGGTGTTTATACAACCCAGGGGGAAGGGGCCCTGCCACTGAGAGTTCTAACCCTGATAATTAGCTGGAACTGCTCGTTCCAGGTTTGGTGTTTCAGTTACAGTCAGGCCATGAAAAAAAGATGATCCAGGATAATAAGCAAGTGCACATGGAAATTTGGAGGCCAAAATTTATTTTTTTTGGTCAAAGCATTTATTTCTTTCTGGAATATACTGTCTTCATGTTGCATGTACTATCACATTGTGACATTGTAAAGACTCACTGAATTTCTTGGACACTCCCAAGGGTGAGGGGATGGTTAGGAGAACGTACCCCTACCAATTATGAATGTATTTATTTCATGTTGAAAACAATTACTGATGTGTTAAACATTTGGTGTTTGCTGAGGCATTTAGTAGTCTTCCTTATAGACCTGATGAGCAAATCTGAAGCAACCAGTGCCATTAGAAAAGGGTTCTTCGAACTTTGACAACATCAAATCCTCAGTTAATGATTCTTGCTTTCATCCTTACAGTATTTTCTATGAGAGCTCTTTTCATTCTTTAATTTGATATTCAGTAATTGTTTTCTTCATTCACAGTTTCTCCCTCTCCTCATAAAACCATACTTTCTCACCCCACTCTGTGACTGAGGCCTTATTCTTGTTATTTTAAGTCATAAATACAGTCAGTCATGAGTATGTAGATGTTAACCTGCAGGTTGGAGTCTTTGTCTCTTGCAGTTTAAGGTAATGAATATTGTAGACCATTTGAATCTTCCCTACTCTTATTTTGGAAACTGCTGGAGTTTCTTCAGACTGTGGTATATTTTATTGTGCTCTTATGTAAGATGAAGAATTATCTATTAAAATTACATGTTCAACATACAAAAGAAAATGTACCTTTAGACCTAATGTCTCTGCTGGGCTACTGAGTGGAAACATATTGAAACATCTACAAAATGAGGCTGGGGCTTCCAGCACACACTCAGCTGGCTTATGGGCTCTTATATCTGTGCTCATTTTGTATTCAAGCATAGTCACACTCAGGCCACCCAGACTGATCTTGAGGTTGGTTGGAGGCCAGTCATTAATATTTATAGCTGCAAAATAATTGCTATCATACACTGCTTTATTTCATCACAGAAATATTTGAATATAATAGATAACTACATTAGTCTTTTAATTAATGGATTGTAATAGACCATTAACCAAAATACAAAATGCATAATCCTGGCATACAATTCAGATTATTAAAGATTGCTTTAATTTTATACTATAAAACTATGTTTAAAAGCCAGACAGCTCTAGAATGATCCAGTGAAGAAGAAATTCGAAGAATTATACCTTTAGGAAAATATTTTCTAAACTATAAAATGTAACAGAGGTATATTTCTTTCTTTTATCATTTTGAAATAGTAAACTATGGGAGTTGCCCTGTATTGCATTTTTTCACAGTTACACATCTGAATCACTATTTAATGGTGTGGATCTTTAGTGATTTGGATGCATGATTTCAATAACAAATAAAGATTTATGTATAAATGAGTTTATTAGCTAATTATTGCCTGGGAAAATAGCAACTTTGCATTAATTATACTTGAAGTGAAAACAGTTGAATTTTATAGCTATTCTCCAAAATTTAAAAGAACAACTTTAAATAAGTCCAGGAAGTAAATTCATTGAACAACACAGTTCATCTTTTGGTTACCATCCTAGAAGGACATCAAAGTGTCTGAAATCTTGCATTTTCACAGGGTTGATTGCCTCATCTGAGATTTGAGTTAAACCATTTAATTGATATGACAAGTTTTGACTAATCTAAATAATCTAAGCTTATTGTATAATACAATTAGCAAGAACAATGTACCTGTACCAAAGAGTTTGGTTCCCTGAAGAAATGTCTTCATTAATTCAAATTTCAAGTGCGTACTCTTTCATAGAGAATAATAGCAAGTTTGAATTTTACCTTTTTTCCAACCATTGGGACTTTAGGTGATTTGCTTACTTTTTTAGAAATTTCTAAAATTAATTTTATTTAGAAATTTTCAAAATGTAAAAATACTCTCTATACCTACCAAATAACTCTCCTTTCTCCCTCTTACCCCATTTCCAGGAAACCTCTAATCTACTTTCTGTTTCTCCAAATTTGTTATTCCTAAATATTTAACTTAAAGTAAGTTATAAAATTTTTGTCCTTATCTTTTAAGCATGCAGTTTTATTTAACAAATCAATTTTATTGATACATATTAATAAAGCATAAATCCATCCAAAGTGTACACTCAATGGTATTCAGTATAAATATTCAGAGTTGTGCATTCATCACTCCAATCATTTTTAGAGCATTTTCTTTATTCCAGTAATACTATTACTACTACTACTACTACTAATAATAATAATAATAATAATAATAAACAAAAACCAACCAAGCAAACAAAGCTCATCACCTCTCAATCTCTCTATGCTTCCCCTGCTGTGCATAGCTGCTTTCTGTTTTCTTCTCTCTATTATATTTGTTTTTATATTTTGTAAAAACAGTCATATATGTAATATCGCCCATATTCATATTTTACATGAGCTTTCACTATGTTATACAGTCCCATGTTACATTTTTTATCTTTTCTTCTAGAATAAATGTCCTTAGGCTCTCCCTTTCAACCACTGTCATACCCATATATTAGCTCTGCTAATCCCAAACAGCATGATATGCTCTCACAATTTCCATTTCTTTGCAAAGACATACAAACAACCTTTTAACCAATTCTGCACAGATTAACCATCAGCTTTCTATTCTCTACCCTCATTCTATTTTCTAGTGACCTATATTCTAATTATTCATTCCATGAATTTACATAATATATTTAGTTCATAATAGCGCAGTCATATAGTATTTGACCTTTTGTGTCTGGCTTGCTTCACTCATCATAATGTCCGCCAGGTTCATCCACATTGTCATATGTTTCACGACTTCCTTTCTTCTTACCCCTGCATAATATTCCATCATGTGTATACACCACAATTTGTTTATCCATTCATCAGTTGATATACATCTGGGTTGTTTCCAACTTCTAGCTATCATGAATAATGCCACTATGAATATTGGAGTGCAGATGTCTGTTCCTGTCACTGGTCTCACTTCTTCTGGATATAAAACTAGCAATGGTATTGCTGGGTCCCATGAAAAGTCTATATACAACTTCATTAGGAACTGTGAAACAACCCTCCACAGTTGCTGTACCATTCTACATTCCCACCCAACAGTGAAAAAGCATTCCTATCTCTCCACATCCTCTCCAACATTTACAGTTTCCTTACTTTTTAATAGCAGCCAGTCAAATAGGTGTGGAATGATATCTCATTGTAGTTTGGATTTGCATTTCCCCAATTGTTAGTGATGTTGAACATTTTTTTCATGGTTTTCTTTGCCATTTGTATTTCTTCTTTGGACAATTGTCAAGACTTTTGCCCATTTTTTGTTTTATTTTATTATTATTATTGTTGTTTTCTTTTTATTATTATTATTTTGCCCATTTTTTAATCAGAAAGCTTGTCTTTTTATTTTTGAGTTGTAGTCTCTTTTTATATCATGGCTATTAAACCCTTATTGGATATTGATTGCCAAGTGTTTTCTCCCATTGAGTTGGCTGCCTTTTTGCCCTTTTGACAACATGCTTTGAGATGCAAAAATGTTTAATTTTGAGGAGGTCCCATTTATCTAATTTTTTCTTTTGTTGCTCTTGCTTCGGATGTGAGGTTTAAGAAACTACCATCTACCACAAGATTTTGAAGATGTTTTCCTACATTTTCTTCTAGGAGGTTTATGGTTGTTTTTATATTTGAGTTTTGCACCTATATTCATTAGAAATATTGGCCTGTAATTTTCATTTTTCATAGTATCTTTATTTGGTTTTGGTATTAGGGTAATGTTGGCTTCATAGAATGAGTTTGGTAGCATTTCTTCTTGTTCCATTTTTTGGAAGTACTTGAGCAAGATTGACATTAGGTTGTCTTTGAATAATTGGTAGAATTCACCTGTGCAGGCATTCTGGTCCCGGGCTTTTTCATCTTTGGGAAGTTTTTGATGACTGTTTCAATCTCTTTACTTGTGACCAGTTTGTTGAGTTCTTCTATTTCTTCCAGGATCAGTGTAGGCAATTAGTGTGTTTCTAGGAATTTGTTTATCTTGTCTACATTGTCTAGTTTTTTGGCATACAGTTGTTCACAGTATCCTCTTGTGTCTCATTTATTTCTACAAGGTCATTGGTAATGCTCCCCTCTCATTTCTGATTTTATTTACTTGCATCGTCTCTATTTTTTTCTTTGTCAGTTCATGTAAGGGTTTGTCAATTTTGTTGAACTTTTCAAAGCACCAATTTTTGGTTTTTGTTGCTTCTCTCTATTGATTTTTTTTTTTTTTTAATTTCTTGATCTTATTTATTTCTGCTTTGATCTTTACTATTTCTTTCCTTTGGCTTGGTTTGGGAATAGTTTGCTGTTCTTTTTCTGGTCGTTCCAGGTGTGCAATTAGATCTTCAATTTTAGCTCTTTCTTCTTTTTAATGTAAGTATTGAAGACTATAATTTTCCTTTCAGCACTACCTTTGTGGTGTCCCACAGATTTTGATATGTTGTGTTCTCATTTTCATTTGCCTCAAGATATTTGTTGAATTCTCTTGCAATTTTTCATTTCACCCACTGATGATTTAAGAGTGTGTTGTTTAATCTCCAAATTTTATGAATTTTTCCCTTATTCTGTCCATTATTGATATTCAGCTTCATTCTGTTATGATCAGAGAAAGTGTTTTATATCATTTCAATCTTTTAAAATTTATTGAGTATTGTCTTGTGACCCAAGATATGGTCTACCTTGGAACAGGATTAACGAGCACTTGAAAAGAATGTATGCCCTGCTGTTTTGGGGTGCAATACTCTATAGATGCCTGTTAGGTCTAGTTCATGAATCATATTATTCAAATTCTCTGTTTCTTTATTTATCTTCTGTCCAGATGTTCTGTCCAATACTGAAAGTGGTGTATTGAAGTCTCTAATATTATTGTAGAGACATCTATTTCTCCCTTCAGCATTGCCAGTGTGTACCTTACGTATCTAGGGGCAATGAGGTTACTTTCATAAATATTTTGTATAATTATTTCTTCTTGCTGAATTTTCCTTCTTATTAATGTATAATGACCTTTATCCCTTATAACAGTTTTACATTTAAAATCTGCTTTTTCCAATATTAGTATCGCGACTCCAGCTCTTTTTTGATTACTCTTTGCATGGAATACTTTTTTCTAACCTTTCACTTTTAACCTGATTGTGTCCTTACGTCTAAGGTGAGTTTCTTGTAGACAATATATAGATGGCTCATATTTTTCCATCCATTCTATAGGTCTATGTCATTTGATTGGGAAGTTCAAGTCATTAACATTGAATGTTATTACTGTTAAAGCATTACTTACTTAATCCATTTTGTCCTTTGGCTTTCTGTTGTCAAATCATCTTGTTGTCTTTTTTGTCCTTTAATTTACCCTTCCTAATAATCTTCATTTCTACACTCTTTTCCAAGCCTCTCACCTTGATTTTTCCTTTCAGGCTGCAGCACTGCCTTTAGTTTCTCTTGTAACTCTTGGATTTGGTAACATATTCTATCAGGTTTTGTTTGTCTTTGAAGACTTTGAACTCCCTCTCATTTTTGAAAGACAACTTTGCTGGATACAGAATTCCTGGCTGGCAGTTTTTCTCTTTCTCAGTACCTTAAATACATCATACTACTTTCTTCACTTTTCAGTGGTTTCTCATGAGAGGTCAGCATTTAATCTTATCGAGGTTCCCTTGCATGTGATGCTTTGCTTTTCTCTTACTGCTTTCAGAATCCTCTCTTTATCTCTGGTATTTGTCATTCTGAATAGTGTCTCCAGGTAGTTTTATTAAGGTTTATTCTGTTTGGGGTGTGTTGTCCTTCATGGATATTGATATGTACATCTTTCATAAGGGTAGGAAGTTTATGGTCATTATTTGCTCAAATATTCTTTCTGTCTCTTTGCCATTCTCTTCTCCCTCTGGGACACTGATTATGCATATGTTTGTGCATTTTACAATTCACTCAGTTCCCTGAGGCCCTGTTCTATTTTTTCAATTCTCTTCTCTTTCTATTCTGTCTTTTCTTTTCTTGTTAAGATGTTTTGTCTTCAAGCAATTCAAATCTCCTTATATATGCCTCTAATGTATTTTTAATCTCATCCATCGTGCCTTTCATTCCCATAAGGTCTGTTACTTTTCTTTGCAGACTTTCAAATTATTCTTTATGTTCATCCAGTGTCTTCTTAATATCCTTGATCTCTTTAGTCATATTTTCTTTCAATTCTTTAAAATGATTTAAGAAGTTGTGTGATTATCATTGATTAATTGTCTTAAATCCTTAATCTCTTGAGTATATTTGATTTCTTACTTTGGTTGGGCCATCTCTTCCTGTTTCCTCATGTGACTTGTAATTTTTTGCTAATATCTGAATATGTTGGTGAATTTACTGTGATGGCCAATTTCTCTCCCTTGCCTGTTTTTTTGTTTGTTTGTTTGTTTTTTTCCCACAGTTCTCCTTTGATATTTTGGTTCAACTTATTCTAAGCCTTTAAAATTGCCCAGTTTAAGTTATCAAAATCATGCCAGGGACTCACTAAAGAGTACAGAGAGACCCAAAAGCAGTTTTTGTCCATGCAATTTCCAGACTGGCCAGCAGATGGTGCTCATCAGTGCATCTTTCCATGGAGAGGAAATCTTCATTTTTCTGTGTTTTGGTCTGGCCAGGGCTGAGATTCAAAGCAGGCTCTCCTGGCCAACTTCACCGAAGAAAAGCCCTCTGACTCTCCTGTAACAGCTGACAGAGAGAAAGATGTCTCTTCTCTCTCAGTCAGCTGCAGTGAGCCAGGGGTTTTATCCCAGCTTAATATTTTGGGAGTGGGGGAAGGGAGTCCTTCCTGGCCACCACCTGGGTTTGGTAACTTATATTTTTTGTTTCAGGTTCCTTGTCTCTCTCTCTCTCTGTCACTCTCCTGGGAGTTGTGAAGCACTGTCCTGGTCTGCAGGTCCCTCATACAACTTTTGGCTCTTTGTTTTTGTGAGAGCTGAACTCTGCCTGCCTAATCTGATGCCATCTTCCCACAAACATATAGTTTTTAATTGAATGCTAATTAAATAACTGCCTGATAAATAGAACTCACCCAGCACATTGTAGACATTAATATATTCATACTTTTTATTATTCTACATAGAAAAAATTATAAGGATTGGGGGAGAAGTATCTTGGTGAAGATACAGTCAATTCAATTATCCAGTAAATTAATAAATTAATAAACCTACTAATAATATATTTTTATACTATATATATATATTTGTGAGGTAAGGCAGGCTGAAGTCTGGCCAGCAGGCATAGCCGCGCCCAGTGGGGGATATGCGCAGCCCACCACTCGGGTGTAGGCCGGCTGGAACGGGCGTACTGCCCTCAGCCATGGAACGGGCACACCGCCCTCAGCCTCGCCCAGGCAACCAACATCTGCTTGCTGATAACCAGAAGAAGCCTGCCCACACTCACCCTCCCCCCTCCCCACACAGCTAGGGAGAGCCGCACCGCCAAGGCCACACCTTAGAGGGCGTGGAAACTGCTCCCAGCCTATCACGGCCAGCCCCGCCTTCCTTCCCCGCCCATAACCCTATATAAGCATCTGTACTTCCCTTAATAAATTAGACCTGCGTGCTTACCTCGTCTCCGCGGTGGTTCTTTCCGCCGTGCGCCCTCCACGCCTGCGAGCCCCCGTAGGAGCCTAGGCCTCTCCTACCCCGACCAGACAGGACGCACCCCCGACCGCATATTGAATCAGAGAATATAGGATGTGACCTATGTGAGTGTTTCTACGCCTGCTGTAGCTAATTGATTACACAGCATTAAATTGCATTCAGTGTTTTATGGTGGTAATTTGTTCAATCAAGATGATCTAAAAAACTATTATACTGAGGGAATAGTGTTCTGCTTTCATATTTATTTATTGGGCTTTAAAATATATTCAAACCACACATACCCCCCACCCCCCCACCCCCAGACACATGAAAGAAGAATCTCAGATTCAGTACTGAGATGTTCGAATCACAACAGCTGTATCTCTTCCTGGGCTTCCCAGAATGCAGAATTGAAGTAAGGATTCATGTGCTACTACTATACTAAAGAGTACAAGCCCTGTGACTAGGTCTTAGAAAGAAGATGAAGAGGTAGAGTCAGTAACGCAAAGCATTATTGAGATCACTGCTGCTAAGTGCTGGTACTACTTACCATGTGGGACTGAAAAGCCCCATTGAAAAGCCAAGAAACTGCATTTTAGGGCAATCTATCCAGCGATATAGAAAGGGAAGAATTATTCACTGGCTCCTGTGCACATTTGTCCCATGGTATGTTAAATTCCCTGTACATTGGAATTGTGTTTGGGTACCAAACCAGGTCCTGCAGTGTCCCAAACCCCATTAACTCCCAGGTGGGAGGTGAGAGCACATGATGTGGAACTGAGATGAACTCCTAATAGGTACCCCTACATGAAATAGTGGAGCCAATGTACAAATGGTCACTTGGCATAGCTAGAATAAGAGACCAAAGATGTTTGGAAATGGTGCTAAGAGGCATGCACTACGGTCCAGATCAAATGTGAAGTTTAAATGTTTGTTCATTCATCCAAAAAAAAAAATGTACTGGAAGCCCACTAATTGGAAGGCATTTGCTAGTGTTATAGAGAATACAGTAATAAATTTATTTATCAATCAGTTGAAAAATATTCATTGAAATGACTAGGCATTAAGTTAGGTACAACTTGGACACAGATCTTTCTCTTAAGCAACTAGAATTAGGAATAGAATGCATACTGTTTTCTAAGATATTTTTTTTTAACTTAGTGTTGCTATATTTTTTTTATAATAGCAGTTTTAAAATTTTTGTTCTTTCTTTAGTTACCATTAACATAGCAAGGTTCTGCTTGACTTCTTGTGCCTAGTACTTAAATACTAATTGAGTTTTTGTTCCCTAATCGAGAGGTGTATGGCGTTTTGCTTATTAAAAATGGCAAACCTTACAACTCAAAATAAACTATAGTATTATGAGTAATTATATCAAAGCTACCACACAGCCAGTGACTCAGCAAGTTAACTTCCACCACTGAGCTCTGTTGAAGCCAGAGAAGGGCTAGAGCCCAGTTTAACAACATATCCCAGTACAACACTTAGGAAATTCTTATTCTATTCCAATTTGACTCTCCTTGACTCTCAAAATATACTTGAAGTAATGAACATGTTTCTCGTTCAATGGGCTGTTTCAAGTGGTCAGGACTTCACTAAGGATTCTGTTCACAATTTCACAATATGCTTTTGGAAACCTTAATATTGCGATGCAAGTTCCTAGGAGCAGAAACATTTTAACTTTTGCACAGCAATTGTCACCAGCTTCATGGAAATCATGCCACTGCTTGACAGATTACTCTTTTCTTGAATTGATGGTGACCTGATGCCAGTAAATAAGAGAAAAAGAGTCATAAACATGGGCATCTGTATTGACAGCATTTACATTTCTTTTTGCCTATTGGACAGGTCTGCTTCCAGATGACAGAATCAGCTGCCACTCTTTTCTTTTATCTCTTTTTCTAAGAAACAAATAGGGTTGGGCTTTGTCTCTTCTGGCACCTCCTCCCACCTTCCTCCTTCATTTTTTTTTGCCTTCATGGTTAGAAAATTATTTTTACTTCAAAACCTTCAAGTCTAGGAAACAGGGTAAAAAAGTGAAAAATATGGTAGAGGAATCGGTGAAGGAAAAAAGGAGGAAGTATAAAATAGGCCTAAAAACATAATCCTGAGATCGTATCTTTTAGATATTCAGGCTGTGCCATTTTGCAGTTTTGTTAAACTTTGCATTCCCTTGTACACGTCATCACTTGAAATCAAGTTAGGATAGGCACATTCCAAGTCAGATTAGCATTGTCTGGGGAGAAATTTTATTTCTTATATCTGATTTTTCGAATTCCCCTTCCTCTTCTACAGGAGATGTATAAAACATGTTTCCCAGCCTGCTTCATGAGTGGAGAAACAAGATGATCTTACCAGATGTGGCTAACATCCATTGACGTTTAAAAAACTTTAGCACATGGTCGGTCCCAACTATTCATCTTTCAAAATAACTTAAAATAGCTTCTCTGTCTTCTTTTAAAATGCCTGACTTACTTGACTCATTGTTTTCTGCTATGTTGGAAGACTGTTAAGTATATCTGTTGGTCTAGAGTGCACAGTTAATCTTTTCCCCAAGCATATTAACATTATCTTCCTCTGAAATCAGGAAGTGTGAATTAAGATTGAAACAAGGCTTAATAACAACTTTATTTGAGGGTCTTCCCTGCAATTTTACCCCAGTGACCCTTGATTAAAAAAAAAAAAAAAAAACCACCAGGAAGAAAAATTTTAAATATTAATGCTTTCATATAAATATAACATTCAAATTATATTGGGGATAGCAACTTTTGATTTTATAAATGAAAAGTGGGAAAGTTGTATTTTATCATTATCAAGGATTTCATTTTTATAGATTAACAAGATTCTAAATTTGCCATTGTGAAAAATTTGTGACTAGCTTTTTTTATATGTAGTTGCTAATTTGGACATATAGGACAAAACTGGAATAAAACATTTGGCATAGAAATGATGGAAAGGTTAAGCACATACTGTAAACATACCTATCATGGATTTTTGAGCAATTTGTAGGTCAAGTTATAAATGTAGCTGACTACTGATTACTACCAAGGCTCTTTACTGGAAGATAGTCCATCCAACCAGGCATTATTAGGAGAAAGAGCCTTAGAGTTAGTTCATTTCCGCAATTATGAAATTGAAAATTGGATAGATAGATAGATAGTTTGATAGAAAGATTGATAGATAAAATCCAAATGTTGAAAATATCATAAGACAAAGTTTGATGTTGAAACAATTTACTGCTATGAGTCTCAATTATGGAATGTCACAAATGTGTCACAATCCATTAATTGTTTTTCCAATTGAGACTTTTTAAAATTAATAGGCAAACTATCTTTCAGGAAGAAGACAAATAAAATATTTTAACAAATTGAAAATATGTTGCAGAAATAAGTAATGTTTACATATTTTTTAAGAGTTTTGAACAAACTATAAACCTTTAATCTAAGGAATGTGATTTTAAAATCCTGGTAAATACCCAGTGTCTAAGCTATAGATTAAATAAGCAAGTGACCTAAAGTACCTTCAGTGAGTACCCTCAATCAAATACAAATGTAGTCACATTTTTTTCCCCAGTTTAGACAAACATCTCTATATCCTTTTAGCAGTTCTGAAAGATAGGTATTACCACCTCTAGTAACAGATGATAAAATGAAACTAAATGATCAAGGGACTTACCCAAAGAGGGAATTTGTACCTAGATATATATGATTGCAAATCTTATTCTTTTTACACCACCAATGGAGTGATTGACTCCCTTTTTTAAAAAATAGAGAAAAATATAGAAATCGATGAGAGAGAGAGGGAGGATAAAGGCAAAATTAATATATTCAACTAACAAAGTAATCATAAAGTGTAAAATGCCAGTAAAAATTATGTGGACAGTAGTGGTTCTATGTAATTTTTATTTTCATATTAATATCAAAGTAAGACTAATAAATACTCATGCAAAAATTTGTATATGCTTTTAATAAACATGTTAATAGAACTTGTTACATTAAAATAGCAAATATAACAAAAGACAAGTGTTGTAGAAAAGTCTAGTCTCTAAATGGTCATGTTTTACAAAATCTCAAAAATGTTTACAAATTGTTATATTTTGGAATAAAGTAAAATTTATAATATTTGTTGTTTTTTGAGTTTATATATATCTACAATTCTATTTATATAGAAACTTTTATATACTTATATATTACTTATTTTACACACATAAACATATACATATATACTTACCTATTTACATATTACTGATATTATTTTCATACATATAAAACATATATATACACATTACCTATCACTAAAGTCATATAATGTCTATATAATATTATTTAAAGTCATATAATATCTTAAAATATGAAATTAATAGTCATACAATATAATAGTGTATCATTTAGTCTTTGCTGTATGATAAACCACTATCAAACTTAGTGTTTTAAAATAAAGATCATTAATTAGTTTGCGGATCTATCGGTTGGCAATTTTGGCTGGGTTCAGCTGGGAAGTTCTTCTGTTCTTTCCTGGCTTCCTTCACACAGCTGCAGTCAGCTAGCAAAGTAACTGGGTCTGGATGTTCTAGGGTAGCTGTTTTCAAATGTCTAGGGCCTCAGCTGCGGCCTCGCTCTCACCTTCTCTCATTCCTTAGTAAGCTACTACAAGCTCATTCACATGTTGGTGGAAGTGTTCCTAAGCAGCAAAACAAAGCATGCCCCAACTCTTAAGAACTTTTCTAAAATCAACATGTGTCACATTTGCTAATGCTCCATATACTAAAGCAAGTTAAACAGCCAAGCTTATATTCAAGGAGTGGACAAACTCCACTTCTCAATGGAAAAATCTTTGCAAAAAACTCTCGACATTTTATTTGTATTCTACCAAATCAGTAACAATTGTATGAAATGAAATTATCTTAATTCACCGTATGAATTTACTTGAAAAAAAAAAATGCAGCATGGTATAAAATTTAAATGTGTCAAAGAATTAAAGAACCATTTAAAAGATAAATGATGCATTTTTCCTATCTCTTTTTCACATCTGGGTTATAATGCCTGCCTACACCAAGAAGCTTAGTCATGCCTGTTATCACCTGTTGCTTCATGATGGATATTGTCCTAGCTTTTTCACTGTCCCGAGGTATGACAGATGCAAGGCTGTCCTTTGATTATACTTAAGAATATGGATCACTTCTCACACATGTGAGGAATTGTTCTTAGTGTTTCACTAGCATTATCCCATTTAACAGTCAAAAGAACTTCATGAAGTAAAGATTACTGTTACTCTCAATTTTACATGAGGAAACTGAAGAACAGAGAAGCAAAGTAACTTGCACAAGATGACAGAGTAAGGTTAAACCCAGGGAGTCTGATTTCTGAATCTGCCTTTTAAAACTTTAGACTATAGAATGTGGGTATTTTGTGGAGCAGCCAGCAAGGTCCATCCTCCCCCTCACAGCTCCCTCATTCACAATTTTTGGTTAGTTCTTTATCAAGACAAGTACAGCTATCTATTTGTTTACTCCAAATTATACCCTCACTGCACACATTTTATTCCCAACACTGCCTATCAAAGCACTTTGCTAAACAAAAGACCATCATGTGTCTTCAGAAAGAAATTGTGTGAATCTCTTAGAAGCAGATCCGAAGGCCATTTTCTTCCTCTCTATCCTCTGATAGTTAGAAAAACCCTGGCTTGATCATGCATTCAAAATCTACATTTACTCATTAGACCTGGCCCTGCTGAATGGTGTAAGTTTTAGTGGTTGTCATATAGACAGATATACTCACATGTGAACCTTTGACATTTCTTCTCTGACACAGAGCAGTGAGGTGGCAGAGTACCATAAATCCCATTTTAACATTTTGCAGGTGAAATAGATGTTAACGTCTACAGAAAAATTACTGTAGATTCATGGCTTCAAAAAGATGTTTTAAGATAGAATGGAGAAACTATTCCAAATGGTTGCAATTTTTTAGACCTGATGTTACAGTAAATAACACATTATTAACTGCAGTTAAATAATTTTTGAACACAGTAGAAAATTGTGGGGTTCTGAATTTAGAATGAGGGCCTTCTAGTTCTGAATTATGCTTTTCTCTTTAAAAGCATGAATTCAGAATAGCTCTTTTTTTCTGTCATTTTAATTATATCTGAAATGCTAAAAATGTTACTTCCAAAGGTAGAAATATGACAGCTTTATATAAATGATATTCAGTTAGAATGATTCCTTGTATGTTTACTTGACATTTTGAATATATTAAAGATAAAATTATTTATAAAACATGAAATCTTTTTTAATTAACAAATAACTTCAAGATTATTATTAGAAAAGTTTGAAAATCTTATTGTGACACAATATGTACATTATATTCACTGAAGAAAAAGAGACTTGTAAATTATGATATTTTGCATGTATATAATTCTAAGCTTCTGAAATTGTGTTTGCTTGTGCTTTTTATTATTTAATCCTATGATAATTCATAAATTTTCTCTTCCTCAATGTTCTCATCTACCAAATGGTAATAATGGCTTTCAATATTGCTGGAGATCTCTTATAATTGATTTCCTCCTCTGTAAAATGGAATGCTGATAATCTTAGTATATACTTTTGAGGGGTTTTTAGGCCTAAATATTTAAAGTATATATGCAAATTTCTCCTGGTATGTCAATTAAAAATTTTTGGTGACACATCAGTCAACCCTCAAGTCATGTCTTTTCCTAAAAGTGAAAATTGATTAAAAGTCTTTGTTTATGATCCTTACGGTTTTCATTGTCATTTACTACTGCATTTTACCCTTTCCAGGCCAAAACAAGCAATTATTGGAGAAAAAAGTGTGTAAATTCTACATCTAATACTGGCCAGAAGTTCCTTAATTCAGGATAATTTTCTTTCATTAACAAGCTGTTAACTCAATTAGGCTTTCCCCTCCAGTCAGGTAAGGTAATAAAATTGTAAGTTACTAGAAACAACAAAAAAAGCATTCTTTATCAAGACCTTTTAAACCTCATCTGAATTCATGATCAACTGACTAAACTCTTACTTGTCTATAATCATAATAATTTATATTTATTTTACCCCTTTTATGTGCCAAGTAATTTTTCAGGGCTTCATGAGTATTTATCCCATTATTTTTCCCAGTTCTCAGATTTTAAAACTGAAACACAAAGAAGTAAGTAAGTTGCGCAAATTCATAAGACCAGTAAAAGGTAGAACCAATAATTGAACTCAGGCAGTTTGGCTTTAAAATCATGCACTTAAGCACTACACATTTAATTATTTGTATTTTCATTTGAATTCAGCAGGAAATATCTAAATGTTATTTCTAAAAATACATAATTATGAACCATAAAATGAATATCTTTATATTCATTCATACATTCATATATTATTCTCACATATTGAAGATGCGTTTTTAGGAGCTTTTCTTTTTTTTAATCTACATAATGAATTTTACCAAAGGATAATAAAAATTTATCACAGCTTTTTTGTTGGGGACTGAAACATGTCCCCCAGAAGATATGTTCAAGTCTTAATCCCTTGTCTTGTGGGTGTGAATTTATTAAATAGGCTCTTCGAAGATCCAATTAAGATGATGCCAAGTAGAAACAGGGTGAGCCTTAATCTAATAGGACTGTAGTCCTTACAAGCAGAGGACGTTTGGAAATGGAGTTGGAAGCCATAGTTATACTAAGGGAAACAGACCACCACGTGACAGAGGCAGAGACTGTGTACCAGCAAACAGCCATTAGAATGCCATAGAATGGAGAAAGCATGGCCTGTTCATTCCTTGATTCTGAAATTCTAGCTTCCAAAACTGTGAGAAAATAAGTTTCTGTTGTTTAAGCCAACCAGTCTGTGGTATTTATCATAGTAACTAAGAAACCCTTATATCAACTTGTACCATGAATCACTTTTGCTGATCCAACAGATTTCCCCCTTTTATATTAAAAACCATCTACCAGTTTAATTCTGTACATAACCAATATTATAGAAATGAGTCTTGTTTGTTTCCACAACAACCTCTATATACCATGCTTAGAATGCCTCAAGACTATATTTTCTCTGCTCTATGTTTTCTAAGAGAAAAATAAGGCATAATATTACACAAAGAAAAATATTTTATCAAACTCCAGCTATAATCAATGCATGCATTTATTATCTTCTATAAAAGTATTAATTTGTAATCAAATATGATATACATTTAAAATATGCAAAGTTATTTTTAATAGCATATTATTAAAACCATTCCAACCAAATACGTACTGGAATAGAAAGCAAGAATCCAGAAGTCACTTCATTCCTATGAAAAACTCATCTGTGGATGGATGCAAAAAGACATTTTTTCCCAAAGTATAAACAGACAAAAAAAAAGGAAAACAGAATGGATGGCAAAAACTTCAAAATAATTACAAACAGAAGTGTTTACAAAAAGAAAAATATACCTCTTAATGTTTTTAATTCATGTTTTACTTAAGTAATATAGCATTTTCAAAAGGTCACAGAATACCTTGATTAAAAATTATTTTTCTGGAGTGCTTTTAGTACCTCAGAGGTAATAAAGCATCAGGACTGAAATCCAAGCGTTTATAATAAAATTGTAAAAGCCCCTAAAAGATCTTACTGACTCCTTGAAATTATGCTAAGCCACTAATTTATTCTGGTACATGTGAAAGGATGAACATAAAATCTTCTTGTCATTACTTCATGTCATGTCTTGTCATTTTCCTAGGTGATGTCCCACGCAGAACTAGTATGCTGACGTTTAATTCTATCAACTCCTACAACTGGAAAAATTCAGACAAACATTTTTTAGCATAAATATATATTCTCTCCAATTACTGCAAATTAGTTTTTTCTCTTTTCTTTTTCTTTATTTCCTCCTTATTTTCTAACAAAATTGTGTTATCTACAAAATTATATGTTCTCTCGAAATACTGATATTTACCTAAAATGCCATATGGTAGTTCAATTTCAAAAGTTCGTTATCTTAATGATGAATATAATCATCCTAATAACTTTATTGTTAAGCTGAATGGGCAGCTGCTGGGTTTAATTTTATAAGTATTTAAGATTATAACTGAATTTTTCTCAACATGCAAAAGCAATGATATTCATAGATGTAGGAAACCCCTTGTTTTAGTCTGCTAAGCTGCTGCAATGCATTATAACAGAAATAGGTTGTCTTTTACAATGAAAATTTATTAGTTTACAAGCTTACAGGTTTCAGGCCATGAAAATGTTCAAATCAAAGCATCATCATATGATGCTCTCTCCCCAAAGACTGGCTGCTGGTGATCCTGGATTCCTCTGTCATATGGCAAAGCACATGGCAGCATATACTGGTATCTCCCTTCTCTTCCGGGTTGAGCTGCTTTCAGCTTCTGGATTCCATGGCTTTCTCTCTAGCTCTATCTCTTTATTCATCCTGTTTCTGAAGGACCCAAGTAAGAGGATTCAGACCTACCCTGGGCCACACCTTAATTGAATTAGGCTAATCAAAAGGCCCTTAACTGAAATAGCCTAATCAAAATATCCCACCCGCAATAGGTTCACACCTACAGGAAAGGACCAACTTTAAGAACATGATTTTCTGGGGTACATACAGTCTCAGACTATCACAAACCCTACTGCTATTATTAGTGATTGAAAGTGATTGTTTCTCTACTACTCAGAACATTCCATTAATGTAATAAAGCAATTACTCAGATTTCATAGATCAATTCCATAAATAATATGATTATCTTAGTCTGTATTAATTTACTCCAGTATTTTATCACTAGAATTTAGTCTTTTATAGATGAGATATTCTGAATTTTACATATAATGGTGTTATTAATTATTTTGTGCCAGACATGCTAATGCAAAAATGTCACATTTAATATATAGCAGTTGGTGCAAAAATAAAAACTGGAAATTTATCATAAAAATTGCCATATTAACCATGAGTTTGGATGAGATAATCTAGGGAAAATTCATAGAATGAGAAAAGGAGATTCTTTTCCCTTGTTGGTTATTTTCTTATTTCTACTTTTTATGATTTTTTGTTTAATTAATAATTAAAAATACAGTTTGGTTTCCATGAGGATGGACCTGCAACTATGTACTCATGGAAATGGCTTGAAAAATCAAATAAGTGTTACATTACAAAAGATGGAATAATAGGAAGCTTAAGTATTCAGTCCCTCAGCTAAAACTATTGAGCTGGCAAGGACTGCCAAAAATTAACTATTTTGGAACTCTGGAGTCCATTTGAATATTTATAGCTACCAAGGAAGTGCCTGGTGAAGAAAAACGTTGCTAAATTTCAGTGTCTCATATATCAGTTATCATTGACCTTGCCTCAGACTGATGGCGGGCAGCTATGGGGACAGCAGCCAATGCTCCTGGTGTGGATAGTTGATGCAAGGTTGGGCAATAAAGATCTTGTCATGACAAAAGAGGGTTGTGTGTTTTGATCTGCCTGGAAGTTCACTGAAGGACTAGCACAGACTGGCCATGTTTGCATCTGCAAGAGGCTTTCCTTTTTCTTTTGGGATCCAGGAATTCAAGGAAAGCTCTGTTGGGTACCTGGCTGATTATGGAGATAATGGAACAAAGACTCCACTGACTACACTGGAATATTATCATTGCAAATATAGTTTAGAAAAGTCACTAAAAATGGACAAAAGTAACATAAAAAAAAAGTAACCATCTCTGGGAAGGAGGAGAATCTGGCTCCTGAGCTATGACATTATAATATTCAAAATGGCCAGTTCTCAACAAAACAAAAATTCAAAGCATGCAATGAAACAGGTAAGTATGTCCCATACAGGATAAAAAGAATTTGACATCCCTGAGGAAGCCCAGAACATTTGACTTACTAGACAAGCACTTTAAATTAACTGTCTAAAATGAGTTAAAAAAAGCTGAAGACAACCATAAATTAAAGGAAATCAGGAGTATGGTATCTGAAAAGTAGGGAATATCAAAAAGAAATAGAATTAATAAAAGGGAACCAAATAGAAAAATCTGGAACTGAAAAGTACGATAGCTAATATGAAAAAAAATTATTAGAGGAATTCAGATGTATATTTGAATCGGCAGAAGGAACTATCAGTGTACTTGAAGGCAGGTCAATTTAAATTGTCCAGGCTGAGATGCAGAAAGAAAAAAGAATGAAGCAAAATGAACAGAGCCTAACTTTCCTATGGGACACAATCAAATGCACTAACATACACGTTATGAGAGCTCCAGAAGGAGAAGAGAGAAAGGGGTGAAAAAATTTGATGAAATATAGCTGAAAACTTCTCAGATTTGATGAAAGATATGAATCTACACATGCATAAACTCAATACACTCCCAGTAGGATTAACACAAAGAGATCCATGCCAAAACATATTAAAATAAAACTGTCAACATTTATACAATCTAAAATATCCCCTTTTAACTGTATAATACAAACAGTGAACCCTAATGGAAACTATGAAATATAGCTAATAGAAAAATTATCATATTATTATTTAATCAACTGTAACAAATGTAACCACACTAAGTGCAAGGTGTCCATAATAGGAAAAACTGCATAAATGAGGGGAATATATGGGAATTCTGTACTTTCTACATAATTTTTCGGGAAACTTACAAACTATCTAATAAAAAAGATAAAAAGCCAAACTGTTAAAAGCTGAAGCAAAGTAAGAATCCTGAAAGCAGCAAGAGAGAATCAACTTATCACATGTATGTGTCAGTTGTCACATTAATTCTAAATAAAATTAATAGCCAATTTCTCATCAGAAACCTTGGAAGCTAGAAGGTATTGGGATGATATTGTTAAAGCACTGAGATAAAAGTAAATCCTTGTGGTAGTTTGAGGCTTTTATAGAGCTGCCGAAAAAAATCATGCCCTTAGAGCTAATCCATTCCTGTGTGTGTAATCCTATTGTAGGTGGGACCTTTTGAGTACCTCAGTTAAGGGCCTTTTTATTAGATTATTTCAGTAGGGTATGACTCAGGGTGGGTGGGTCTTAATCTTCTTACTGGAGTCCTTTATAAACAGGATGAATACAGAGACAGAGGTAAAGAGAAATCCACAGAAGCACAGCGAGAAAGCCACAGGAGCAAAGAGAAAGCCACGGGAGCTGAGACAAAGTCAGAGGAAGCCAGAAGCTGAAAGCAGCAAAATTCAGGCTTAAAGGGAGAGACCAGCACTCTTTGCTGTGTGCCTTGCCATGTGAGAGAGGAGTCCAGAATTGCAGGCAGTCGGTCTTTGGGGAAAAAAGCATTGCCCAATGAAACCTTGATTTGGACATTTTCATAGCCTCAGAACTATAAGCTTTTAAGTTAATAAATCCCATTGTAAAAGCCAACCCATTTTTGGTATATTGCATTTTGGCAGCTTAGTAGACTAAACAATCTGTTAACCAAGAATTCTATACTGGACAAACTATCTGATAAAAGTGAAGGAGACATACCCAGGTAAACAAAAGCTAAAAGAGTCCAAACCAGTATACCTGACCTACAAGAAATGCTAAAGGAAGTCTTCAAGCTGAAATGAAGGGACACTAGATAGTTATTTGAAACCGTAAGAAGAAATAAAGATCTCTAGTAAAGGCAACTACACAGGGAAATATAAAAGGTAGTATTATTTGTATTATGGGTTTGTAGTAACTCTCTTTTGCTTCCTACATGAGCTAAAAGCCAAATGCATAAAACAATAATTATAATTCTATAGTAGTGATCACACAATGTATAAAGATGTAGTTTGTGACAAACACAACAGAAAGGGGGGTGACAGAGGTGTACAGGAGCAGAGTTAATGTGTGCAACTGGAGCTAAATTAGTATCAATTCACACTAGGCTGATATAAATATAGGATGTTAACTGCAATCTCCATAACACCCATAAAGAAAATATCTTTAAAATAACACAGAAAAAGAAATGAAGAGGGAATTAAAATTATACATCAGAAATATTCACATACAAAAAAGGCAGTATTGGAAGAATGAGGAAAAAACATATGACATATGGAAAACAAAGAGCAAAATGGCAAAAATAAGCCCCTTCATTACTGGTAATCATTTTAAATGTAAATATATTAAACTCAAACAAAAGACAGAGATTTGCAAAATGGATTAAAAACATGATCCAATAATTTTCTCCTTATAAGATATTTACTTTATACCATAACATACAGTACTTTATATATTTTTTTTCTTAACAAATCAATTTTATTGATACATATGAATAAAGCATAAATCCACCCAAAGTGTACAATCAATGATATTCAGTGCAATCACATATTTGTGCATTCATCACTTCAGTTATTCTTAGAGCACTTTCATTATTCCAATAATAATAATAAACAAAAAACAAAAAACCAGCCAAACCTAATCACCTCTCAGTCTCTCTATGCTTCCCCTGCCTTACATAGCTGCTATTCTTTTTCCTTCTTTCTAGTGTATTTGTATTTATATTTTGTAAAAATTGTCTTACATATGCAATATCACCCATATTCATGTTTTACATGAGGTTTTACTATCTTATACAGTCCCACGTTACAGTTCTTAGCTTTCGTTCTAGTAATATACATGACCTTAGACTTTTCCTTTCAACCACTGTCATACCCACACGATAGCACTGCTAGTGAAAAACACCATGATATGCTTTAATCATTTCTATTTATTTCCAGAGATTTACAACCTTTTTGCCAATTCTGCACAGCTTAATCCCTAGCTTTCCATTCTCTACCTTCCTTCTATTTTCTGGTGACATGTATTCTAATTATTAACACCATGAGTTTATAAAATATATTTAGGTCATAATAGTGCAATCATACAGTATTTGTCCTTTTGTGTCTGGCTTGTTTGACTCAATATAATGTCCTCCATGTTCATTCATGTAGATACAGTACTTTGGAGGTATATGGTTCAAAAAGATGTTCCATGTAAATAATAACCAAGAAAGGTGAAGTGGTTATATCAATATTAGACAAAATAGATTTTAAGCAAAACAATGATACAAGACACAGAGAAGGACATTTTATATTAATGTGTCAAATCATCAATAAGTTATAACGATTATAAACATATACACCCTAAACAAGAGAGCTCCAAAATATGTGATGACAGAACTGAAGTGAGAAAATAGTTCTATAATAATAGTTGGAGAATTTAATACTTGACTTTCAATAATGAATAGATCACCTAGGCAGAAAGTCAATAAGAAAACAGGGGACTTGAACAACAATATAAACCAACTAGACCTAACATACATATACAGAACACTCTACCCGACATCAGCAAGGTCCTCATTCTTCTCAAGTGCACTTGGAATAGCCTCCAAAATAGTCCATATTTCTGGCCATAAAACAATTCTCAATAAATTAAAAAAAGATTGAAATCACAAAATTATCTTATCTGACCACAATGTAATGATACTAGGACTCAATAACTCAATAACAGAATGAAAACTGGAATATTAGCAAAGACATGGAATTAAACAACAAACTCTTAAACACCAGGGGGCAAAGAAGAAATCACTAGAGAAATTAGGAATACTTTGAGATGAGTTAACCACACACACACACATACACACAACATTTCAAAGCATATGAAATTCTTCACTGAAAGAATCTTAGAGAGAAATTTATGGTTGTAAGCACCTTAATTAAAAAAGAAGAAATAGCTCAAATCAACAGCCTTACTATTTACATTTAGCAATTAGAAAAGAACAAACCATGCCCAAAGCCAGCAGAAGGCAGAAAATAGTGCCTTTTACTTATTATTAATAATAAAATGCAGAGACAAAATAGAGAATAGAAAAACAGAGAATTACCAAAACCAAATTTTGGTATTTGAAAAGATGAACAAAATGAAAAAACTTTAGACTGACAAATAAAAAATGAGAGAAGATGCAAAATGAATTAATGAGTCATTTAAAAGAAGACTTTTATGGACAGATAATCTTACTATTTTTCCCAAAATAAAGTATAATTTTAATGCAAATCAAACAAATATAAAAATTATTTGCAGAATAAATAGCTGAAATATTAATATTTTGAAAAATGAGAAAATAAGGAGGGCTAAGCTATGTAAAGCTTCGAAGAAAAGATTATGCATTAACAAGAGAATAGATATACCTATCAATGGAAAATCAAACAATCAGATCCTTTCAAACCAGTGAGAAAAAATGGTGTTATGCAAATAAGTTAAATATTTGAATCAAAATCAAGTTATGCCCTTACAGAAACACACTTGGGCATGCACACACACACTTAAATCAGTCCTAGGTAGGTTAAAATTTATGTCCATAAAAGAAGTAATAAAAGAAACAGAACATAATACCAATGAAAGAATGATGTTGATTATGAGAACTCTCTTTTAGTAAGAGATGCTTTCCAAAGGAAGAAGCCACAAAAAAAAAGTAGATAAATTTGATTACATAAACAATTTATAAGCACCAAAGATAAAAACTGAAGTAGAAATATTGTAGGTACCTGGCTCTGTGGCAATAGTTTAATATACATATTTTTATAGCAGGGGTTCTTAACAAGGGGTCCATGGACCCCTTGGGGTCCATGAGCTTGAATTGAAAATTTAAAAAAAACAAACATTATTCTTGTGGGGACATGTTGGTGAGGATGTGATGTATTTATTAAATAATACACAATATAATGTGGACTTAGTAAGGGGTCCGTGGTTTTCACCTGACTGGCAAAGGGGTCCATGGAACAAAAAAGGTTAAGAACCCCTGTTCCATAGCAATAATCATTCAGAAATAATTAAAGATAGACAAAGGACAGAAACATACAATTCATAAAATAAGAAACACATTAGAAAAAAAGATGTTAACAAAATGAAAACTTCATCAAAATGTTATTTTCCTCTGACCAAAATATACATTTCTAAAGATGGTCATTCCTCAGGCATGACACAGACATGGAAGCAAAATGTAATTGTTTATGTTGCATGCAAGTGAGTTTTGGGGGTGGATTGTTATGAGTTATGTTGGTTTTTGGAAGAATACCACAAACTGAAAGGACAGTGATGGAAACCACTCTGAGACCAGCATTACAATTTTGAGAATAATGTGAAAATGTGACCAAATGTCTTCCTCTAAGAAACAAACACATCACTATCGATTTCAGTTATTGAAAGGTATAAACATTCCCTTGTGATGTTGAGAATTTAACATGCGTTTTAACATAGTCTGCACAGAAACCTTGTTACTTTAGAAAGTGGTCATTCCGGACAATGTGAATGATGATGAGTCATTCATAAAATAGTGGGGACTTTGGTCCAAATCCTGTAGGGACCTGCTCCCTCTCTGATCCTTGCAATTTAAAGTCTTTGGAACAGGTTATCATTACCAAAACCAAAACAAAACACTAACCAACCAAACAAACAAAAAATCAGTAGCAACCAACCAGAAAAGCACAAAACTTGGGGGATTTTTAGGATATTCTGTTTCACAGCCTGAAGAAAAAAGATGCAGAAACGTGTTTCAAATACATTAAGGAAATAAAATAGGGTAGCGTAATTCAGAAAAAAAGGCACTACCTGCATGAGATGCAGTACGGTTTACCATTGGTCCTTTCATAGAAGCAAAACCACAAGAAACTCCATTTACTCTGTGATCTAGAAAGAATATACAATAGGGAAGGAGTTGCTAAGATTTATATGAAGGATAGTGTTAAGGGAATCATAGATACCTGTTAAGCAGCCATTACCCAGCCTTCACCTTCCCGCACCTCCTCTGGGGAAGTTATGAACACACACTTAGCTGCCCCCACATCCTTTTCTATTGCGTACCCTTATACAACCTGGGGGAGATGTTAAGTCTATGGAAAAGCACCTGCCAGACCTTAAATTCAGAAACCAAGAACAAGCAGTCCCAGAATAGGAGGTAGATAAAACCACATTCAAACTGTATATGTTTGTCTCCTCCTGCACAAAGTGGAGCACGCAGAACTGCCACCTATTGACCCCAACCCAGAGCAGTTTTCTACCAACCCAGCAGACTGGACATGATAGGACTTCTTCCCCTATTCTTTTGGACTCTTTTTGCTATATAAGTGATGAAGAGATTATTTGCGTTTCTGGACTCATCATACTGTGCAAGGAATAGAGATCATTTGCTTTTGTTACTGTCGTGCCCTGAGCCTGTGTTCCCAGGATGCACCATTGTAGCAACTTGCTTCACACAAATAGAAATGTTTAGAACCAGTAACTTCTATAGCCATTCCTCTTCCTGCAGATGTGCAGCTTGTAGTCTCAAGCCAAGATGGAGAAGAAAGAGAAAAACTGAATAAGGCAGAGAACGTTAAGTTAATCTCTACAATAAAAAGATAAGCCACAAATGTTTAGGTGAAGAGGTGAGAGAGTTTCTATGGTTTGGTTTGTGAGTAATTTGTTGGAGACTGATGTGGAGGTGAATGAAAGGGATCTAGATATTTTTCCTTAAATTTAGGCTCTTCTGTATATTGTGACCACACTCTTTCCCTGATGTTGCAGCAAAATATACATTATTTTTATATAATCACCATCTTCTACGTTGACCTGGCATTTCTGTACTTCATTTTGTTAAGTTAGACTTACATGGATTTGGGGCCTCATAGAGGATACAACTTTTAACTTCAGCATCTATGTCATATTTTACATTGCAATGTATAAGTCAGTTAAGAGCACAGAACGGGTTAAAATTCCAACAGGGTGTTGAAGCCATGATTTACTATATGTAAGTAAGGATAGAATTGATTTGCAAAGGAAAAAACAAGAAATCTCTTCAACTCCATTTCCTTTTTATTGAAATTGAATTCCAAATCAGTTGTTTTATTAAAATCCAAAGTTTTTCCTTTCTTCACTCACTTTACTTTTGGTTTATAATCTATCCTCAATACTTTCACATTAATTAGATAGTATAAATATAAATGTAGAATAAATCGCTACAGTTACAATTTCCCTAAGATGTTTGTTATAGATATATGAAGGAAAATGAAGACCTAAAAATTATCATGTTGAAAACTGTGCAAGGAACAATTAGAATGAAAATAATGCATTATACTTTATAAAGAACTTTTTTGTAGCCATGGTTTATAAATGTTGTTTATTACTTCTCCATTCTTACATGCCTTAGGAAAAGTAAACCAAAAATATACTCCTAGGAGCTATTGAATTGTCTTAAAAATTCCAAGATTTTTTGCTGTATTTGGTAATAGGCAATATGTACATAAATCACCATGTCAAGAATTAATGTTGCAAATAACAAGATATAAGAGAAAGATAGGGCACAGGCAGAGCTGAGAATCAAGACAGGATGGTGAAGTGAGGAAATTGTTGAGCAGGAGAGATTGTTGGGATACATAAGTCAGAGTATTGACCATCTTGCAAAACTGATAGAATATATTTTATCAGCATATTAAACAAAATGATGCTGGAAGTTAGAAATCTTAGAAATTCCAGTTACAGTATTTGTTAGTTAACGAATAAACATAATATATTAACACAGGTTAATTAAACTAATCTGATTGCAGAGTGGAGTGAGAGTCAGGGTCAACATACTCTGTTTCACTGCCTGTTATAGTGAAAGAATAATCTTCAGGTTTGGATACCAGTTTGGAAATTCTTTGGTTACAGAACAAAAACTAGTAACACAATATTGTGAATGTAATTAATACTACTGAATTGTGCTAGGGAAGTCATGGATACTTTTAGTAGCCATCTCAAGCCCTTGTCTATGCTCCTCCTTTATATTGTATGTAGATATTCCAAAATGTTTCCATTCTACAGCCCAGAGCAGACATTGGGTCTAATGGAATGACCTGACTATACCAGGGACCCAAAATAGGGGACTAGCAGCTCCAGCTGCTTATCAGGGTGGGAAACCTCAGTACCAGGGCCCCTCCCTGTGATGTATAAATACTCAATTTATACATCAAATTGATTCAAAGTGGGGCTTGTGGAGGTGCATCCCACAGACCCTGACCCAAGTATTTGGCCTCCCTGGGGGAGCGGCCATGATGGGATGTCTTCCTTTGCTCCTTGGACCCTTTGCTCTGTGTAAGTAATAAAGTGCTCATTTGCTTAAAGTTTCTGTTGTGCCTGAGACTGTGTTCTCACAATGTGCCATATAGCAATTCACTCTACAAATTGTATATTTGAATGTGTAAATGGTAAAATTTTAAGCTGCGTGTATGTTACCAGAAGAAAAAATTAAAAAACCCAGAGAACTAACACATACAGTGAAACCTAAGGTAAACTATGGACTATACTGAATAGTATAATTATATAATATTGTTTCATCATTGTAACAATGGTACTACACCAGTGGAAAGTGTTAATAACAGGGAAAACTGCTTGTGTGGGGGGGTATATGGGAAATGTGTACTTTTTTGCATGGTTTTTCTGTAAACCTACAACTTCAATAATAAAAAAAACATGAAAGTTGAAAAACAAAGCTTCTCTCTTTAAAAGCCATCTTCACTTAAAAAATTTGTAGAAATTCTTCTGCTGTAGTTCTTACTCTATCTGAGATCTTCTATCTTTGGTTCTAAAAAGAGTTATCTCCTGCATTCTGGGCCATCACAGTTTTAAAACTCTATATAGTCTTTCCAGTCCTGCCAGTAGATTCCTATCTAGTCACATTGGCAAATATTCTCTTTAGACATTAAGCTTAAAGGAAGTCCAATTGACATTAAGAATATTCCTATTTCAGTAAGTGGGATTAATCTGTACATAATATTTTCTTTGTAAACTTGTGGCTCACTATAGACAACATTAAAAATAAATAAACTAAGAGTTGTTTTAACATGCTCTTGAAACTAAACTGGATTGACATGGAAATAGTCATGTTCAACACCAGCTGATTGTAAAATATATCTTAATTAAATTATATAATGCTAGAGCATTTCAATTTATAAATACTCTAAGAATCTCTGAGAATGAATGAGGTAAGTTATTATTAAATTACATAGAACATAGTAACTTGAACCTAAAAGAAATTGAGGTGTAAAATAGTACAGCCTTTTTGACATTACTCCTCATATATGTACATGCATATTTACTTAGTGTATAATAACAAGAGCATTTTTGCAAAAATACAAAAATCAATGGAATTGTTCATTTAGTCCTGCTTAAGTATGACTATTATAACAAAACCACCATTATTTACCAAATTATTAATTATAACAACTGTGTTGCTATGGATATGGATCATATAAGTTATAAAACATGCTTATCACCTTTGGTTCAAACATTCAATATAATTATTGAAATTTTGGAAATGTTTGATAAATCTATACATTTCTAATTTCAGTTGCTCAGTTTGTTAAAGATATTAATGAATCAAAGTTGTAGTTTTGATGACATATGTGGTTAGCTATCTCTATTCTCTGGCCATAGACTGAATTCTTAAGATTAAGCAAAGTTTCTACAAATATCTGACACAGCCACAAAAGGCAATTGAGCAAGACCAAAAATGCCTTAAAGGCATCATCTCACTTATGCGCTTATTCCTCAATGTGCAATGCAAAGTCTGGCACATACAAACACTTGTTAATGATTGGTGAAGAAATAAAATGTTGTTCACATGCATGCAATCAGCACATATTTATAAACCATGACTAGGAAACAAGTCAAAGCTTGCTGAATTAGGTCAAGGAATCATGAAAGAGAGCTAGTACTTATGTCACATATTAAACCAATTTTGGACACCCAGCTTTGGTATTTCCAGCACTTAAGTACAGATTTAATGTAATTAGTAGTGTAAAATGCATATTTTAAAGAAAACACATTGGCAAATTATACTAGTTCTAAAGGCTTCATTTTAACAGTTCATTTTAAACACATTGTTTTTTTATGCTATGGACAGTAATATATTCAATAATATAAAGTAAGAATCTAAAATTCTACATATGAAGTACATATTTCATCAGGAAACATTTAGAATGTAAGACTGAATAAAGGCAATACATTATAAGGAATGTATAAACCTAATAATATAAACCTAATAAATTCTTAGGCATACCAAGGTTTTATTGAATCTCCTTGTATATGAGATGCATTTATTTGCTTAATACAATAAGCATCATGGTATCTAAGAATATAATTCCAATTTTTATAGAAAAATATACTTACTATAATATAATCTGTGTTTCCTACCAAGATAGAAGCGTAGATCAAAGTTTTAGGATATTACAAATTTAATTTTGAAACATTTTGGGAGTGATTGATTTCTCATCTCATTTCATCTCATAATTGGAAGGAAAAAACTAGTGCACATATGAGAAAATTACATACAGAATCTTAATGTAGTAAACTGTGTAAAAATGTGTACTATGATATTGATTCTTTCAGAAGCAACAAAGAGCTCTCCTAAATCCAGGCTTGTTCAGTACCCATTTCATCATAGCTTTCCTGAGGCAATTTATGATACTGATTCTGTCGTAGACTGTGAACAATTCATAATTCTGCCTTTCAAAATCTTTGGAGTGAAATTTCTCTGCAGCTATTTTGGAGTTCCTTCCTTACTTGATAGTAAGAGCAAATAATTAGCTTCACTCAGTAAACTTATACAAAAAATTAATATGTTTTACACTTAAGAGGAACAATCAAAAGGGAAAACTTATGGAAAATAGAGTTATTCGCTAAAATTATCCTATTAGAAACATAATTAAAACTTTGATGTGAGAAGTTGGGAATATAGTAAGATTTTACATATTATGAAGTCAGTTACTGTATCTTGACATTTTACAAGACAATTTGAGAAATTGCATGCTGCCATTAGTCTGATGATCGGGTAAAGTGTTTAAATCTTTGCATTTTACAAATTTGGCAGTTTTTAAGGGAAAGTAGCAAGAACAGTGACAGAATTGATCAAGCACAAATAAAGTACACATGTTTTAACATGTAGCACCAGATATTCCAGATATTTATATTTGATAGTTCTTACAAGATAACTTAGGCTCTAAAAGGGAAGAAAAAATCAGAACCCATTATATCTCTAGGCTACTGCAGTTCTGCTGCTTATGTGTATCAAAATGCTATCTAAAAGTTAAGCATCAGTCAGCACAATTGAAAATATGTACACATTCATGATTACAACCTCCTCAGATTGCAATCATAAGCAGTTTGTTTGGTCCCAGCTCCATCTGTCCTCCACAAGGGGACGCTCTCAAGTCAAGGTGGTAACCTTAACTGATCAGTCACTTTCCCAGGAAGGCTAGGAGCTTACCTGTGGCTCCTGCTCTTCTGGCAAGCCAAATAGCCACATGCCTTGATGTTCTGGCATCTCCAGTCACTTCCAGATATGGAAGAAACACCTTGCAGTGGCTCCAGGAGAAGTTGACAAAGAGGCCAGAGAATGTAACTCTGAGGAAAAGGCATTACTTCTTCACAGGTTGAATTCTGTCCAATAAGAAGCAATAGACAGAACAATAAAAGTTTTCGCTTGGAAATCAATATTTCTTTAGAAATATTATCAATAATGTACAATTTTTGTTTTAATTTACAATTAGATCTACTAGGTCAGCATAATAACAATTAATTAAATTGATTAGGGCAAATGCATTCAAGAGAGTTGAATGCTGATAAATGTTTGTTTATGTGTGTGTTCATACACATTCAGATCAATAGAACAATAAATAGAGAAAAAAGGTAGGTAGATGAGATAGATAGATGGATAGATAGATGATAGATACATAAATATATCAGTGTAAGACACATTAGAAATTATAAGCAAGAAAGAAAATAATGGAAAAAACTTACTGTTAGAGATTCCTCCTCACTAGGTTTGCAATAGTTAACAAGCTGTGACTCGGTTCCCCATGACATGCAATGAGAAAAGACAGACCCCCTCCATAGCCTACATGACCAAAACCTGGCACTTCGTCCAAAGGAGCACTCCATAGCCTATGTGCCTGAAAGCCTGGCACTTCCCCCAAAGGTTGAACAAAGAAACTACGTGCGGAAAGGAGCAAAGTGAGATAGAGACCTTCACCCCCTTCAAACCAAGGCATCACCAGCTCCTCCAGCATTCCAAGGATGCATGATTCCCTAGCTCACTACCCTCTAGCCTTGCAGAGGAAAGATTTTGCCTCTAGGGCTTCCTATTGGCCCCTGCACCTCACTTGAACCCTTCCTTAATCCCCTTCCACCGACTATCATTTCCCCACTTAGGAATGTACTGTATAAATGCATATTCCCCCTTTCCAGGGGCAGACTGATGTTGAATCTTCAGATCCCCTCCACTGGGAGAATTCCTGCAATCATCAGTCTCTGTGTTCCAGTGAGTACCGTTTGCCCAACACCAATCTAAATAGTTAAAAGTAGATTCAATTTTTAAAAGATTTTTTATTTTATACTTTGCACTAACCAGAAAGCAATTCCATGATATTTTAGATGTGTGCTGATCTGAGAAGAATGTATTCTAATTGCCAATATTCTCATATGCTCTGACAGTGACTTTCTTCATATTTTATCACAAAAAGTGAATAACACCATGTCTGTTATAAACTCCTTATCCCATATATATTCCAATCCTTATTTCCAATTTGATGGGTTTTAGAATTATTACATTGTCCTAATGTTTTCATTAATAAAGGAATTAAATTCTGAAGAAAAATTTATTATATATTACTTAGGTTTTTTTTCTTTTTGCAGAACTCTTAACAAGATGAGAAATTACATTTTAGTAAAAAATTTTATTACATTTCACCTTTCTAATGTGGCCAATAAAAATCCTAGATTTCAGTAAATTATATTCATTTAAAAAGTTAATTTTATAATTTGATTTTAGCAGAAACTAAGCTGATAATTGAAGACTCCAGCTCCTAGCCAAAAACCTATGTGTGATTTTTCAGGGCTACAATAAGCAATTAAGAAGGCTTTACCTGACAAGCCTCACAGAAGCAAACTGCCTTAACCACCTCAGACATGGTATACAGCTCATGCATTGCAGTCGCTGAAGAAGCTGCAGTCAAGGACTCGGGCACTCCTGGTGAGTCATGCTTTTGCACATGTCTGCATTCCTAGTCCAGGTGTCCCCGTTCAGAAGCCTCTCTATTGATGATTCAAAACTGAGATCTCCCTCAGATTCCTCTCCTGAGGCATCCTTAATTTGGGAAGGAGGGGAAGCCATGAAGACACTTTTCTCCACTCTGGTTCAATACTCAACAATTTTCCATTCTTAGTACCTCTTCTCCCTCCCCCTAGGCCCTTGGTCCTTAAAACTTCAGAACTTCAGGGGCCTTTGTTTGGGATTTCCTCAGCAGTGAGATGACTCCATGTCTGCACTGATTCATTTAACCCTCAACTGGTAGTGCTGTTCCAAGGGAAAAGTGAAAGATGGGAAGTCAGTGTCTTTCTTTTATTAAACCTCTTGCTCATGCTATCACAGTAAGTGAGTAAAGCCTTAGCTGCTATTTTCATTTGGCTTGGTTGTCTTAATCAGCTGCCTTTGACACCTGGCAGCTAAGCTCACCTCTTAACAATAACTGAATATTTTAATTCAGACTACTTAAAGATTAATATTAACATGCATCATATATGTAAGTCATATGCTTAATAAACCATCTTTTTGGGGAGGAGATGAATCTAAAGAGAAGAGATTTAAAATAAAATTATTCATGACACATAATTATCAGTCTTCTATATAAAGCATGTTATTTTATTTTAGATATTTTCTTCTTTTTCCAGGAAGCCACTTCTACTCCCCACCATTATCATAGAGATAATGTATTCTAACAACCATATTTTAGAGAGGAAGAATTAAAAGCACAGACACTGACTTGGTCAATGTCACGGTACTAGTTGGGTAGATTTAGAAATAAATTTGTCACCTGCTCCATGACCTGGTGTTCCTCCTTTCCATAGATGGCACTCATACGGTTTAGTATTTGGAACAGGCAAACTCTTTCCTAGGCCTGAAATTTTCGCTGACAGTTATATCACCATCAGAAAGTCAATGAAAGGTTTCTGCTTTGATTTTTCCTCTGTAAAACTATGAAAGTTAGATGAAATTCAGTAGCCATTTCAGCTTGAAAATTATTTGAACTGTATATTTCTATATTAGTAAGAGTTAAAGAGTGAAAAAAAAAGGCAATGTCAAAACCATATTAGTTGCTTCTGTTTATTTCTTCTGTAAAATGCTGAATCATTTCCAATTTTAAATAATGACAATCCCCTAAACTCTCTAGTGTAGCCACATTCTATATCAACCACTTTTTTTCCCAGTAGATCAGGCAAGAACAGACTTATTTTCACTTTCCATGTCATAAGCACAAAATGTTTCCAAAGTAAATTATCAATGATTCAGTGAAGTGTATCTGCTAGGAGTCTGGTTATTATCTTATTTACTGGTCAGACAGAGCCTAAGACTTATATATTGTCTTAATAATTTGTCCTACTCACCAAATAACTGAAAAACATATCAATGTCTCCTAAAAATATGAAAAAAAAGAGATGATCTAGCTACTTCTTGCATTTTAAAATTGTTTCATATCTTTCCATAAAGAGGAAAATCAAAAGAAATCTTAATAAATCACATAAAATCTTTAAGGAAGAGATATAATTATGATATTAGAAGAATTTCAAGAGTAAGAGAAGCTTGACTTCCCTTTTAAGGACAAAGGGAACAGTAATAGGAAAAAGTAATAGAAAAAGTGATAACTCTCTATATCTTTTCTATATCTTTCAGAGAGTATGCCTGAAGTTTGTTTACCCTGAAATTTGAATATTGAGAGAGACCAGGCAAATTCACAAATCATTAAAAAGTTGTTGTGGCTGATTATACATCAGTTATGAATGGTTTGTTTCAATATCTTGATATTTAAAATAGCTTATTTAATATCTTATTTTGGCAATTTAATGAGTATAAATGAACTGCTTGCCTGTTATCCTATTACACATGGCTTCCTTTTTTGTTATAATATACATCTAAAGAAACTTCTAATAAAATGCCTTTCTTAATGAGTTAGTCTAGTAATGCTAAAAGTCACCAAAAAACATGAGGAAAAAAGCTGCACCCAAAGGCAAACAGTAAATCTATCCAAAATAAGATAAACTCCTTTTATTTAGTAGTGATGAAAAACATGGCAATGTCAGTAAGGAAAATATAAGAAATTTTCTTAAGATTTGCCAGCAATAAAAATAGATTGGAAATAAAATATGATTCTATGATATTAAACATTAACAGGAGGCAATAATAATAAGTTTACCTTTGTTATTATATAGATAAGAGCAAAAGACAAGAAAAAATTTTATAAATGTTTTCATCACCTAATTCTTTATTTTATAAATGTCACGTTCTTCAGATAAGAGAGCGTAAAATAAACCTATGTGATTAGAAGGAAATGAGAGGAGAAGTGGTATTTATTAGCACCTTCTTTGTGTCTGGCCCTGTGCTGAATTTTGATATATTTTACTATATTCAATCCTCCCCAAAATCTCATAAGATTTCCATATTTTATGGATGAGAAAAGTGAGACTAAAAACTTCTCTAGTCATCATGCTTTTTAAAAAAAGTTTAGCTAGATTATAATCCAGATATTTCTCCATTCCAGAAGTTTCACTTTACCATGATGTCTACAAAATAATAAATTAGAACTGTTTACAAATATGACTAAAGATTTTTAGCTTACCAGGCACAATAAACACATAATATCCTTGAGCTACTTACTGTTATTGATAACCAAAACAAATATTTAATCCAAGAGCTTGAAAACAACAAACAAAATGTAAAAAAAGATCGATAAACTAGTTCTCCTGGTAGAGAAATGTAAGCAGTGGCATGCATTCAGAAAGAGGTCTTATTATAACTTAATGATCTGAGAAAATGATGTGGAATCATCTGTTTTACAAAGTTTACAAAGTGGGTTTAGTGATGTAGTTGAGGAAATGCATTTAAACAGTAAGTGGAGTAAAGTAGAAAAGTCCATGACTTACAGCATTTTGGAGTTTAGCTGATTCACCTATTTGAATTTCACACAATGATTTGTTGAAAGAATCACTTATCCTTATAAATTATTTTAGTAATGCATTTATAGCATCATTAAGAATCCAGAGGGGTCACTGAAGAGCTCCATGTTTTACTGAATATTATAAGAAAAATTATATTCTGTAATAGTATTGGGGGTTTTAAAAACTCATGAATTTTTTATCAGTGCAGATCCCTTGAGGAGAAGGTCAATGAAATGCCCCTTAATAGGACTGGGTCTCTGAACTCTCAGTCAACAGCAAGGAAATCAAGTCAAATTAATTTCTGTAGATAGTGGCCCAAAGTTATGCTGGAAAAAAAAAAAAAAAAAAAAAAGACCATTATAATGATGGACAATAGCTAGAAAAACTATCACTAAGGAACAGGTCCCTTTATTTTACTCTTATAAAATACTGGTGTGTCTTAATTTAATATTGGGTGCAATTTTGAATATTACTTTTTATTAGAGAAACAGAGGAACTTCTTAAATTTATAAGGAAATTTACTTACATTATCTGCTTTAATCCTCATGAAAATTTAATCAGGTAGGTATTAATTTTATTTTTATTGCTATTTTAAAGGTAAAGAAACTGAAGCTCAGACAGAGGAAGTAAATTAAATAAAATCACAGTAGATTAAAGTTACAAATGTAGACTTGAATATTTATCTATTCTCTTTCCTTTTGCAATCAGTTGGCCTCCATAATAACAGGACATGTTTACAAAAAAGCAAATAAATAAAGTGGATACTTAAAAATCCAAAGCCTGAAATGGCAACATGATTAAAGTTATTATCTCTTCAATGTGATAGATAATGAAAACATAAAGCCACTAAAAACAATTAATTCATGTTAGAGATTCATTCATGACAGAAATAAAAGACATGTCTGTCTATATTAGATAGTAAGCTAGAGTGAACCATAACTCCTTATATGCTATATAGAGAAATGTGCAGTCAAAATCTTGGATAAGAGCTATTTACAGGGTATGCCTCCTGAATGTTTGACAGTTATATAAAAAATGCATATTTTCATAGAAAACAATTTTGATTATCATGCAGAGATAAATTTTATATGCCAAACACTATCATAATAACCTGGAAAACTGATCTCTCTGGGATTATAGTATAAAGAGATGCACCTTACAATGTGAAGTTTATGGAAAGTTCAATTCTTTATTCAGTGATATATTAGTCGGGGTTCTCTAGAGAAACAGAACTGACAGGAGATATCTGTAAATAGTAGGAAATTTTATAAAATTGTCTCACACGACTGTGCGATTGCAGAAATCCAAATTCTGTAAGGCAAGCTGCAAGCCAGGAATTCTGATGAAGGTCCTCATTGTGTTCTCCAGGAGAAGCTGAATATCTGAAGTAGAAATGGGAGCTCTCTCCTTGAATTCTGAAATTACTTCTCTTCTTCAGGCCTTCAACTGATTGGATGAGACATCACTCATTGCTGACAGCAGTCTCCTCAGTTGATTGTAGATGTAAACAGCCATCTATGCAATCAACTCACTGAAGATTAAAGCCCATGAAATGCCCTTGTATTGCCTCTAGTTTCTTATTGTATATGGGGGAATTAGGCGTTTTCAGTATCACAGACCACAGTTTGAGGATGTAAGGTGGGTATAGCACCCACTCTCAGACGGGTAATAAGAATAACAAAGACTTCATGAGGAAGCCAACATTAACTTTTACACCTTTATGCATTAGTTAAACAACTATTTGATGGGAGCCTATAGGTATGGGGCATTACTTTAAGAGCTGGGAATAAAATAGTGAATAAGTTACTTTTCTCTATTCTTCATTATTGCAAGGCCTATAGAAAGAAAAGTAAAAAAATAAATAAATATAAGAATATGAATCAATAAAATGGAAAGCAAGCAACATAGAAGATTAACAAATCAATAATGGGTTCTGTGAAAATTTAGATAATTAATTTTATCTAAATCTGGCAAGATTAAACAAGGCACAAAATGAAAGGTAGGGAAATGATGATTGAAAATGGGAAGCATTGGTAGACAAAATATTACAAATATAATAAAAGAATATTAAGAAAAATTGTATATATTTTTAATTATACATATACCAAAAATGTGAAAATCTAAACAAAATGTATAAATTTCCTCAAAGAATACTGTAGTGGCCCCCTATTTATTTTGGCCATATAGACACAATTCACCCTGAAGTATACCTGCAGTCCATGCCTTGGCATGGACCGTGTACTTTTCTCATTTTCTTGTTTCTTAATAAATTCTTTACTCCCTTGCTTACCCTAGTGAGTAAAATGCCATAAAACATCTTGTTTTTTTTATGTAAGATACTTGCTTTATTCAGTGCTATCTGCTTACACAGACTTACAATCAATATTTTTTATCCCACTTTTTTAAAATTTTTTAAAAGATACTTCAATTACATAAATGTTACAGAGAATATATAGAGGATTCCATAAGCCCTGCTCCCCACATCTCCCCAATTTTCCCACATTAGGAACATCTTTCATCAGCATGGTACATTCATTGAAATTGATAAACACATTTTGGAGCATTGCCACTAAGCATGGATTATAGTTTACATTGTAGTTTACACTCTTTCCCATTTGACTCTGTGGGCTATGGCTGGATATATAATGGCCTATATTTGTCATTGTAATGTCATTCATATGACTCCCAAGTCCCAAAAATGCCCCCTATTACTCCTGTTTTTCCCTCTCCCTAACCCCAGAACACCCATGGGTCATTGCCTCCACAACAATGGTATTTCTTCCATTGCTAGAATCACAAGCAGTCTGTAGTAGAACACTAACTAATAAGTCTATTTTAGTCCATAGCATAGTTCGTTTCCCAATCTTGAGGACTCTGGGATCGTGATGCCCACTCCACCATTAATTGAGGGGGGCTTCAATCCCATACATCCAATAGATGGGACTCTCTTGCTTGCAGTTGTGGGTACTCTTGGTTCCTTAGTACGTTGTTTGTCCATCATCTCTTCCCTGTTAGTTGTCCTGGGTGAGTCCACTGAAATGGAGAGTAGGTGTTGTAACTCCGTTGAGATTCAGGGCTCAGGTGGCACATGGACAGCCTAAAGATTTAAGAGTCTTGGATATACACCTACCAACTCTAGTACTAATTATAGGTTTGAATAGAAGGACAGAAGAAGCATGCATAAGGAAACCATTGCTGAGTCTAACTCTGTCACCCTGGGGAGCATAAACTCCAGAGTAGGGCCCACTGGCAAGGGACCAAATTTCTGAGCTGTCTGCCCTGACTATAGTGTCTGTATGCATTTATATCCCTGAGGAGCTTCACTATTTGGGGTCATGCCTACTTTGGCTGTTGATGAGATCCTGTTGAGTAGTGCATAAGTGCTGCCTCTGGGGTGCTCTCTTGACTCACTTCGAATTATGAATTATCTTAGCCATACAAACTCATTTGTCTTTAGCTTTTCTCCCTTTTGGCCAAGGTGTGTGTGTGTGTGTGTGTGTGTGTGTTTATGTGTGTGTTTCCAGATGCACTGTTTGTTGGTACTTGGTAGCAGTCCCTCAGTGCCCGGGAAGCTCATCCCCAGGAGTCATGTCCCACACTGGGGGAAGTTATTGTTTTTAATATGCTGAGTTCGGCTTAGAGAGAGGCCACATTTGAGCAACAAGGAGGGTCTCCGTAGGTAACTCTTAGGCACCCTACATCACTAGACTAAGTTTCAATTTCAAAAGCAAAGGCTCATAAGCTTAGACATCAATGTCAAGGGTCCTTCAGTGGATCATCATCTTTCACAAGTCATTGTTCCTATACTTGCAGCATCCTTGTTGTTTCATCAGAGAAAGTGGCAGAGCTTCTCCAGAAGGGAATTTGAAATTTTTTGGTTATTGTGTGAATGTCCACCCACCGTGACAAAGTCCCATGAACATTTGATCACATTTATATGCCTTATATGTATACCCAGATGAACTTCCTCCCATGTATCCCCTCTCACTGACACCCTGCACCAATGATCCTCCCTTGTCACAGTTGTGACCCTTCTATGATCTAAAACTTCTTCAAAAATGAAGCCAATAAAATAGCCACATACAATTAATAAGAAAATGAAATAGTAATGGTAGTTTTATACATAAAAAATAAAATACAGAAAAAATTAATAAAAAGCAAAAATAAAATAATATTTTAAAAAATTGAAATATTAAAAAATAATGAAAAAATATTTGAAGAAAAAATTTTTTCACAGTTTGCCTTTCATCACTATAAGACTGTCGTCCTGTATTTACAGTGACATTTTCTTCTATTTATTCTCCCAGTGTCTTTTTTTTTTCTTTCATTTTTTTCTTCAGAGAAGTTTTAGGTCACAGTAGAGTCACATACAGAACTACACACAGGGGACTCTCACATACTCAACATCCTCCCCCTTTTCCCACTTCCCCTATTAATAACATTTTATTTGTGGAAGGTGCATTAGTTACAATTGATACACAAATATTGAAACATATCTACTAACCATCATCAATGGTTTACATTATGGTTTACATTTTGGATCATATACTTTTATAAGATCTGATAAAATTTAACATGGCCTCTATCCATCTTTGCAAGATCATGCAGAACACATCTATCACCCCCAAAATGCCCCCTGTTCCATCTATTTTATTCCTCCTTCCCCCACCCCTTTGGGCCCATAGCAACCACCAGGCTTCACTCCTTGAAGGACAAGATTCATAGTTACTTGCATCTTCACTTAGGGCTTGACACACTGGTCTGTCCTCCCCTATTAGGCACTGCCCATATAGCATCTTAACCCTCTTTCCTATATTCAAAATATTCCCTACATTATTGGCTTAATGGGCAAAAGTATATGGAGAGATGGTTCAGCAAGATCAGTGAGAAGAACCAACATGTGCAATGGCTGAGGAGCAAGAAAAATTAAACAGGAAAGTAGAAAGAGTATAGCCAGAGCAATAGTATTTAGAAACAGAGGTACCAGGTCATGGAGGTTATTGTCTATTGTTTTAAGGATTTAAAAAAAAAATTCCAGGCATCTACAAAGAGTCATTAAAGTGTTTTTAGGGATATTATATCATCATGCTGATAACGATAATCTTGAAAACTTTTAACATTTCTTAAGTCCTTATTTGTGCCAGGAATTGTGTACTAAGTGCTTTGCATGAACTATCTCAACTTTCATCACAATTCAATAAGATTGGTAAAATTATTATGTTAATTTTATAGGTAAGTAAACAGAGGTGTTAGCAAACCTGCCTAGTTCATGTATCTAGATAATTTCAGAGAAATAAATCTTATAGAAAGATAATTCTAGCTTCACTCTGAATAATAATTTAGAGTGGGACAAGACTGATGGCAGGAAGAAAACATGAGGTTCTCACAATATTACAGGCTGGAAATAAAGGTGCCTTAAATAAGGTAGCCACAGCATAGATGGAAGTAAGAAGGCAGAGCTCAGAAATATTTATAATATAGATGTCATAAGACCCAAAATTTAATTGTTTAAATGTGATGCAGAAGAAAAAAATCAGGGACAATTTCCAAATGTTGACTTGCATTATAGTGCTTTGACACAATGAGAGAAAAAAATGCTGGGGAGGAAAATGTTTAAGGGGCATATCAAATTTGAGACACCCCTGGAATATTTATTTTTATATTCAGTAGGCATCTGTATTAAGCTCAGGTTGAGATATTAAATTTTAATTGAAATATACAGTCAGATGTTAAATATAAGGATCTAGACTTCAAGGAAAAAAAATTGAGCTAGATCTCAGGAGAGATATTTGTGAGCCATCACTATTTTGAAAAGTAACTCAAAAGAAGATAATATATGGCATTATTAAACCAGTGCTTAAACAAATAAAAGAGAATGTATATCAAACATTTGGGGGAACTCAAACATTTAAGTATCATATAAAAGAAGAGACAGAGAATAGTCAATTAAGAGCACAAGCAAGAAAATCCAGAATAAATGGTCCCATGATAACCAAGTAAAGAGACTTTGGGACTTAGTCCATAAATTAAAAAGAGACTTCTAAGATGATGAATAAAAACAAAAAGGTGCATTGGATTTAACAAAGGATGATCTGTGTGTGTGGTGGTTTTATTTAGAGCAATTGCTGTGGAAAGGTGGTAATGGAAAGTAAATTGTTGTAGCTAAAAAGTGGTTCCTAATGGGGGGGTGGGGGACAAACCAGTATGTTAAGACATCAGTGTTGCAAATAACTATGAATCTTGTCATCCAAGGAGTGAAGATGGGTGGTCCCCATGGGCTCCATGTGGAGGGAGAGGGAGGAATAGAACAGATGGAACAGGGGATATTTAATGGGCAATGGAAGTGTTCTATACGATCTTGCAATGGTGGACACAGGCCATGTTAAATATTATCAAAATTTATAAAAGTGTATGGTCTAAAATGTAAACCATTGACCATGGTTAGTAGCTATGTTTCATTATTTGTGTATCAGTTGTAACAAATGCACCATCCACATATAAAAAAGGTATTAATAGGGGAAAGAAGAAAAGGGGGAGGATGTTGGGTATATGGGAGTCCCCTGAATTCTGTATGTGACTTTACTGTGACCTAAAACTTCTTTGAAAACAAAATGAAAAAAGTAAGACACCAGGGAATAAATGGAAGAAAATGTCACTGTATATACAGGACAACATATTACAGTGATGAAAGGCAAAATGTCAAAAAAGATTTTTAATATTTTTCATTATTTTTAATATCCCAATTTTTTAGTTTTTTTTAATTTTTATGCATTTTACTTCTTATATTTAAACTTATCATTATTATTTCATTTTCCTATTAATTGTATTTGGCTACTTTATTGGCTTCATATTTGAAGACGCTTTGGAGGAGGATCATTGGTATGGGGTGTCAGTGATGGGGGATACAGGGGAGGAAGTTTACCTGGACATACATATAAAGTATATAAATATGTTCAAATGTTCATGGGGCATTGTCACAGTGGGTGGAGATCCACACAATAACTGAAAGAATATTGAATTCCCATCCTTGAGAGCTCTGCCACATTCTCTAATGGAACAGCAACAATCCCCCAAGTACAGGGGGGCAATGACTAGCAAAGGAGGATGGCTAGTCATTGATGGGCCTTGATATTGACAGCTGTGCTTATGAGCCTTTGCTCTTGAAATTGAAACTTAGCCTAGTGTTATATGGTGCCTAAGTGTTGCCTCTTGAGAGCCTCCTTGATGCTCAAATGTGGCCTCTCTCTAAGCCAAACTAAGCATATAAATGCATTACCTTCCCCCCAACATGGGATATGATTCCTGGGGATGAGCCTCTCTGGCACTGAGGGATTACTACCAAGCACCTACTAGCAATGCAACTTGAAAAAGACCTCAAATAAAAGGGGGAAAACGTAAAGACAAATGAGTTTATATAGCTAAGAGACTTCAAAGTGATGAAGTCACTTCAAAGTAAGTCGGGAGGTCATCCCAGAGGTAACGCTTGTGTACATCTCAGCAGGATCTCATAGACTGCCAAAGGAGATACTACCCCAAATAGTGGGACTCCTGAGGGCTTGGAGACACCAAGGTCCTATGGTCAAGGCACATAGCCCCAGAGTCTAGTGCCTTGCCAATGGACCCTACTTTGGAGTTTGTGCTCCTAAAAGTGACAGAGTTGGACTCAGTTATGGTTTCCCTATACATGGCTCATTTGTCCCTTCTATTTGAACTTATAGTTGATGCTGGAGTTGGTGGGTGTACATCCAAGAGACTTAAATCTTGGGGCTGTCCATATGCCAGCTGGGCCCTGAGCCTCAGCAGAGTTACAACACCCGCTCTCCAGTTCATTGGACTCACCTAGAACAACCACCATACCAAGGAAATGAGAAAGCCTACAACTGCAAGCAAGAGAATTCCATTCATTGGCTCTATGGGATCAAAGCCCCCTCCCACTTAGATGTGGAGTGGACATCACCATCCCAGAATCCTCGGGATTGGGGAGTAAACCATGGATTAGAGTGGATTTACTGGTATTCTACTATAGACTTATTGTGATTCTAGCCATGAAAGAAATTACAACACTGATGTGCAGGCAGTGGCCACTGGAGGCTCTGAGGGCAAGGAGAAGGAAAAACAGGTATAATATGGAGACATTTTTGGGACCTGGGAATCGTCCTGAATGATATTGCAATGATGAATATAGGCCATTATATATCTTCCCATAACCTACAGAATTGTATGGGAGAAAGTGTAATCTACAATGTGAAAAATAATCCATCCTCAGTGACAATGCCCCAAAATGCAATGAGTTTACCACACAAATGAAGATGTTGTTTGTGTGGGAAAATGTGGGAGGTATAGGGAGCAGGGCATATGCGAATCCCTATATATTTATGTAACATTTATGTAATATAAGTATCTTTAAAAAAATAAATATACTTTAAAAAAAAAAAGTGATTGAGAGGATCTTTTGGTTTCGGCTCCAACATGTAAAGAGCTTGGAAGTTGTCACTCCCACCCTACAACAAGAACAAAGCTGAACAAACTCAAAACCAATGACTTTGTTTTAGATCCATCATAGTATCAGGGTCATAGGACAAACCACCACCCCAAAAATTGGAGAGACAGGCAAATATAGAGAATACAGATCAGCTTATCTGAAACACAAGTTCCTGGAGCCAGTAACTGGTAGGAATACTTAAACCAATAATGATAACTTTGCAGAATTGTTGGAGGCTGAATGAGGACTAGCTTGAGAGTTAAACATTTCTGGTGGCCCAGACTAAGGGGGATACCACATTTTTATGTGTCTTACTTGAAGAGCCCCACCAGGTTGTCACTGTGAAGATCAGAGAAAAGGCTCCTCTTGTTTGGCCTAGGGAAGGAGAAAAATAACCATTTTGAAATAAATTTAGTGTAAAAGTAATCATTTGGAAATAATCCCAGGGCATTCTACATTAACAAAAGCCTATCTAGCAAGGGGAAATACATCATCAAACCCTTATCTGACTTGGAAGAAGCAAATTACCCAACTCTAGCTCATTCTTGGCTTCTTGACTCAATGATGGGACAGATCAAGAAAAAAAAAGTAAAGACACACTTGTCAAGGTCAGCACAGAGGCACAGTTCTACTAAAAGAATGAAATCTAATCTTAGGATTAAAGAATGCTTTTCCTCCCCAAACACCTTACCATCCAGAGGGATTCTGTATAACAACAGTGAATTACAGCTAAAATAATTGCAAAACTCAGACTCCAGACTCCATTTAAGAAGAAGCTTCTAGGAAAACCACAAAACAACAAGGGATAGCGAAACAAGAAACTAGGAATTTGAAGCCTTGGATATCTACAACTACAGTCAATATTAAAAACAGCCTAGTTCCTAACCTGATAAACAAAATAACTTCACACTAAATGCCAAACACCTCAGCTCCTATTACTCAATACATCATGTACAGATTTCAACAAAAAATTACAAGGCATGATAATAGACAAGGAAAAACACAGTGTGAACAGGTAAAGGAAGCATCATAATCAGACTTAAATACAGCAGATATTTTGGAATTGTTAGACCAGGAATTTGAAATAACTATGATTAATATGCTAAGAGCTCAAGTGGAAAAACTGAACAAAATGTAAGAAAAGATGCATAAAGTAAGCAGAGATGGACACTGCAAGAAAGAGTGAAAAGGAAATGCTAACAATCACTCTTCTCAAACTCACATGGACTGCTCTCCAAGATAAACCACACTCTAACAAATTAAAATAAAAAAAAATCAAGAAAGTATGTGCTCAGAGCACAATGGAATTACAGTGGAAATCAATATCAGAAAGATAGCTGGAAAATACCAAAATATTTGAAAATTAAACAACATACTTCTACATAATGCATGAGTCAAAGAAGAAGTCTCAAGAAGAAACTAAAAAAACATTTTGAACTAAATGAAAAATGAAAATACAACATAAAAAATTTGTGGGAAGCAGTGCTTAAAGGGCAGTTTATAATATTGAACACATATATTAAAAAAGAAGAAAGTTCTAAAATCAATAAACCAAGTTTCCATCTTAGGAAACTAGAAAAAGAATGACATATAAGCTTAAGCACGCAAAAGAAAAGAAACAATAAAAAAAATTAGAGCAGAAATTAATGAAAGTGAAAACAGACTATCAGTAAAGAAAAATCAATGAAACTGAAAGTTAGTTCTTTGAAAAAATCAATAGACTTGATAAACCTCTACACAGGTTAACCAAGAAAAAATAGAGAAGACACAAATTACTAATATCAGTAGTCAAAGAGGACTCATCACTTCTAATCTCATGGACATTTAAAGAATATTAAGGGAATATTATGAACTCTATGCCCAAAAATTTGATAACTGAAATGAAATGGACCAATTCTTGAGGGATGCAAACTTTTCAAACTTACCCATTGTGTAATAGATAGCTTAAATAGATCTATATTAAATAAATGTAATCAATAATTAATAACCTTCTAAAAAAGAAAGCTCTAGACCCAGGCAATTTCATTAGTAAAATCTACCAAACTTTTAAGAAAAGATACCAATCTATATAATCTCTTCTAGAAAATAGGATCAGAGGGGAAACTTTCTAACTAATTATTTGAGGCCAGCATTATCTTAATACCAAAACCAAAGACAATACATGAAGGAAAACTACTGACATATATCTCTTATGAACATAGATGCAAAATTCATCACCACATTATCAGGAAATTTAATCAACTGTGTATGGAAAAAAATTATATAACATGATGAAGTGGACTTTATTCCAGGTATGTGCTTATGGGTCAACATTCAAAAAAAATTTATGTAATCCTCCATATCAACAGGCCAAAGAATCATATGATTATACCAGTAGTTGAAAAAAAATTTTCTTTTACAAAGTCTAACACCATTCATGACAGAAATTCTCAGCACTCTAGGAATGAGGGGGAACTTCTTCACCACTAAACCCTGCAGCTAGAGTATCAGCTCCACTCTGATCCAGGCGGAGTAATGAGAAGCATCAGGACTCTGTTCCCAACAGATGCTTTGAACAACAAGCAAGAACAACCAGAAACATCTTTCTTGAAGCCCCAGAAAACAGTTAAAGGACTGCAATAACAAAGCAAGTGCCAAATCAAGAAAAAGGCAAGTAAAAAGCAACCAAGTAGACCCCTTCCTGATCCAGTGTGGGTTCAGAACAGAACTGACCCATGCTCCCTGTGTGGGTCCCTCTTCCAAGTTCAGATCCTGTTCCTAGTTCCAAAGGAAGCAGAGTAACCCCTGTACACACTGGCGCCTACACATCTGGCCCAATCTTTCTGGTGGTGGCCTGAGAGACCAGGGCACTCACTCCAGACTCACCACCCCAGAACTTGCCCTGTGTGTATGTTACCATAAACATGGCTATTTCCAATAGACAGGTCTGCCCGATACGATGCTACAGAGGAGAAAACAAGTGTCTCAGTGAGAAGGTGATTTATTACAAGTGCACAAGCAAGGAACTGGGGGAATTTTCCCAAAACTAGTTCAAAGTGAGAAGGGGGTTTAGGGTTTTTAAACGGGGAGCAGCGATTGAAGATCAAGTGATGACTGTGTTATATATTCCTGCCATGTGGGGGATGACTCTGGATATATATATTTTTTCTTCTTACAGGGTCTCCTGTGTTATCACTTGTATTATCTCCTGTAAGCAAAACTCTTGTTTGATGTCCTGGCTCACTGCCTTTTATCCTAGGGAAGTAATGGGTTTCTTGAGCTATAAGGTGCTCCTGGGATCATTCTGTGGTTTTGTTGAAATGTTATCTTATTCCTGACTTTCCTGGGAATAGAAATGGGAAGCTCTGGTTATTGTCCTTCTAGGAGACAAGAACAAAGAGTAAACTACTAAGATTACGTTAATAGAAACCCAGTTCAACTAGATCTGGGGAAGGTATTGGAATTTTTCAGAGCTGCTTAAGAAAAGAAATTTTTAATAAGCACATTTTCCAGCTATCATGTAGAAGGCAGCTTACGGAAAGCAGTCAAGTCATGGCTGCCTGGGACAAGAAATTGATGTCTGTAGGACATAATAAGTACAGCGTCTTGGACCATGAGAAAATATTTCCTAGGGAAGAGCAGACATTTTTATCCATGTCAACAGGATGGATTCCTAGGGCCACACACAAGACAAGACACATAAGCAGAAAGGGTGGGGAGGTCTCTAAGCTCTAACCTTGAGCTATTATCTAAACTCATTGTATGGATAAGCCCTGAAGGAAAGGCCTTACACAGATCAACTGCCCCCTCCTTTTTTTTTTTTTTTGGTTGGCTCCTGGCATTCAAGGAAAGTTCTGCCGTAATACTAACTGTATATAACCTTAAGGAACAAATGCTTCAAAGTCTAAATTAAATTCCAGTGATAATACATTAATGTATCAAAATGTCCAGGTTTCAACAAAAGAATCCAAACTACACAAAGAGACAAGAAGCAATGGCCCAGGCGAAGGAAAAGTTTAGAGCATTATAAACCACCAGTGAAGAGAACTAGATCTGGGACTTTGATAATTCACCAAAATCATATTCCCTGTAAAGTTGGTATTTGAACTGACAACTCTCTGACTCCTAAGATGAATCACACATTCTAAAAGGCTGCCCCATATCTTACTATCACTATTATTATTACTGTTAATTTGCACTGTTTGGATTATTTCTTACGTTTTATCTTATCTTTCCATACTCAGCCTTTCTCTTCTTTCCACTCTAAACACCAGACTAAGACCTCAAAACATAATGTGAGTGCTAAAGGAAAGTCCTTGAAATGTGATGGTCAGAGGACTGGAGATATCAGACAAAAGCTAATATTTAGCATATATGTGCAACACTCTATGTAATCTATTTGTGTATATCTATAGCATATTTGAAGCATGTCTCTAGAAAACACAGTATAATTCCAAAACACATTGTTGTGTGAGTGAAATGTTTCTAGAAATAAATGTTTTATTAATACTGGGACTTTCCTTATTCTAATATACAAACCACATTCACTACTATTCTTGTTTCAACCTCTTTCATTTAAATAAGATACACAGACTATTTTCTATAGCTTTGTTTAGAGGCTATGGTTATTATTACCCATAATTACTTCCCTGTGTGGCTTTAAATTGAAATTGCCTCTATAATTACTTTCTCCTGAAATTTCTATGGTAAAGTTCAGCAACCAAATGTGAATGGCTTCTAAATGAAAGTATTTGGTCAGTGCTGTAAGTTGGTATATTTCTATCTAATCACTAAGCAGGTAAATATATTTTATTTAGTTTGGGAAACTTTAAACAATTAAAATAGCCCTGCCATCACTTTTTATTCATATATTTAAATTTCAAGAAAGTAATCTTAATAAAATTGTTTGGGAATGTTTGATTCCATGCAGTATGTTACTACCATAGCAATTCTGTTGATTTTTAATAATCAATATAACGTTTTAAATGAAGTGATTAATTGTTTGCAGATGGTTTCCTGAGCCATAAATAGCTAACTCTCAAAATCCTCTTTCATTTTATTTGACACTAGATAATCAACCTGCACATTTTTATTGAAATGAGGCACATGAATCTTGATGCCAGTGAGGTCATTGCGATTCAGATAGAATGTGAGAACAGTTCAGGTCAACACAAGTGACAGAGGGCAAAGAGAAAATTTGCATACTGCCTGACCATAACCAATGTATCCAATAATAATTTTTCTTAGAATCTGTTACAATTCAATAGACGATACTGATCTTTGCATACTAGTCTAATTATTCCTCCCACTCATAAAAATAAGCTACTCTTGCTGTTCCTTTTACCACTTTGAGGTTATGGATATAAAAATAAGGATGTATGTAACTTCAATGCCAATTGTCAAATGGTGTCCTAAAAAGAACCAGGTTTGCCTGGGAAAGTGAGCACTTTACTTACCACTATAGTCATTTCATTTACCTATGAATGTTATTTGCCATTTGCTGGATAAGATGGCGCTTATTATACATATAATAATATGTATATAAAGTATATAATATATATATATCTATATAATCTATATATATATATAGATATATATATCATGACATGAGTCCTGGGTTTCATAGAAACCTGTCTATTGTAGCAGAATGGCTGGTCTTTGTATTGAAATATGACTAAAATTTCTTATTTCTTATCCTACTTTTTTTACTAAAGGTTAAGTATATTACTCATCAGAGTAGAATATATGATTTTTCATATAAAGTATGAAGAGCTACTGAATTATCAGATAATTTTAGAACTACCTTCATTCTTCAACTTCATTACTTGAAAGAAGACATAATTAAATAATATATTATACGAGGGAGAATGGGCAATAACATGGGGGGTGCTGGTGAAGCTAATCTGTGTTTCTTCTTGAATTGTGAATATTAAAAACTACAACATTTTAAAATGTTCAGTATTTATATAGAAAGCTGAAGCATGTGTTTCTAAAACACAGCAAATGCAAAACTATTTGCAAAAAGTAACTATTGCTTATTTTTAAAAATCTATACCCTGGGAAATAGGCAAAATATATAATAAGACAATTTTCTATCTAAGGACAAACTCCTGACAGGGAATATTCTAAAATGTCTGGCTCTGCAACTCCTGAAGCAACATGGATTCCCACTGGCCTTGAATATCTAGTGCGGCAGTTTGGTATTATTCATGAATTCCAAAAATAGATATTGGATTGTGTTTGTAAACTGGTCTGTTCCTCTGGGCATATGAGATTGTATTAGATTCAGAGGTTTCACTTTTACTTTATTAAATCAAGATTAGTGCTTTTTTTTTTTTTAATGTTCTTTTTATTTTTTAATTCCTGCCCCCCTACCCGTTGTTGTTTGCACTTGCTGTCTGCTCTCTGTGTCCATTCACTGTGTGTTCTTTCCATGTCTGCTTATCTTTTCTTCTCATCTTTCTCTTCAGGAGGCACTGGGAACTGACCCCATGACTTCTAGTGTGGGAGAGAGGCACCCAATTGCTTCGGCCACTTCATATCCCTGGTCTGCTGCATCTCTCACTGCTCTCCTCTGTGTCTCCCTTTGTTGCGTCATCTTGCTGCGCCAGCTCTCTGCAGTGCGGGCTAGCTTTCCTTCACCAAGAGGCCCTGGGAATCGAATCCAGGGCCTCCTGTATGGTAGAAGGGAGCCCAATCGTTTGCGCCACATCCACTTCCCAAGATTAGGGCTTTTATTTGACCACACCATTAGGGCAAATCGGTTTGAGTCCCCTCCTCCCTGCTCCCTCCTTTGTGGGCTATATAAATGGATGCTCAGTCAAAGACAGGAAAGTAAACACATAGAGAAGGAGAACAGAGAGTATAGTTTTGAACACTGGAGCCCCAGGGAGAGAGCCAAGCCATTTGCCTGATAGTTTGCAGCTGAAGAGACTAGAGACCTGAACAGCTGAGAAAGCCTGGAAAGAAATGAGCCCTGGGGAGAGACAAGCCTTATGTTAGCCTACAGCTGAGATTAGAAGGAGCTGGGACCACAGAACCTTAGGAGGAAGAGGAAAGCTTAATGCTTGCAGAGACTGGCAGCCATATTGCTCCAACACGTGGCAAGTCTTTGATGAGGGAAGTAGCTTATTCTGTATGGCCTTGTGGATGTAATCTCTACCCCAAATAAATACCCTTTATAAAAAGCAAGAGATTTCTGGTACCTTGCATCAGCACCCCTTTGGCTAGATACTTGGTGAATCTAGTCACAGTATTCACCAAATAATAAAGATATGAAGACTTCAAAGTATATGAATATTACAAAGCAACTTAATTCCATATAGAAACTTTTCCAGAGGTATATCTACTGCTTACCCAATACTGAAACACTTTAAAAAGAACTTATGAACAATAAATAGTAAGTTCCTTTGATCAGATACTAGAGAAAATGGAGATATTTTATATACCATAGCATCAGGGCTTTTTACAGACACATTTCTAATATTACTATGGTAATCATAGCAGTGGACTCTTTGGTATGCAATGAGCAAAGATTGCCCAAGTTCAAGGTGTCTCAGGATACCAAATCCACTGTCTCATGTAGATTGAAATGTTCTTTCTGTATGAACTCTAACATGTATTCCTACTATGATGAAACAAATTTCAGTTTAAGCTGAGGTATTTGAGAAAGAAAATACATGGGATTGAATAATGAACTAGTCTTAAATTTATTAAAATTTCCTACACAACTCTTTGAAATGCTACTGAATAGATAAGTTATCTAACCTCCTTATTAAAATTGAACTTAGTTTCAATGTCTAATTTTAAAAGATGTAATTCGTATGAACTTATCCCATTTATTTTGAAGGAATAGACATATTGAACATGCATAGCTACTTTACTAAATTAAAAGGAATAATAGGTACTATATTGAGTAAAATAATTCTTATTAACCCAATATCTCTCTGCATTTTGTCAGAAATCTGTCTCAGGAACTCATGGTGAATTTCAATTATTTATCGTTCATTAATGAATTATAATTATAAGTACATAGTAGGAATATGTATGGTCAATAACCATGGACCAGAACATACTTTTCTTTTATAATTCATTTGTAATAAATTATCTTATTAGCAACCTACATATTGGATAGTATTTTATAACAATTCTGATTCTTCCCTTTCTTATGAATACAGTCTTTTCCTTTGGGCAATGCTTTAACATTTCCATGGTTAGCTAGATCTGGACTATTTCCAGGACTGGGTAAACAATTAAAATCAGTGATCCAGTCATCAGAATGTAAGTTGCAGCTACTGAAGTTACCCATTATAAATTTTCTTCTTTGAAATTTATGGCTAGTGATTCAAACCATTTCAACAATTCTTAATGAGTAAAGATGATGTGTAGAGAATTGATATTCTAATGATTTACAGCAAATGACTGCTGGCCATCCTTTTATAGGGTCCTTAATTGCAGGGATTTTCACCTCTGAAAAGAGAGAAGTATCACTCATTCAGTCATAATACCAAATTAAGACTTAGCTGAGGCTCAGTGTAAGAATGCTAACCTTGCATCCTAAAAGAAGAATCTGGACCTGTTGACTCACTGAGACCACATTGACAGGGTGAAGTTGAACATCATTCTGCATATGTCTTCATTTTAATACACAAGTATGTAATATTAAAACTCAAATAAATAAATAAAATGGAATAATGAATCTTGATTCTTAGGCAACATCAATTTTTCTTCACTGCAAAAGCTTATTAGAATACTGAAGGGAAAAGTAACAAAAATATTGCCATCCAATGAATGGCAAAACTCTAACAATTAAATGCATACTAAATATAAAGATGGAGATGTAGGACAACATTTCAATACTAGTTGAAATATCTTTCTTTTCACTGCCTGCATTTTTCCAAGAAATATAAAGGAAATATTTAGATGTTATGAATATAATGAGGACTACACTAGTGTAGAAAAAATTTTCAAGGGCAGGTTTTCATGTTTTTCAAACACAGGAAAAAAGTTTTTATTCATATTGTATAGTCATTAAAGTGTAAGGAGAATGGATATTTCAAAGCTTATTGAAATCATTCTTTTAATTATTTATCTTATATTATATTTGGCAGATATTTTTCTTTCACAGTTAATAAAATATTTCCCCTGAAATGTACACCTTCCTAAAGGCTTTGGAATCAATTTTTCTCTCTCCTATTTCCCCGGACACTTCATCCCTATTTTGTTCTATATTTGTTATTGTTTGATTTACCTAAGATTAATTGACATATTCATTGATACACCTTCTTATTTGGGTTGGGAGGGACTATGCTTTATTCATTTTATGCCACCTGCTAATATCTAACAGTTGAACAATAAACAATTGTTGAATATAATTGAATAACTCAGAGCTTTGTATGGCCATAGGTGTATTAGTCCATGGGTTTATACTTAAATGACTTTATTTCATCTGTGAAATCCAAAGAATCACCTCAAAATACCTAGTGTATGGATATTATTTCTATGTTCAAGGGAAAGAGGAGTTAATAATAGCTAAATATCTTATTGCTGTAATTAGTAAATAATAAAGTATTTGTAAAGTACTGATTATAGTGCCTATTATATGAATCAATAAATAGTAGTTGTTGAAGTTGTGCTGATGCTGATAATGACAGTGATTATTCAGGCTGCTATTGTGTGACTTTTTTCACCCTACATCCCAGACTCATAAATTTAGGACAAGAAATTGCTGTTTTTGATATCCTAAAATTTAATTAACACAGTAGTTGATTTATATATATACATTAATTATTATATATTTTTCATTCACCTATACAAGAAATATTTAAAGAGCATCTGTTTTGTTAGCATCTCACTCTGGTAGGTGCTTAGAATGCAGGAATAAACAAATCAACGTGGTCTCTACCCAAAGGAAAATAGTCTGGGGGGTGGTCAACAGGCACTGAACATGTAATTACAATCATGATAAGTGTCATGAATATGGAAGATCTGGTGGTTGAATAGCAATAATAAGAGAGCCTGCTCTAGGATGAGAAACTCAGGGAAGCCATCCTGAAGAAGATATAGCCCATGGACGAAGAGTAGTCAAGGAGGTAACATAGGGTGTTAGGGATGGTGAAAGGGAAATTTTCAGTAGGAAGAATCAACTGAGAATACAATTTGAAGGAAAGAGAGAGTCTGGAACTTTTGAGGGTCTGAAAGATTCATCTAATATAAGAAAGAGGAAATTCAAAATGAAATTGAAAATCTAGACTGTATCTTTTAATCTTTGTGAAGAATTTTATATTTATCTTAAGGCATAGAAGTCCTAGCCAGCACAATGAAGAAAAAGGCATGCAGATTTGAGTGGAAGAAGTAAAACTTTTATCCACAGATGACATGAGCATATATGTAGAAAACCACAGAGAATCTTCAAAAAAGCACCTAGAACTAATTAATGACTTTGGCTAAGCAGTAGGCTCCAAAGTCAGTATAGAAAAGTCAGGAATATTTTTTCATCCAAAATTCATATGGAAAGTCTGGTGAACTATATGAACTGAAACAATTCTGAATAAGAATAGTGGTGGAGGATTCACATTACCAAATTTGAAAACTTACTATAGCTCTACAGTAATGTTGGTAAAACAGGACTCCCAACTTTTATTTGAAAAATGTCATGCCTACTCTCTGCCCATGAGGTTTAAGTTGTTAAATCTCACTCCTGCTCTGTAAATAAGGCCTTATTATTATATGCAAATCAATATACCCTATCTTAGATATGGTTACCCAGAAGCCGACCCTGAGTGTTGGAGATTTATTATGGGGCACTCTTTATTATTTATAAGGTGCTATCATGGAAGTCTGTTAAGATGGTAGGGAAAGTCTAACTCAGGCAAAGTGCTGATAACAATAGCTTCAGTCTGCTCCTGCATAGTCTATAGAATTGCCTCCATGGAGGCAAGCAAGCTTTCATATCATCATCACCAGTTACAGTCAATTTTCTATAATGACAATTGTGCTAGGGTGTCTGACACTGACTCTTGCTGTTTCTCTTGTGATGGATTTGAAGCTTAGAGAATTTCAGCTTGCTTCAAGCATCTATGAGCATACTGGAGATACTTAAAAATCAAGTCAATACAGCAGAAGTTAGAGTCAACAGGTGTAAAGAAGTTGAGTACTGTACATCATATCTAACCAGAATACAGTTTTGCTTAAAGCCAGGCCCTTTCCCCATGCTTCAGTTACTCCAAGTTATGTGAACCAGTATCGTCTCCCCCTTCCGTTTATATTCTTTGCTTAAGACATTAGAGTTGGGTTTTTGGTCACTTGCAATATGAGAATTCTAAAGGAACTCAGGGAATTCTAAAAGGAAGTGATTATGGAACAGAATTTTGAAGGATATATGGAAATTAGGTGTCTAAATAATTCTCTGTGACTTCTACTCATCCATGATTGTGATAAGTTATTGCAGAAAGTGAAGGTATATAGCAGTATTAGTCTTGTTATGAAGAGGCTTATGCATTTCTTTATTATAATTTGATAAGTTGAAAACAGAGAAAAGCACTGAGAATATCTTGTACTCATTTACCCACCAACCAAATTTAATAGGTTTTAATATTGTCAATATAATTGATCGGATGGAGTTGAATCACTCTTTGTTTCCTCTCTTCAGTCCAATCCCCAAACCTCCCTCCTCAGATAGAACCACTATTACAAATTTGATGTGTATTTTCCTGTCCACACTTTATAGTTTCTACATACCCACAGAGTATGTGTGTGTGTGTGTGTATACAAACAAATATATACATAGATGAAAAAAATAACACTTTTTATTCCGTATTTAAAGCAGCATTATGTGTTTGATATACATGTATAATTTACTTTTAAATGCTGTCAAATTTCATCACATCTACCCTCAAATTTATGTATATTTAACAAATTTCTTTTTTCTTTATTTTCAGGTTTTCTGTGTTATTTAATAAGTATATTACTTTTAATCAATATAAAAGAGTTTTTTTTTATCCAATCTGAGTCTTTTTGTTTTAATAGGAGAGCTAAGGTTTTAAATATTTAGGGTTCCTTTTGGAATAATGGAAATGTTTTGGTAATGGATGGTGGTGACAGTAGTACAAAATTGTGACTGTAATTAACAGCACTGAAATATATATATGAATGTGATTAAAAGGAGAAATGTTAGATGGTATATATGGTAAAAGAAATAAAATCATGGAACTACAATATACAGTGAGCCCTAAGTTAAGCCATAGATTATAGTTAATATTACAATTATAAAAATGTGTTATCATCGATTGTAACAAATATTCCACACCAGTGCAAAGTGTTCATAATAGGGTGTATATGGGAATCCTGTATTTTAGGCATGATTGTTCTGTGAATCCACAATTTCTCTAATAAAGGAAAAAATAATCATAGTTGCTAGTTCATAAGAAATTATTATTGCCATTTTATTTTGGAATTTATATTTACTACATTTATCTTTAATCTTTTTTTCTTTCTTTCCTGATTTGTATTTGATTGAATTTCTATTTCCCTACTTTCCTCTACTCAGTAAACTTATATTTCTATTTCTATTATTTTACTAACTTACACCTAACTTTTAACATTTATAACTTTTTCCACTCACTGAAAAACAAGCATTGTGGAACGCAAGCTACAAATATATTCATCTCAGAAGATTTCTTATTCTCATAAGGCTAGGGGCATTTTCAACATTCTTACTCACTAGAGCAGTACAGCAAGCATGCTTGCAACTGGAGGGGGCTGCAGAGGAAAGTCAGCTCTCTCCTTTATACTGATTTTTATATGAGCAACTGAGCACCTATTAGGAAAACTAATAGAAGAGTAGTCACTAATATGCAGTGTGTGTGTGTTTTTTGTGTATGCATGTGGATTTAGGATAGACTTCCACATGTGGAGTTACAGGGTCAAAGGAAACATTTTAAATGTGATAAAATTTCTAAAAGCCCACTCATGCCTGAACTAGTGGAGGCATTAGGGATAATCTGCCAATCAGCTGAGACCATTATTCTAGCTACTACATAGCCTCTGAAGCTCCACAGGGAAAAAAAAAAAAATCTACTGTCTGTTTCCCCACCTTCTCTCCGTGCCTTCAATTTAAACCCAGAATTGGATGCATAGAGAAGTTTAGAGAGCCTGTGGGGAAACAAAGTAGAGAAGTGAAAATATCACAGACCTGGAAAATAAATCTGTTGCCACTGAGGATCATTCCTGCTTGTCTCTCTCCAATTCCAGAGAAAGGGAAGCCCTCACCCTTTAGGTCCAAAATCATAAATCCATGTGCAAATGCACGCGTATTGTAAATGTATTGTAAGCTATAAATGTAAAGAGGCTCTTTACCTCTGACAGCTTTGTGGGTCTCTAGTATGGCTGGGAGGCTTATTTGAATTTGTTTTGATGTTGGATGTTGGTATGTAGAACAAGTATTAAGCAGGTGCCATATAATAGACACCTTAAATCTACTTGGCTTCAATTTCAGTGTGCTCTTAGGAAGAAAATTTGTCTTTCCATCTCAGCCACATCTGCAACCCATGTATAATGCTTGATAGGAAAGCTGTGCCTCAGAGATATGTGGTTTTGTTGGCTTTTAAAGAGAAGATGGAGAAGAGACCTGGAAGAGCATAAACATGCACTCAGAGATCAAATCTTGTTTGTCAATTTGTTTAATTGTTTGTTAGGCATTTTATCAAATATGGAGGAAGGAATAGTGGTTCCACTATGGCCAGCAGAGAGAGCTAAGGCCACAACTCTGGAGATAAACACTTGAAAAAGTTTAGGAGAGCTTTCTCTCAAGTGTTACCACAAGGAGTCCAGAAAGGAAATGACACAGGGAAAAAAAACACCAAAAGGGTCTCCACTAGGAAAATTAAAGCTTATCTTGCAGTAAGCACTCCTGTGGGATTGGGCAACAAAGAGAGGCAGAAATATAGATTATCATGAAAGTTTGTGGAAAGGATCCTACTGTTCACTGCCTACTCCTGGGTGGTGTGCAAAAACTGGAGGAGGAAAGAAGATAGTTCTACACAAGAACAACAAACTGGCTCTATTTCAATTAAACTATTGTTAAATCTTCCATTGAAATCTTTGCGGGGTTATCTTTTAAAACTATAATTTGTGTTATGCTTCAGTCATTTAACAAATACTTATTGAGTGCCAACTATGATCCAGACACTATGTCAAGTGCTTGTAATACATCAGTTTTTTAAAAAAGGAAAAATCCCTGCCCTTGTGGAAGCTGAAATTCTAGTGGGAGAAATCAGACAGAAAAAAATTTAAAAGTATATAGGGGATGGGAAGCGGCTATGGCTCAATCAGTGGGGCTCCCGTTTGCCATATGGGAGGCCCCAGGTTCAGTTCCCGGGGCCTCCTGGTGAGGGCAGGCCCGCCCACATGGCGTGGTTGGCTGACCCAGCGAGCACAAGCAGCAGAGGGGGCATAGATGAATAAATAAATAAAATCTAAAAAAAAAAAAAAAAAAAAAAAGTATATAGGGGAGTGGGTGCAGCTCAGTGGTTGAGCACCTGCATCCCATGTATGAGGTCCCAGGTATGACCCCCAGAACCTCCTAAAAATATATATAAAATAAGGAAATTATTTTTTTAAAAATTATAATGAAAAGGAAAAGCACTTTGTATGTTATAAGATGGCACATGTTGTAAAAAATATGGATTGCAATTTTAAGGATGGTCAGAGTTGGCCTCAGTGATTTGAGAAAAGGCTTGAAGGATATTGAGAATTAGCTGAGGGAATATATCTAGAAAGAGTATTCTAGGCAGAGAAAACAACCAGAACAAAGGCTTTCACAGGAGCATGTTGGGTATATTTAATAAACCCCAAGAAAGTCATATGTGGTTGAGGCCAATTGTATTGAAGGGATAAATAGCTGGAAATGCAATCATAGAAGTGACATAGAACAAATCATGTAGAACTCTGTAGATCTTTGTGGTAAGGTGAATTATTATATATTGTACTTGAGAAAAGTATGTTCTTCACCTTAATCCATTCCTAATCATGTGAACTCATTATAAATAGGATATTTTGAAGATGTTTTTTTTTTTTTCCTTGGAAGCAAGTAAAAATTTTTATTAAGAATTATGATGGTAATGTATTTGGAAATAGTATCTAAGAAAAAAAAATAATACTGTTTCAAGAGTAAGGATGTTATTTTAATTAAGGTATAGCCAACTCAATCAGGAAGGGTCTTAATCTATCACTAGGGGCCTTCTAGAGAAGGCTACAGAGAGAGAAAGTCATGGCGGGGGCGGGGGGTGGGGTGGAGACAGAAGCTGGAAGTCAACAGGACACGGAAGAAAACGGAGAAAACCTGGCCATGTGCATCACCATGTGACAGAAAAGTCAAGGACCCAAGGATCGCTGGCAACCTGCCCCAGAACACCACAGACTTCAGGGAGAGAAAAATTACCTTGCTGTTATCACGATTTTGGATTTCTCCTAGCCTCAAAACTGTGAACCAATAAATTACTGTTTCTTAAACCAACCCACTTCATGATATTTGTGTTTACAGCTGGGAAACTAAGATAGCCTTTGTATATACTTTGGCATGTACTCTGAGGAAAACAGGGATTGTTGTAAGGTTTTGAGCACAACTTTAAGTATGCAAAAATTCATGCTATACAATTATTAGGGCACCCTACTGCCATTAATGTTTTGATGAGATGCTTAAATTCAGCTTGCCTTCTTTTTCTTCATGTAATAAACTATTTTTAAGGAGGTTTTAGATTACAGAAAAGTTACATCAAAAGTATAAGGGGTTCCCATATACCTCACCCTCTCCCCCTCCCACCTCTTCCCCTATTAATAACATCTCACAATAGTGAGATACATTTGTTACAATTGATGAATAAATATTGAAGCATTGCTACTAATCAAGGCCTATAGTTTACATTGTGGTTTATACTTAATTCCAATGTCCTAAAAATGCCCCATGTTCCACCTTTTATTTCCTCCCCTTCCCCTCAGAACCTATCGTAACCACTATCTTTATATCAACCTTACACATTCTTCCACTGCTATAATATTAATAAGTATACTTTATCCATGGTTGCATTCCCCCTTATGTTTTTTTCATTCTTTAACCCTGAGGATTTTGGGATGGTGATGCCCACTCTGCTTCAGATTGAGAGGGAGTTTAGATCTTATGGGGCAGGTGGAAGGAACTTTTTTGCTTGCAGTTGTAAATTCAAGATGTTTTAAGAATAGAACACACATTGAGAGACTTAAATCATTTCCTGTTTGATGTCAGTCTCAAATAATTAATGTTCTCGAAGTTCATGCCTTATGAGTTATCTCTTTACTTCCAGTCTTGCTTTATACTCTTTCCTACTACTGAATCCAGGCACTTTTCTTACATTTGTCTCAGCACTACCTCTCCTCACAGATGCCATGAAGTTCAGTTTCTGAGAGTTTGGTAATCATTTTTACTTACCTTAACATTTCCAGGCTTTTCCCCCTCAACTTCTAATCTATTTCCTTGTTATAACTTTTTAACTCTCTACTTATGACATATATTTTTGTTGGCAATATAACAATGGAAAGTAGCAGCCATTCTTCCAGTTACCAAAAATATGTACCATGCGCAAATTTGTTTAACCAAACTTATATTTGGGGAGGGCTTATCTGGTCTCAAATGCAGAGTTTATCAGGGGACTCTAATTGGCACTCAATATGGGTTCTTGTTGACTAAAATTACCTTCTTTTATGAAGAATACACTAGATAAATAAGTTTTAAATGCATGAAAAAATCCATTTCTATCAGTGTGGCATATAGAGTCTTATTGACATTAAAGTGTTTGGAAATACCACTGATAATCTTGAGAATGACATGGTAAGACCTCTGACACTGAGATGTTCTTCTAGCCTTCTTGTACCTAATTACTTTCTTTAGCTAAATATAGATAATTTTATAGATATAAACATAGACAGATATAGACGTAGACGTAAACATAGATGTAGATGTGGATATAGATATAGATACAGATATATACAATGTTAATATGTGAAGAGTACCTGGCTATTTTTCTGTTATGCATTTACTTGATCTGTACTTTTGAGTTTCAATCCCAAGGTAGTAGGTGTACCCCCACTATGAAATTCAGGTATACACACTGATGTAACTTTCATCTCAATATACCAAAAATGTTGGGATAGGCTGATTATTTCCATGTATTATGCAAATAACTTTTTTCTGTCAGTATAGAAATCTGGTCTATATTGCTCTTTATTTCCAACCTGGTATAAGATACTCTTTACTAGCAGCTGATTAAAATTAAGAGTGTGAGTAAGCATATATTCCCCCAACAGATACCAAGGCTTGTTTTTAGTCCAATTTCACTGTGAAGGCTTACATATGATCAAATTTCACATAAACTATGAAGATATAGTTCATGCTTAGTAAAATAGAGGGTGTATTTTAATTAATAATAAGACAGTAAACATTGAAATAAGTCGTATAGATTAAATTCAGAGGCTTATTCAAGACATAAAAATTTGTACTAAAATGTATTGGTGGATCAGTTATAACTACCAACACCTTCATAGGAAATATGATAGAATAGGGTTTATCTAGTAAACTGTCAAAGTTTATTTAAGATCATTTTATCCCAGGATAATAGCTACTTGATTCTATTTTATATATCTCCTATCCATAAGCAGAACAAATGAATAATATGATAGCCAAATTACATAATGAAAAGCAGACCAGATTAATCTAGGAAAACCCAAAGTCCTGACTACACTTCAATGAAAGTTTGAAGAATTCAATTTCTCAAGGTTCATCTAATAAACTCTTTTTATACATGCCCATTGTTTTGTCCTTTGTTAAGTTATTCATATTTTTTTGCATCATCATAAAGATATATATGATGTTCTATATTTAAATGGTATTGGGATATTTCTAGTATTGAGAATGTGGACAATGTCAGAAAAGTAATTATAAAATATATAGAAAGAGTTAAGACAACCATTGAGACTGTAAGTTATCCAGAATTTTAGCATCAATAAATTAAAATGTCAATTCACCTTTTGAAAAAAATGTCAATAATAAATAAGATCTTCAAGAGTATGTACTCCTTAAAATGGTCAAGATTTGCCAGTTTGGTAGAGAAGTAAAAGACTGCTAGTAGGAAGGGAACTCCTTTATCTTGCTTCTAAATATATATATATATTTATATATATTTGTGACATCAACACTTCACAACTTAGGGACATGCTGTTTGAAATTATCCTTTTGGAATAAGAACTACAAAGATATTCTCTGATAGATTTTGATCTTTGCAAGGATGTGAACTGTAATGATCACAGAACATTCGAAAATGTTTCAAAAATTGTTAAGCCAAGGAGTGACTTACATGGATACCATTAATCTTTTTTAAAAAGAAAATTTTATTGAAATATATCATATGTACATGCACATACATAAACACTAAGTGTATAAGTAAGAGTTGTGAACTTACAAAACAAAAATGCATATCATTCATACAGGGCTCCCATACATCACCCCACCACCAACACCTTACATTGTTGTGAAATATTTGTTACAAACTATGAACTAAGCCCAGATCTTACATTGGGTGTATCTGCCTCCAACTCACTCAATTATAAACACCCTGTATATTTGTTCTGTTAACCACAGTCCATATTCCACACTGGTGGACACACTTTATCTTTACAAGATTGAATGTTAAAAGCAATGATTGTGGGATGCCAGGTCAGTGATGCTTTTAGAGGAGTGAAGATGGGACATTAAATAATTGGAAGTTCTTGTCACTATGTAGTTAAGCTAATTGTATCCTTCATACAGCTGTACATATTACATACTTACATTGTAATTAGGGAAGATCAAATTTTTATCAGTTGAATGAGGTTTATAGTTCCATACTAAATAAAGACTATAATTCTGAAAAACAGTGTGGTTTGTTCTCTCATAAAATAGAGAATTCTAAATCTTAATGCACATATTCATCATAATTAATTTTTAAGTTGTATAAATATTACTTTATAAGTAATATAAATATTATATATTTGTAGCCCTTATTTAACTTTTTAACAACACTCCCCAAAGGGAACACTCACAATTAAAAAAAAAATATGATTTTTGAATAGCACGCATTGCATTAAAGGTTCAAAAACTTGTACTTATTCATTTTTTTCTTTTTATTCTCAACAGTATAAGGTATATTTTCCATGTATTGTGCAAAACCATGTTCATATATTAATGATTCAGCACCAAGATGATTAATAAACTCATATGTAGGAAATAAATTTTAATATTTAGAAATTTTTTATTTCTCTGAATAAGGATTTGATATTTATCGCTAATACAACCTTTGTGCTGTTATACTTTTCACTAGAAATTATTCTTTTTCATAGCAATTGTCTATACAGAGATCATAAATTTGCAGGGCAGGTTTTTTGTTTTGTTTTGTTTTTTAGGGTTTTTTTTTTAGTTTCATCAAAAGAGAATTTATTAAGGGAGTAGCTGTAGCTCAGTGGCTGAGCACCCACTTCCCATGTATAAGGTCCTGGTTTCAATCCCCAGTACCTCCTGAAAAAAAGTGAGAGGGAGAAAGAATTTATTAGAGAGAAGTTAAAAAAAAAAAAAAAAAAACTAGCAATGAGAAGGAAAGAAATTCTTTGAATATACAAACTATTGTTATATATGTTAAAGAAGAATTTTATATAATTGTCCATTTCATTCTAGTGTAAAGGCTTGTCAAATGTCCAGCTCTAGAAACCTGTAAGAAGAGATAGAGAGATGGAAAGAGATACACATAAAAAATGTTTGGGCATGCTTAGAGAGCAGGGCTGTGAGTGATTTTCTTCCCTTACTTTTTTCAAATATACATTTTTATTACAGAATTTGTGAACTTACAGAACAATCATGCACACATGCAGAATTCCCATACAACCCTTCACCAGTACACCACACTGTTGTGGAACATTTGTTACAGATTATGAGATAATATTGTCAGACTATTACCACTAACTACGGCCCATAGAGTACATTTGGCATGTTTTCTGCATACCTCCATATTAGTAGCACAGTACATCTTTGGCAGTGATCCAAGAATATTACAATATTGCTGTTAACTATAGTCCATAGGTTACATTAATTGTATTTTTGCCATGCTTCTCCACATTCCAACCATCCTGCAATAGTGATGTACAACTTCTCTAGCTCATAAAGGACACTCTTGCATCTGTACCATCAACCACAATTCTCATCCACCTCTGGATTCAATCAGTCCCTAGATTATTCTCTAGCTTTCTTTCAATTGACATTTACATCCCTAGACTACCCTTTTCAGCCACAATCCCATTTATAAACCAGCTGTTACTCACTATAATGTGTTACCATCAACTCTATCCATTTCCACACATTTACAGTAAATTAATTAAAACTTCTACATACATTAAGCATCAGTAGTCCTTCTCAACCCTCCTATTTCCTAATAACCTATACTGTATGTTTTAACTCCATATGTTTATTCTTCATATTTAGTTCATATTAATGAGACCATGCAATATTTGTCCTTTTGTGTCTGGCTTGTTTCACTTAGCATAATGTCTTCAAGATTCATCCATGTTATCATATGTGTCCCAATTTCATTTCTTCTTATTGCAGCATAGTATTCCATAGCATGTATAGACCACATTTTGTTTATCCATTCATTGGTTGATGGACACTTGGATTGTTTCCATCTTTTGATAGTTGTGAATAACGTTGCTATGAACATCGGTGTGCAGATGTCTGTTTGTGTCATAGTTTTCAGTTCTTCTGGGTATACTCCTAGTAAAGGAATTGCTGAATCATAGGCAATTCTATATTTAGCGTCCTGAGGAATGGCCAAACTGTCTTCCACAGACACTGCACCATTTTATAATCTCACCAACAGTGAAGGAGTGCTCCTTTTCTCCACATCCTCTCCAGCACTTACTGTATTCTTTTTAAGAAAATAATGGCCATTCAATGCGGTGTGAGGTGATATCTCATTGTCATTCTGATTTGCATTTCCATAAAAGCTAGTGATATTGAACATTTTTTCATGTGCTTTTTAGTCATTTGTATTTCCTCTTTGGAGAAATGTCTATTTAAGTCTTATGTCCATTTTTTAATTGGATTGCTTGCTCTTTTAGCATTGAGTTGTATGATCTCTTTATATAGAATGGAAATCAAACCGTTATGAGATATGTGGTTTCCAAATATTTTCTCCCATTGAATGGGCTGCCTTTTCACTTTCTTAACAAAGTCCTTTAAATCACAAAAGTGTTTAAGTTTGAGGCGGTCCCATTTTTCCATGTTTTCTTTCATTGCTCATGCTTTTGATGTTAGGTTTTAGAATGCACAACCCACCATCAAGTCTTGAAGAGGTTTTCCTACATTTTCTTCTAGGAGTTTTATGGTTCTAGCTTTATATTTAGGTTTTTGATACATTTTGAGTTAACTTTTGTATAAGGTATGAGATAGGGGTCCTCTTTCTTTCTTTTGGCTATGAATATCCAGTTCTCCCAGCACCATTTGTTGAATAAACCATTCTTACCCAGCTGTGTGGGTTTGGCAGGCTTGTCAAAAATCATTTGACCATAGACGTAAGGGTCTGTTTCTGAACCATCAATTCTGTTCCATTGGCCTATGTGTCTATCTTTATGGCAGTACCATGCTGTTTTACCACTGTAGCTAAGTAATATGATTTAATGTGCTGGACAGATTTTTTAAAAATATGATAACATTTAAATGCCAGAGATATATATTTTTAAAAGACACTTAGTTTACATAAATGTTACACAAAAGATATAGGGATTCCCATATACCCCACTCCCCACACCTACCACACCCTCTCACATAAACAACATCCTTCATTAGTGTGGCACATTCATTGCAATTGATAAACGCATCTTGGGGCTTTGCCATTAAGCATGGACCATAGTTCCCATTGTAGTCTACACTCTTTCCCACACAGTTCTGCATGTTATATGATGATATAAAATGGCCTATATCTGTCATTGCAACATCACCCAGGACAACTCCCAAGTCCTGAAAAAGCCCCCATATTACAACAGTTTATTCTTCTTCCTGCCCTCAGAGCCTCCAGTGGCTGCTGGCTCCACATCAATGTTGTAATTTCTTCCATTGCTAGAATCACAATATGTCTATAGTTGAATACCAGTAAGTCAACTCTAGACCAAAGCTCTTCCCTCAATCCCAAAGATTCTGGGATGGTGATGTCCACTCCACCTCCAATTGAAAGGGGGCTTATATCCCATGGGGAAGATGGATGGGACTATCCTGCCTGCAGCTGCAGACTCTCTCTGTTCCCTGGGATGGCCATTGTCCATCATCATCTCCCCACCAGTTGTCCTGGGTGAGTCCAATGAGTTGTAAAGTAGGTGTTGCAACTCAGCCGAGGTTCCAGGCCAAGCTGGCACATGGACAGCCCACAGACTCAAGTCTTTGGATGTACACCTACAAACTCCAGCACCAAGTATAGGTTTAAATAGAAGGGACTGATGGACCTTGTGCAGGGAAGACATAATTGAGTCCAACTCTGTCACTCTCAGGAGCACAAACACCAAAGTTGGGACCACTGGCAAGGTAACAAACTCTAGAGCTATCCGCCCTGACCATAGGACCTGGGTGTCTCCAGAGCCTTCAGGAGCCCCACTATTTGGGGTAGTATCCACTGTGGAAGGCTATGAGATCTTGCTGAGATGTGCACAAGCGTTATCTCTGGGATGACCTCCTGACTCACTTTGGAGTCTCTTTGCCATATAAACTCATTTGTCTTTACCTTTTCCCCTCTTTTATTCAAAGTCTTTTTCCAGTTGCATTGTTAGTTGGTGCTTGGTAGCAATCCCTTGGAGCCAGGGAGCCTCATCCCTGGGAGTCATGTCCAACACTGGGGGGAAGGTAATACATTTATATGCTGAGTTTGGCTTAGAGAGACTCCACATTTGAGCAACAAGGAGGTTCTCAGGAGGCAAACCCTTAAGCACCACCTAACAATAGGCTAAGTTTCAATTTCAAGAGCAAAGACTCCTAAGCTTAGTCATCAATATCAAGGGCCTATCAGTGGATCATCCTCCTTCACCAGTCACTGCCCCTGTACTTGGGGGACTGTTGCTGCTACTTTAGAGAATGTGGCAGAGCTCTCCAGGATGGAAATTCAGTATTCTCTCAGTTATTGTGTGAGTCTCCACTCATGGTGACAGTGTCCTGTGAACATTGGAATGCAGGACAGATTTTTACATAGTTAAGGATTACAGTTTATTCCTGACATTCCCCACAAATGATTAAAGCTTTGCCACAAGGGAATAAAGCTTAAAATTTTAGCACTGCATCAGCAGTGTTCTAACCAATATAGACAGCAAGTACTGACAATATTTAATTAATCTTTTAACTAAATACATTCTTAAAGCATAGGCTTATTCAAAACATTTGGCTTGCAAAGAGGACATTGACTTCTACTCATAACTGCCAACAATGTAACCTTGAAAATAAATTCCTTAATCTTTCCTGCCTCAGTTTCCTCATTGGGAAAAAAGAATATTGCACTAAGTGATTTCTAAAGTCTATTCAATTTCTAGAGTGCAATACAATAAAGGCATCAAATATGTGTATTATTCTCTCGGGTACAGTTTTTCCCTCTTCCTGAGAAAGTAATTATATTCTGAGTTTGAATGTAAATACATACATTAATGTAAATAAAAAATGTGTACATCCCCACAATATCCCAAAGAAATACACAATGCACACACCACTCAGAACCGCAGGTGAAAGGTAAGCCTAAACAAAACCTTGAAAATATTTTGGCATCTCATGAGTCTTATGAAATGAATTATTATATTATTATTCCCAGAATTTATTGAATATTGTCATTTGTGCCAGATATCATACTTAATTGTTTGAAGCTTCATTTTACCTTTCTATTGCCTGAAAACAAAGTTAATACAGTTTTGAATTTATGTTTTCATATATTTATAATATATTTGACCTAATTACACAGTATCAACTTTTTATAAAATTCACACTTCAATCTTATTACTTAGATATTTATGAAACCAATTCTTTTGTTATTCAATATTAATTAAATTCCTCATAGTTAACATAATATAAAATATGTTTTATTTGTGGGTTGATTTTAAACAGCCATTTAGGCTTTGTGAATTTTATACAAGCCTGAAAAGTTCTACAAATGATGTATCCATGAAGAACCAATTGGAAAAGATTAATAGTGTATGTAGATTTGTGAAATTTTATATATTCTTATTTCATAATAACAATTGGAATTTGTGGCAGTTTGATACTGTTTTATGAATTCCAAAAAGAGAAAGATTTTGTTTGTAAACTAATCTTTTCCTATGGCCGCGATGCCCTCTGATTGTATGAAATTCAGTTGAGGGGCCTCTGATTAAATTTTTGATGAGATTGCTTTAGGGTTTTTGATTGTACTACATAGTGAGGCATGACAGGTTGAGTCCCTGCCCCCTCGCTGGATCTGATATAAACAGACTCGCAGGGACAGTGTTAAAAAGGGAGCTGCATATTTGATTTTGCAATGTGAAAGAGAGGATTGCTTAAGCACAAATCCCCCAAGAGGCTGGGCCGTGGAGCAGCTCTAGAGGAGACCAACCTTGCTTACAGCTGAACTTGGGAAGAAGTGGAACAGCCAAGACTGATATAGGAGGGCCAGAAAAAGACAAGCCTTATGCCAGCTTGCAGCTGAAATCAGGAAGAATGCGTAACAACTGAGTCTGAGAGAGGAAGCCCAGAGGGGAAGGCAGAGACCAGACAATGATCACCCGCCATCTTACTTAAACATGTGACAGCTGACTTTGGTGAGAAAGCACCTCTTATGGTGCCTTGAGTTGGACTTTTCATGGCCTTGAAACTGTAAGCTTTTACCCCAAATTATCCCCCTTTGTAAAAGCCAACACATTTCTGGTAATTTGCATCAATAGACCTTTGGCAAACTGAAACAGAGTTACCCTTCACTTTATTTTTGCCACTGCTGTCAAAATAGAACAAATCTGCATTACTATGTTTCATTAACATTGCTCAAACCTTCTGCTTCTAATTCTTTCCACTTAATTTCATTCTGTAAATGTTCACAGGCTAACTTTCATAAAGCATTTACTTCATGGCTTTTCACAAATCAAACTTCTGTCACAACTCGCCGTTGCTGATGAGGTTTTGTTTCAGTGACTCCCCTAAATTAAAGGTGTTTTCACTAGTCTATATTGACTAGTTCTTCCATTAGAGGCAGGCTGACTCTTCAACAACAACTCAGCAAAAGACCTTTTCTGGAAAAGGTATGCTAACTATCTGTCCTCAGCGTGGGATGCTCCTCTTTACCCTTCTCTAGCCAACACTTAATTATTCATCTACTTCAAGCCCACTTATTGCATGAAACCCTTTACACAAGTTCCAGATGAAATTCACTGCTACAAATGGTAATCTCTGATGTTGCCCTAAAACCTATATAACACACCAAATAATATATTATCAATATCCTTTCATAGTTATCTACTTATAGCTCTATTCTGTTGAATGACACATTCAATCTGAAGAAACTTATTAAAGTATCTTCAAGGTAAGGTCTTACATCTTCAAGACCTTGAAGTTTAAAGTACTTTAAGATAGTAGATAAAAATCATATCATGTCATGCAATTCGACTCCTGCATATTTCCCCAGCTTTGCCACTAAATTTACTCCCCTTACCGTCTCAACACCAGCCCAATTGAGTTATTTCAGACCCTTTTTCATACTATTTTCCCATCCACATCAAGTGTCTTAGCTTCCAGGCTGCTATGACAAATATCACACAATGGGTTGGCTTAATAACAGTAATTAATTGGCTTACCATTTCAGAGGTTAGAAGGCTTGCTTCCTTCCGGGCCAATAGCATTCTTGCTGACTGGCAATACTTAAGTTCCTCAGCTTTCCCATCAGATGGTGATGTCCTCCCTTTCTTTTCCTGGCTCCTCCCTGTGACATTCCTTTTTCTAATTTTAAAAACAACTTATTGAAGTATATCTCATACATGAGCATACATAAACAATAAGCATATAGTCAAAGTTGTAAACTTACAAAACAATCATGCATAACATCATACAGGGGGCTCCCATATATCATCCCACCAAAAATACCTTGCATTGTTGTGAAAATTTGTAACAAATTATGAAAGAGTATCAGCAAAAGTATTGCTACTAACTGTAGTCCATATCTTACATTTGGTGTATTTTTCCCCCAACCCACTCTATTTTTTTTTTGTTGCTCATAAACCATGTAATTTATCTAACATGTACAATGACATATGCTATAATCGCCAAGTTGTACATTCATCACTTCAATCAATATTAGAGCACTTTCACTACTCCAAACACAAAGCAAAAACACCAACCAAAAACAAACCACTGTCACACCTATATGTTAGTGCTGCCAACTACAAATGTTATTATGAGCTTTCACCATTTTTATTCATTTCAAAATATTTACAATTTTTTATCAATTCTGCACAGATTAAATCTCAGCTTTCCATTCTCTAGCCATGTTCTATTCTCTAGTGATTCATAGTCTAGCTATTAAGTCCATCCATGAGTTGGCTCATTATATTTAGTTTATAATAGTGAAATCATACAATATTTGTTCTTTTGTGCCTGGCTTGCTTCACTCAACATATTTTCATGTACTTCATGACTTCATTTCTTCTTAAAGCTGATTAATACTCTATCGTGTGCATATACCACAGTTTGTTTATCCATTCATCTGTTGATGGATACCTGGGTTGTTTCCAGCTTTTGGCAATGGTGAATAATGTTGCTGTGAACATCGGTGTGCAGATGTCTGTTTGTGTCACTGCTCTCAGTTCTTCTGGGTATATACCCAATAGTGGTATTGCCAGGTAACATGGCAAATCTATATTCAACTTTTTTAGGAACTGCCAAATAATCCTCCACAGTGGCTGTACCATTCTACATTCCCACCAACAGTAAATAAGTGTTCCTATCTCTCCACATCCTCTCCAACACTTGTAGTTCTCTGTCTTTTTAATAGTGGCCATTCTAGTAGGTGTTAAATGATATCTCATTGTAGCTTTGATTTGCATTTTCTTAATAGCCAGGGTGTGGCTTTCCTTTTATAAGGCTTCCAGTAATAGGAAGAAGATCCATTCTGACTCAGTTGGCTATATCTTAATTAAAAATAATATTTTCCAAAACTTCTATTTACAATAGGTTCACACCCAAAGGAATGAGATTAAGAATACAAATATAGTTTTTCTGGGTGTGCAGCAAGTTACTATATGGTGCTTTGTGAGAATACAGTCTCAAGCACAACTTTATTACTTATACAGCCCAAAAAGCAGGGGAAGAGAGCTCATGGCGGCCTGTCTCCTGGGGAGGCCAACTGCTAGGGTCAGGGTAGGTGGATGGCAGCACTGCATGCCCCACATCACATAGGAGAGGAGAGAGAAATCTGTGCTGCCTAAGGGTGTTTATTTATATAACCCAGGAAGAGGGGCCCTGTCACTGAGAGTTCCTGCCCCGGTAGGCGGCTAGAGCTGCTTGTTCTTAGTGATATGTTCAGGCCATTCCATGAGACATAAAGTCTTCCCGGGTTTTGGAAGGGGAACTTATTGAAACATCTGCACACAAAAGAAAAGGAAGGGTGAGTAAGCGAGGGCTGAGAGATAGCCTGTAGATGTGTCTGTGACTTCCCCAGCACTGGGTTAGAAGCCTTCCCTGACCTTCTTGACTATTTTGATCTCTCTATTTTAAAACTTTCATAACACCAGGTATTTGTTCTTTGTAGCTCTGATCACCCTTTGAATTTTACACATATTTAAATGATTACCTGTTTGTCTTCCTTTCTACTCAAATAGAAGATTTTGGTGTTTGAACTGTCAGGGCAAAGCACAGTGCTTGGTATCAGAGTACAAAATCATTAGATATTTTAAAATTAATATAACTCTGGTACAACTCAGGGTATCTAGAGGTACAATAGATAAAATTTCTACATTAAAAAAGAAAAAAATCCCAAACAAGAGTCTTACAACCCTATTTGGTAACTGCCCACCCCTTAGCTCTTTGCTTTGATTCTTCTACTTAGATGAGAGTATGATTGATGAAGGAGTTAATTTAAAAAAAAAATACAATCAAATGGTAAAATGAGCCATAATGACTATATATCAAAGTGTTTCCTAATAATTTGATAGCATAGAATCTACTGTGAACCTATATTTCCTAAACTTTAAAACTATCATAAAATCAATCAATCTCACTATGAAAATAGTTAAATATATATACATATGCATTTATATGTATTTATGGGTTAAATTAATTTATTTTTTAATGTTAAACACTATTCAAATGCATTAAAATTATTACCCTGAAGCTGCACATAACATTGTCCCCAATATCTATGAAAACTTAAGTTTTTTGTAATCATTAATAATCAAGAACAATGGCAAAGTGAACCTCTGTAAAACAAATTCTACTCTACAGAAAAAAGATGTCATAGTGAGTTTCTGCTATGTTTAATACTAAACTAGAAGCTGATATGGCACAAGGCTAAATACTAAAACAGCAGAGATGTTTAAACTCTATTAGATTGTAATGTCTTTGACAGTAGGGAGCAAGTATTTTATTCTTCCTGTAACACTATGCCTTTCACTATATAGGACAAGATTTTGCATAGAGTGAATTCTCAATAATTCATATTGTTGTGGTGACTACTACATAATGAGTCAAGAAGAATAACTAAATTAGAGTCAGAAAAAGTCTATAGAGCTGTAGCAAGAGTATGTGTTGCAATGAACATCAAAAGACTAGCAAAATGATGACAGAGAGAAAATATTTGTAAACCTGGTAAAGATGTTGCTATATGGCTATTCAGAAAGTAACAGACTGACTAAATCGATAACTGTGAACTCAGTAGTAAAAAGTAGAAAATTCACGTTCTGTTATCACAAATTTCCAAGCAATAATCACAGCCTGGAGAAATGAAATCTCACTAGGTGCCTTTGAAATTATATTTTCAAAAGGTTTTGTTATCTTCACCTTTGTATTCACAGGTTTTAAATAATATTTTTAGAGAATTAAATTGAAATGCTTCTTGTAGGGTGGGAGGGTGATGCAAATTTATATAGCTAAGTGGAATCCAGATGTATTTTCCTTCAAGACCAAGCAAAGTGTTAGCTGTGCTTTTATCTTATATACTCTAAAAGTGTTATTCATTTTAATCTCATGGGCATATCATAGTTTATTTGAGTTTAATAGTAACCAGTCATGATTCCTACTTATGAAATAGAAGCAATATATTAGAAAATACTAAAGTGTTCTTAATAGTATATTAATTAAGGTGATCTTTACACACATGCAGGTTTGTTTAGGCATTTCAGGGGCAGAGGGGCTCTGGCAGATGATCGTATTTTGAGCTGTTTTACCACCTACCCGAAGCACAAGTGAGCTTCCATGTCAAGTGAAATCTTGGGGCAGCATAGTTGAGAAAAAGGAAGCCTTAGTCTTAAATTAGCCAGTCAGGGAATCCCATCAGTGAGGACAAGGTCAGAGGGTCAGATGACTTCAGCCTTAAATGCCTAGAGAGTAAATGTGACCAAGGACCAGAGACAATGCTGCAGAAAGATGAGGAGAACAGGAAGCCATGTGCTCTCATCACATTCTCTTACCCCATTCAACCAGATGACGTGTGGGAATGACATGAAAGGAGAGTGAGGACACTGATTCACTTACCTGATTCATGCTGGCAATACAAGAGACCATATACTATTAAATTCTGTTGAAGTCACGAAAAGACAGCATCATTATTTTTTCTCCAATATCCAATAAGTAGGGTCTAATGAAGAAGACCAGAAAATGCATACACAAAATAAAGCTACTTTAGTACTGCACCTATCAGAATATTACTTGGATATGAAATAACACTCCCCGTTTAAAACCTGAAATTCGTTGATATACACCATAGTTCTACACAGTAGAGAAAGATTTCTAAACCTATTTGTTTCTAAGTTCCTGTGAGATCTATAAAGAAAAAGAAAAAAGATTCCAGAAATATCTTGATATTTCAGAAAAAGAAAAATAACAAACATCAGAACAAAGCAAAACCAGAATATTCCCCATGCTATTTATGTAAAACAAGATGAGTGAACCAGGTGTGTTTATGGAATGATTTTGTCAAATTTCTTTTTCAAACTGTTTGTGAGTTGTTTTTATTTTTCAGAATATAAAAGGAATGCAGAATTACTATTTTCACAATTTGGAAAATAGAGAAAGTAATAATAATGAAATAAAAATTGCCCATAATATCAACACAAAGATTACCACAAAAAACATATTTGTGTATTTCTTTATGATATTTTTCAATAAATATATTTTATAATATATATATATCCTATACAACATAAGAACACATTGAATATATAGTAAGTTAATGGTTTTTAAAAATATAATAAACTTTACTATTAAAGTAGTTTTAGATTACAGAAAAGTTACATTGAAAATATAAAGGATTCTCATATACACTAATTATAATTAAAACTAATTTACTATTATTAAAAATTCTTCAATATTATTTTAGAGGTTGCATAATATTCTGTTTTACACATAAGCATAATATATTTACCTGCGCTCATAATTTGTCTATTTCATTTCTATTTTTTTATATTCAGTGAGGTCCTCATCTCTCTGGTATAATCACTGTCCTTATTTATATGAATTTGTTTTCTTCCACATACCCCTGACTTAAGAATTGAGAAAATGAAAAATTTTGCGTGATTCAACTTCTTAAATATATTTTCTCTTCATCTTGCTTGCCCTCTCACCACTCCTCTAACCGATCACCCACGTCCTACTTCAGCTTCACACTTGATATCTTATTTAGGAATGAGTATCAGTGGGAATTCTTATCTATGCTGTTACACTTGACAAAAAATCTGTTTTGCCCAAAATAGCACTATAATATTCCCTGTCTTATTGCTTCCCTCAATGGTATGGACAAATCTAGACTCTTCAGGTGGCCCAAAGTTTTGGAAATCTGAGAAGTCACTTGAATCCATGGCATTTCTTCAAGTATTCTGAACCTCTCCCTATGCCCATTTCTGCTTCATTATGTGGTCATGCACAATCCACCTGTGCACCAGTTAATATTGGGTATCCTTTTCTATTTAATGATACATCACAAATTATGCTTTGAAAGAATCACATCATAACTTGTGAAGAATTGCTTTTCCTTTTTAATTAACTTAAGCACATAAAATATCAATATTCCACTGCTAAATTGAAAATTGTCCTGTGGTTACTTCTCAGTTGCTGGTACTGGTAACTCTGAGAGGGTATTTGACAGGCAGAGGAGATTTTTAATTCACCATTATGTTTGGTCCAGGATACTACATTATGGTTAACTCTGTTCTGGCATGCTTATTATTTCTGTGTTAAAATTGTGACAGAACAAGAACAATCTCTTGCTATAAGGATTGATTGTTGAGAGCTAGTTCTGCAGTATTTTATACTATAGAACCAATGTGCTGTGGTCATATATACCAAACTATCATTTATGCATAGTACCATCTTCTAATCATGTTTCTGCATGGGAATATGTTACTATCATTAAAATGTAGCACCATTTTATGGGGCTTGATTTCTAGTGCACCACAGTTAGAAGCATCACTCGGGTTACAAACTGTAAAATGATTCTGTTACTCTGAAAATTGGTATTAAAAGCTCTAGTTTTGCTTCACTCATTTTTCCATTATATCTAGTGATGATTAAATATGAAATTAAAGATATATTTCTGGCAATTGGAGAGTAGAGGGATGGAGAAATTAAATGTTCGGACTAAATGAATCTCTACTGTAATAAATAAATAATGTCTAGAACCATCCTTTTCAAGTCTCCTCTTTCATCTCTATGTTTATCAAAATTTATATTGCAGTCAGTAAATACAAAATTTTATTCAATATAATTTACGATGAGGAGTTAACAGGAAAGCCCATATCTTCAGGTAGTTTTCTGGCACACCAGGGCAGTAAGAGGTCAGAAAATGTATTATAAACCAGAACAATGAATGAATCAAAAGATCTCTTCCATGTTCTTTATTTCCGTAGATATTGTACATATGGGAAATTAGAAAAATTTAAGTAGATCATGTTTTTAGACTTATTAAGTGCTAAAAATTCAATTGAAATTTGTGATTTATTGAATACCAAATAAGTCCAAGGCACAGACCAGCAAAAATTAACATTGAGCTCTTATAATCCATTGCTATATAACATGAAAATAACTATGTACTTGAGTGAGCCATGAGTATATCTATGAATATTCTGGGGTTCAAATAAAGTTGGCATCTCTACTTAATTCAGTTTCAATAAGCTTAATTTACTGAACAAGTACTATAAGACAATAATTTTGCTGTCACTGCAAGGAATAATACAACAATAAAAATATTACTTCTTATACTCACAGTTTTGTATAATAAACAACATTGAATTATATATATCAGTGTGATAAAAAGGGAAAATTTTAGATCATGTATATGTTGCTGGACTAAAAATTTAAAGACAAAACAAAAGACTGAAAAAAAATTACTTCTTCCCCATAGGAATATATTTGAGGAGATTTAATAAAGCAATTGTTTAATTAATATAAATGGGATCTTCTGATTAGGGCAAAAACAGTGTTTCCTAAAGAAATGACTGATATATTTCATGCAAGATGGAAAACATTTGACAAGGAAAATGTGGAAGAGAGTATTCTGGGTAAGGATTTATCAGAAGAAAATCATAAATGTAACAAAGCAGACATGTTTGCTTATGAGGAAGTAACATATAGTTTGGTCTATTTATCTATCTCTCTATCTCTTTATCTCTCTCTCTTTCTCTTTCTTTCTTTCTTTCTTTCTTTCTTTCTTTCTTTCTTTCTTTCT